>JAJHSJ010000008.1:73707722-73920134 GCA_021015155.1 Magnolia officinalis | reverse complement strand
ACAGTTTTGCTTTTTAAGAAATGATCAGCAACACTTCTAGTGTAACACATGTGTAACATAATGCGTGTGTCTGCATATGCGAGTGAGAGAGAGAGAGGTGTGGAAAAAGGCAATTAACAACAACACAACAGAACATGAGATCTTAGGCATTCATTAGGCAGGGCTAGAGCTGGGCATCGAGTCGAGTCAGACCGAGTTAGGGCTGACCTGACTCGATTCGTTTTTGAAATAGGCTTGACCTGAACTCGACTCGACTCAGTACCGAGTCCAGCGTGCTTGAACCGATCCGAATTCAAGTCGGGCCTGGACTAATCTGAACCAAGTCCGACCCGGTAAAAAGTATCGAGTCGTTTCGAGCTAGCACCGATTCAGATTGATAGATGAGGGAGGGAGTGGAGGAGAGAGAGAGAATGACAGTGGTGAATCCGGTTGTGGTGGTGGGTGGTTGCCGTGCAATTGTCGGCTGGAAGAGGAGAGAGGGGGGGGGGGGGGGGGGGGGGGGGGGGGGGGGATCGAGTCAGGGTGGTTGGGTCTGGCGTTATAGGGTTAGAAATATTTAAAATTTATAATTTTTTATTATATATATACCTAAATCCGAGTCGAATCGGTTTCAGATCGAGTCAAGTTTGACCGGATTGAGTTTTGGGTCGAGTTACTGGGTAACTCGAACTCGACTCGGTTTGAGTTCGGATTTGGCGAAGGCTACTCGGTTCAGACCGACTCACCCATTTGGTTCGGGTCGAGTCGGTTCCGAGTCAGACAAGTCAAGTTAGGCGAGTCGAGTCGGTTCATGCCCAGTTCTAGGTAGGGCCTACAGTGAGAATTCTAGCTATGGAAGAGTGAGGGAAACCAATTTCTTGCAACTCCAGCCTACAGGGCTCCTCGAAGGGTGGGGCCTACCTTGATGTCCATGTGATGTCACCATTGAAAATGAGCCCAAAATTGAGGAAGATCCAAAACTATTGAATGCCCACCGTAGAAACCTTTGTGGGGCCCACATAAGTTTACGATAAGTTGATGTTTGTGTTTTCGGGATTTCTATAAATCGGTTGGATGGCATATAAATACTATAAACAGGCCTGACGAAAGTTTCAATGCTGAACATGTTCATTTGAAATGTTCTTGCGATGTGTCGTACTTGAGTTTTAGATATGACTATTTTAAATTTATAATATAAAATGATCCAGCGAAAACAAATTTTTTAAAAAAAGTGGTATACCACATGGACATTTCAATGAGCCCCACAAATCTTATTAGGAAGCCTGGTGCTATGGTAAGGCCAGTTCGATATATTTTAGGATCACTAGGGTTATTGGTTATGTTGTAGGAAGAGCTGTGCTCAATGTGATGTTGGTGGGCCATCCACTCCGAACGGTTGAGACTCCTAGTATAATTAGGTCGACCCGAACATAAAAATGGCCAAAATCCAAACTTAGGTGGGCCACACACCTGAGAGAAAAGTGGGGATGTCTGGGGCCACCATGTTGTTTATATGCCATACAACTCGTTCGCAGGCGAACCCGAAAATAGACCAAAAAATAAATATGATTTAAAGCTAAGGTAGGGCCACACATTTTGAAATTAGAGATTTTAGTCATGATTTTAATTACATTGTTTCCAAGCATTTTCCTATCTAACTATATGGTGGGCCTAATTTTTATTATGCACTTGAATAGAGGGTGACAAAACAAATGTATGGAGTGGATTTCACACCTACATCATGGTGATGAGCCCCCACAGATATATGTTGCATGTGCTTCTAGTGACACTGGATTCAGGTCGGGTAGCTGTTGGTTGGAAAAGTCATGAAAGGATCGATCCATGTTGGCACAAGCCTCCAAAATTAATAATCCAAGACCTTTGAGGACCTTTCATTTTCACATCATCGCCATTCATTTCAGCCGTACTAGCCATTTTCGTGTAAGATTCATGCCTATTTCTTCGCAAGCTCAAGGCAATATCTATGATATTGCTGGACTTAGTTGGGAAGGTTCCTTCATCTCACGCTACTTTTGGATAAGGCATGTGTGAAATACATGCATGTGGAAGAGGAAAGGAAGAGACGTAGAAAATTACACAAGGAAGCTAGGGAGAAAAGGATCTTGACATTCATGGAAAATAAGGAAGAAAAAGTCAAAAGAAAAAAGTGTGAACAGAAGAAAAAAGAGTAAGAAATTAAAAGATAAAAACCATTTTATTCAAAGTAAGAGAAAAAGGAAAGCGATATTTTAGGTATGTGTTGTGTGTGCATTGTAAAAGTAGTATTAGGTGGGCCACACATGATCATCGGTTACCATTATAGTGGGTTTTACCAGATCGCTCAATCTAAATAATTAAATGGTTAAATCAAAACTTACGATCATGTGTGACCCATCTAATAGAAGTCATACATGTGTTGGCTTGCTCTCCTTTGGAATAGGGTTTTTTTTTAAAAAAAAAAAAAAAAATAATTTATAATCCTATCAATACTGCAACTCTAAAATAAAAACTTTTTAACTAACCACTTTTTAATTTAACTCAATAAAAGCTTAATTAATAACTAAGTTTCTTAATTAGATTAGGGTTAGGCATCGATTCTCGACAAGATGCCCCTTTGCAAAGAAAGGGCACCACTATATATATATGAAGAGAGACTACCCTAAATGATTTCAGTGGTCTCATCTCACTAGTGTTTTAGATTTGCTTTCTTTGGAGTAATCTCATAAGATGAGTTGGTGCAACATACGAACGGATTGAATTTCACATAGACATGAGAGTAAGTCTTATGATGCCTTTGTTTTGTCATTATGTGAGCTATATGAAAGGAGGAAGATGGGAGGAGACTCCTCACACCAAAGAAATGGATAAAATGGTGGAAAAAAAAAAAAAAGAATTATAAAAGCTTCTTTCCAAAATAAAGATAAGTACATGAGACCAAGCTAGAGAACTTTCAACGATAGCCTCAAATAGTAATTGGAAGGAACTCTATCCTACATGTGAGGCCCACCATCGGTGATCAAAAAAGTTTACTAATGACTGGTATGGGGAAATATAGTCCGACCGCCCTTAGGGACGACTCGGGTTGACGAGCATACACTCCTGCGCCACCTCATCCAGAGAAGGCAGACTTCGCATCCCCAAGCATAGTCCTTGATAGTGCATGTTCCTAAGCTTCCACCTATGTACCTCACAAGGATTGTCCTGAAGTCTCTAGTTAGAACAAGCCCAAGGGATTAATCAACTCGGTGAAGTTGAGGAAGAAGAGCTCATCAAGAATAGATGGGACCGACGAGGAGATAGCTCCAACCCTCAGCTCAAAAAAACCAATAGCCAAGACGACCAATGCAGAACTTCCGAGCTTTTCATGGCAATCCCTGGCTGGTTAATCGATGGGTTCAGCTCGGCTCAGTGCAGCTCAGCCCATCCCTGGTCAATCGATTGGTTCAACTCAGCTCAGTTTAGGTAAGCTTCATCCGGTTAATCGATTGGTTTAGCTCGGCTCCGACAGAAATAACGAAGATTCAGTTCAGATCTTTTTGATGTCCAATTTTTGTAGCCTTTAACTTTTCATGAGTCGTGATAGCCTCATCGGATCACTCATATATGAGTTCGCCTCGAACGAAATAAGAGGTCCAGACCGTGTCGACCTACGACGCTCTGATCAAAGCAGTGCCAACTTACCTCGGGTATGCGTGACTCCAAGGTAACCGTTGATATCCATCACCTCCTCATAATTGTCCACTGTGTAATTCTAGGGTAACTGCCCACATTCACCACTCGGGCACATCTCGCCTAACGGCTAAGGTCGTGCATGAGATTGCGAACTACCCTATCCTACATACAATATAAATAAAGGATCTACTCATACTGAAAAGGTACGCAGAATCTCTTGCCCTAAACCCTTCAACATGACTAGACCCAAATTCCAAGCCTGACTTTGGCATCGGAGGGTCCCCTACTCTAGTTAGGGTCTCTTTTTTTTTTCTTGTGCAAGTGCTAGGAGGTCTGAAGAGGGCAGTCCAAATTCTTGCATCAACATCTATCATGGGACTCTTCTCTAGGCCCACCTTCTTATGTGGTGACATCCTCATCCTTACTTTTTCTCGTGGGCCAATTGAATTTTGTATAGTTAGATTTTTAGGCTTATCTATTAACACGAGCAAACATAAATCACATACAGGTGGGCCCTACAGATATATATATTTTTAGGCTTATCTATTAAACACGAGCAAACATAAATCCACATAAGTGGGGCCCTACAGGATATATATATATATAGATATAATATATATATATATATATATATATAAGTCACTCCCATCGTTGGTGGTGTGGGCACAAATTTCGCCATCCCATCTACTGCAGATTTAGCGTGTAAGATGGTAACAAGATTGATGGTTCCAAGCAGTGCTTGAAATCCTAGTTCAATTGAGCTAGCAATGCCCTACACGTGCGGCTTACCCATAAGATCGGAACAGTTCATTAGGTGGGCCCTATCGACTATGGCCGATGATGAGAAAACCATATTGATTGGTCATCCGGTGTTCCGTCCATAGAATGGAAATAGGAGGATTAAAATCAAAATTTCAATTGTGCATATACAATGAGCAGATACCCGCTATTTCAACCGATAGGATCACTTAACCTTTGCAGTGTCTTTCTCGTGAGTCGTCTATAGATAGGTCCACCGGATGAACGGCTCCGATCACCAAGATAGAGCTGGTCCAGTGATTAATCAAGCTACAAAACCTATCCTTTTCCAAATTTTCTCTTTCCACAAATATATCGGATCCGGAAAGGGACTTGAATGATATACTTTGACAGCATTAATGTTAATACTAAAACTCTAAAATAGAAACTTTTCAACTAACTACTTTTAAAAAAAAATTAATTCAATAAAAGCTTAATTAGTAACTAAGTGTCTTAATTAGATTAGGGCTAGGCATTGATTCTCAACAAGATGTGGAAGAAAGATGTAACGTCTCGTCCAACCAGCACAGTGTCCTGGGGCGTCCACGTAGGATTGCCGTAGGACCACTCGCTTAAGCCACTCATGGTGGGTTACCGTAGATAAAAAATCATCCGAGATTAATCCAGTTTAGTAGGTCTGACTGGCCATAATAGGGCTTTGTGTGGGCCACCAAGCCAGATGGCTGTTTACACATCATAGACCGCTTGTGTTGGACGCACATCGACCGAGGATGGTCGAAAAATTCTAAAACTTGGTGTGGCCGTTGGTCTCACTGGGCTTGAATGCCATCGCGGACCGCAACTCCGGCAGACGCCCAGAAGTGGGATCTGGCAGGGGCCCCATGCACCCCACCAGTGCCAGAATTGAAATCTGGCACTGATCAAGGAAATTGAAATGTGAGACTTTCCAACCATCGGATTTCTTCCAAATTTACGGTAATGGTTTGATATATTTTTCAACGCCCGTTCACCAAATCTGGGGCCCGATCGTGGCACGATGACCGTCGATCGCAAATCGGACCCGTGCGATCAAACCCTATATCCGATCGCTCCCAATTTTGCACGGCCCTTCATCGGGCCATGGATCACTTAACCTATAAGTTTGATGGCCAGAAGACCCCCAGAACTATTCCAATCACCGAAATGGGTCCCACAGGGCCACTTAAAGGTCGGTGGCGCCCTTCCAGATCATATAACCGTTCATCCGTTCGTCCTCAATTTTTGCATGGACCCTAGTAGGGTTAGGAGACAACTACACGCCGAATTTGGTGGCCAATGAGGCACTAGGGCCACCTCAACACTTAATAGGGGTCCCATAGGTCTAATTTGGGAAGATTAGGAAACATGGGGCCAAGAGACCCAACTCTAGGGAAATAAGCCCTAACCCCCTTTCACAATTTCATTCACTCTCTCAACCAAACCCTCTCTCCCTCCTATCTCTCCCTTCACCTCCCAACAACCCATTCCCCTTCTCCTTAATCTCCTTCCAAATCTCCAACAACCAAGCTCTCTTTGATCCCCTCCAAAACTCCAACCTCCCATCTCTCTCCCTAGCAACTTCCACCATCCTCCAACAACCAAAGGAGAGTGAAGTAAGAAGAAAGGGTAGGCAAGGAAGTGTGGTGGACCCTAAATCGAGTTGGGGCCCAAGAGAATCGATTCTTCAACACCGTCTCCCTTTCCAAAGGAGAGAAAACCCTCCGCCGCAACCCCAAATTCGTTCGTGGGCCATCTAGGTAATTTCCTCTCCCTTTTTTCTTCTTGAAATCCATGTATTGTGGTGGGATTGTCTTGGAGAAACTAACATGCAAGGGTTGGTTTAGGGATTCCGGCCGATCGTCCCAAAAGCCCCTTTCCTAGGACGTTTTCGTGTCGCCAACGATCCATAGGTGCGGACTATTGCTCTTAGGTGGCCTAGCACCAACTTTAATACGGATTTAATGATTTTGAGTGCTTGGATGTCGTATTTGGAATTCTAGGAAACCCTAGGGATTTTCATGATGTTGAACTTGTTAGAATATGCATGTTTGATTCTCAAATGTTATATATATTGTGCCTTCACATGATTTTAATGTTGATTGATAACATGCTTGTGGTTGTTGATACATTTCCATCATATGCAATGCTTTAATTGTGTGTGTGATTAATTACAAATGCTTATGATCCCTCAAGATGGGGGAAGTGTTTAACTTCCTCACACAACACACATACACTCACATGCACCTAAATTCTATGATGATACTTGATTGCGTGTTAAAGATATTTGTTTTGTGTGGTTAGGATGCATGAGATTATGACTTGGATGTACTAGCTGATAGCATGAGTAGTGAGCATGTTGTAGATCCCTTTCCACTCTCTTGGGATGGTCAGGAACCTGACGAGAGAGGGTAGCCCCATCGGTAGGACTACGCTAAGGCTAGACTCGCGGATTGGGCGGGAGTGTTCGGGTGGCTGTAGTTCGACTACATGGGACCTTTGTGCCCGAGGTCATTCGTTTCATGCTCGCCTGATTTGTGCGGATTAGCCTACTACCTGATCATCCCTGTCTGTTAACCATGTTCGCCCACATATGTATGGAACCTGATGCACCCTATAACCTTGTGGCCCACTGAAAATTTGACTACAATTGGTCCACAGTCTCGTGAGCTGGGCATGGTGGAATGGGACACTGTGTCCAAGCTGTCGGCCTGCGCTGGGGTACCGCGCCTCCCCGTAGTGACCGCGAGCGATCCCTTCTCTATCGGCACTCCTCATGTGCTTGGAGTCGGGGATGAGGACCCCGACGGGATCACGGACCGCGAGGACTCGGCCTCACGCGTTGATGGGGTCTTGCCCTCGCAACCAGATTAGGGCAGTGACATGTAGGGTGATCCAGAATCCCCAATCTGCTGGATGAATGGACTTTAACTAACAACTTGGCTAACATGATCGCATTTCACGCATTAGTTAGGATGGCGACTCGGAAGTCGAGGTCGCACTGAGGGAGTGATGATGACATTTGCGATCGTAGACGTAGTCGCTTGAGGGAGTGTTGTGGCGAGGGCATGCATCATGTCATCGCATTTCATGCGCATTTAATAAGAGTTATAGGTGTTGCTGAATTCCTGCTTTTCATTAAATTCCTATTATAATTGATGCTTGTTACAACTTAAGATTAATGGTTCACACTGAGTTGATCACTCACTCCCACTCTGGGACGGTGTTTTAAAACACCAACCAGACGCTTCCATAGATGCAGGTGGCGAAGATCAGGAGGAGCCTGGCACTGCGAGCTTGGATGAGGAGGAGGAGTACTCCTACTTTCAGTTGATGGATGGAGCTGCTGCGGATCCGTAGCTGTGACGACGGACTGCTGAGCTGAGAGCTCAGCCCTATTCTTTTGGACATGATATTATTTTGTGATTTTGTCGGGTGGCGCCATGTGCCCCTTATTCTTTTGGACGTGTATATATATAGATATCTGTGTTGTTTTTCTTCCATTTCAGTAGACTTGCGTTTGTGCTTCATGTTTCAGTTTGTTCCAAATTGCGCAGTTAATCAGACTAACACTAAAACCATTAAACGCATGATAAGTGACCTCGGAAACTCGGGAGTTGCGTATATACTCGACCCTCGATTTTCAGGGCGTTACAAGTTGGTATCAGAGCATAGTTTGGAAGCAACTGGGCCATGGGTCATGGGCTCACTGACGCGTCCGCTGACTTGAGGGTAAATGCGATAGGAACTTAGGAATTTTTGAACCACCCTAGACCCCGAACTGACGATCGTAGATGAAGGATAGGTCATCTAACTAGTTAGGATCGGGAAGCGAGGGCGTATAGCGACACTAGGCGTTGAATCCGAGAGTCATCCGGTCGTTGGCACGCCGGCGGAAGTGAGTCGAGAACCGAAGGATTTTGAGGCCGAAACCAACGTTCGTGTATAAATGGACTAGTTGCGGGTCAATTGGGTAGTTCCTGCTCATTTAGGAATAAAGTTATGGGGGCTAGTGAAATTTCGCCGGAAATGGAGGAAGTAGGGGAAAACGGAGATTTTGGCCCTAACCGGGAAGGATCTCCTGAAACGGATAGGTCCATTGCGTAGATCGGCTCCTTCTACCCCAAATTCATATATAGCACTTCCCGTGGAGTGTTCCGATGACCGGAAAATCACGAATTCAAATGCAGCAGGGGGGATCGGCGTGCCCACCCGCCGGTCGGCGTGGCCGCCCCGCCGGACGTCCAGCGGGCGGCGTGGCCCCCGCCGGTGCGCGTTTTCGCCCCCGCCAGCCGCGTGGCCGCCCCGCCCGGCCGCGTGTTCGCCCCGCCCGGCGGCGTTTTCGCCCCGCCCGCGCCGTGGCCGCCCCGCCGGGTGTCCAGCGGCCCGCGTGGGCCCCGCCCGGCCGCGTTGCCGCCCGCCCGGCCGCGATTCCGCCCCGCCAGCGCGTGGCCGCCCGCCGGACCTCCCACTTGGATTTTTTGCAAAATTTCGAATTTTGGTGGGCCCCACTGCTGCCCTTTAAGTTAACACTCACCCTCTCATTTCATTTCCACCTCTCTCTCCCATTTCTCAAATTCACAAATCACTCTCATTCTTTCCACTCTCCTCCCATTCAAAATCTCACACAACCTCTCATTTCTTTCCCCTCTCTCTCCCTTCTCAAAATCTCCATCACCTCCTCATTTCTTCAACCTCTCTCTCCCATTCTCAAATCTCACACTCACCATCCTCATTTCTTTCCACCTCTCTCTCCCATTTCTCAAATCTCACACCCAAACCCTCTTTCCCTCATCACCCTATTTCTCCTCATCCCAAATCTTCATTCATACTCACTTCAAATCCCCTCCCCAACACCATCTCTCAGGTCCTATTCACTATTTTCAAATCCCATCCCTTCTCATTCCCTCACTCCTATTCCTCCAAAACCCATCTCTCTTTTTTTCCCACACTTCCTTATCCCATTTCTCATTTCCATTCCTTGTAGCCCCAAGCCCTTCAACCCAAGACATTCACCCAACAATCCATCCTAACCAAGGGTGATGGCTTTCCTTGCCACCGTAGTATCCTTTTTCACTATTCCGGTGATCCTTTCCCTTATGGGGAAGAAAAGACCGGCTTCCGAGGAAGCAGGACCGAGCCAGGAGCGACGTGGGAAAAAGAAGGCCGATCCGAAGGGAAAGGCGAGCGCAGAGGTACGGTCGAAAGGGCGGAACGATTCCCGGAGGGATGAGGCACTCGCAAAGGACTTGGGAAATTTTCGCGTGCGCCATGTCGCCTTCGAAGCTTTCGTGGAAGAAAACGTCACAGGTAACAACTCCCTACTTTGCAGATTAATGAAGGATGAGTGGGGTCCCATGTTTCATGTGAACACGCAGGCCGATGTGGGGCAGGCTAGGATGTTCTACACTCGGATTAGAAATCCACGCTACAAGCCCCTTGGGTTTGATCTTATTGTGCGTGGTGGTGAGGAAACTCATTTGGGAGTCGAAGATTTCGCTGAAATTTTGGGAGTACCATTGGGGCAGGTGCAGATCGATGAAATGAATCTTGAATCAAGGGCAGCCCGCGACGAACGTACTCGTTTCCTGTGTGGCCAAGCTGCCCCTTGGAATAGGGAAGTCGGCCTATACGCAACTCACATGATGCCCAAGTATCGGGTACTCCACCGCATTGCCACTCACAATATATATCCGAGATTGAAGAACCGCACCGAGTGCTCTCGCTACATGGTAGAGTTCTTGTATCAGGTGGGCCAAGGAGCAAAAGTGTGCGCCCCGAGCACAGTGCTCTACCAAATCGTGAAGGCCGCAAGATCGACTCGCAAGGACATAGCTCTCCCATTTGGCCGTCTGGCCTGCTATATTGCTGACCAGTTTGGGATTGGCGGATCAGACGGGCATCACATACCGGTAGAGATTTTGGGGAACAAGATGCTAAACTCTATGGGCGTCGGACCCAGGCAAAGACAGGCTCATATCGATCAGTATGGGGAAGCTAGCGAAGAGGAAGAGGAAAGTGATGGGAATGATGAGGGCGAGAACGAAGGGGGAAATGATGATGAAGATGAGGCCGAAGAGGCAGGTGAAACTAGGGGAATCAGGGCAGTCAGTCAGGAGCCCCTTGCCGCCCCAGGTATTCATGAGCGCTTGGATGCGCTCCAGGCTGAGGTTGCAGGGATCAGGGAGAGCCAAGCAAGGATTGAGGCGAACCAACTAAAGCAGGAGAAGTGGAACAAAAAGATCTATCGGGCCATAAAGGCCCTAATCTGCTGCAGCAAGGGGGAAGAGGCGCCTCCACTTTCGCCTGACTCGGACGAGTAGCGTCGCGACTTACGGATAACTAGTAGTTGCTTTAAATCAATTAGACCTAATCCCCTGTACTGGAAGATAGTTAGGACCTTTGCTTGTTTAGTTTGTATTTCCCTTTTCAGTTTAACCTGTTTACTGATGTTTGTGATCCATGCTGTAACATGTAATTAGCCATGTCAATGGCATTTTGAAATTAATGTGAATGTGTGGATTGCCTCGGCAAATCTCTTGTCGTCCTAACATGCTTGTATGTGCATTGCTTGTGTTCTCGAATGGATTGTATTGAATCTTGCCCATGCACACATAACCGGGGTATAAGAAATGTTCTAGTACCTAACTCAATCAAGGGCCTTTTCAGGAAATGCCTCCGCGACAGGATGGTCGATTTGTCCGCCTTCCTCACGGTGGCTTGGTCGATCGGGATCGGGTCCCTGTTGAGCAACAAGGCCCACATGGGGCGGACGGTTCCCAGAATACGGGAAGTACCACCCAGGAGGCGGCCCCAAATGCTTCGCCGCCACAAGCCGAGGCACCTATACCCCCTCCGCCACCGTCTATGGATCAAATGGGCCAAATGTTGCTTCTCATGCAACAACAACAACAGATGATGGCCGCAAGCGTGCAACAGCAACAGCAGATGATGGCCACCAATATGCAACAACAACAAAATATGTTGGCCACGGTGATGGGGGCCTTGGCCCAACATTTGGGCACACCACAACCGGAACCGCCCGCTCCGGCTGCGCCCGCCACTAGCGGAAGCAACCTATTTCAACAGTTCCAGAGGCATAGGCCGCCTACTTTCGCCGGTACCCACCGCCCAGAGGAAGCGGAGTATTGGCTCAATAGAGTCACCAAGCTACTGCGGCCTCTCCACTGTTCTGAGGTGGAGAATGTGGAACTCGCCTCTTACCTCTTTGAGAAAGAGGCGGACTTATGGTGGGAAAGCGTCCTCAGGTCCCTTCCTGAAGGCCACGTATGGACGTGGGAAGCATTTGAGGCCCGTTTCAACGGGAAGTACATTCCCCAATCCTACCAGCATGACAGGGAGAACGAATTCCTCCGCCTCCAACAGGGGGGAATGAGCGTGGCGCAATACGAGAACCGGTTCACCGAGCTGTCTCGCTACGCGTCCGAAATGATCGCCAACGAGGCGATCAAAATGAGGCGGTATATGGCAGGATTGAGGAGTGGTATTCGTTCCAAATTATGTTGCATGAGCATTGGGACTTATGCGGAGCTCGTGGAGTTGTCTACTCGGGCTGAACAAGATGAGGAGCGTGTCTCACGGGGCCGGACACAGATGGGGCCTCGAAACCGGACAGAAGGGCCATCCACTTCTTTTGCGGGGAAGAGGCCGCGCCCAGATTCTCCGCCACGTGTAGCTGCTGCACCGGCACCTCCTACTCGACCTATTCAGACGTGCAGCTATTGTCGGAGGCCGGGCCATTCCGAGCCATACTGCTTCACCCGGATGAGGGACCTCGGCTTCACGCCACCTCAGCGCAACTTCAGGCCTCCACAACAGGTGTTACAGGTTCCGCCCCTACGGACAATGGGGCCCAACCCACAGTTTCGACGTCCCCCTGCACCTCAGGTTAGGCCGCCACAACGGCCTATGCAACGACCGAACTTCCCTCAGCAGGCGCGCGTCCATGCATTGGCGGCAGAAGGCCAAGATGCTGTCATCCCCACTCCTACGGCCTTCGAGGTGACGGCACACATTGAAGGTACCCCCATCTTTTTGTTGGTGGACACGGGATCCACTACTTCTCTCATAACGCATGCTACTGTCAAGCGTCTAGGATTGTACGCTACTCCCTGTACTGGGGTGAGGATCATTGCCGCCGCCGGTACTGTCTCAGAAGCGACGAAGGTGTGCCGCGATTGTCCCATCGATTTGGGATGTAAGGTGGCATTTGTGGACTTGATAGTGACTAAGATCTTCCACTATGATGTTATCCTGGGCATGGATTGGTTGACCACGATGAAGGCCGAGATTGACTGTGAGACACTGACAGTGAAAATATTTGAAGATGACGGCACTTCTCTCACGTTTCCGGTCCAGGTTAGCCACGATCGTAGGATTTTATGTTATGCTTCTTTGGAAGACGGGTATGATGGGCCCTCACACACATGCACTCCCGTAGTCCGAGACTTTAATGATGTGTTTAAAGCCATACCTGGACTCCCTCCTCGACGGGAAATAGACTTCACTATCGATCTAACTCCGGGTGCTAAGCCCATCTCCTTGCCTACTTACCGCATGCCCCCATGTGAGATGGAAGAGCTAAGGTCTCAGATTGACAACTTGCTAGAGAAAGGTTTCATCCGGCCCAGTGTCTCGCCGTGGGGAGCCCCAGTCCTATTTGTGAAGAAGAAGGACGGCTCATTACGATTGTGCGTGGATTACAGGAGATTGAACCAAGTGACGGTTCGGAACAAGTACCCATTGCCCAGAATTGACGACTTGTTTGACCAGCTGAGGGGTGCCAAGTACTTCTCCAAGATCGATCTACAATCAGGGTACCATCAGCTGCGAGTCAGAGACGAGGATATACAGAAGACGGCCTTCAGAACATGCTTTGGCCATTATGAGTTCCTTGTTATGTCGTTCGGGCTCACCAATGCCCCAGCGGTATTCATGGACCTCATGAACAGAATCTTCAGGCCGTTCATATACAGATTCGTCGTGGTATTCATCGACGACATACTGATTTACTCAAAGAGCCGCGAGGAGCATGAAGAGCATCTAAGGGCGGTCCTTGGAACTCTTGAGAAGAACCGCTTATTTGCGCAATTTAGGAAGTGCGACTTCTGGAAGGAGGAGGTCAAATTTCTGGGTCATGTGGTGTCCAAGGAGGGCATATCTGTTGATCTTGCCAAGGTTGCGGCTGTGCAAGATTGGAAGCAACCGAAGTCGGTCACGAAGTGAGGAGTTTTCTCGGTCTCGCCGGCTATTATCGAAGGTTCATTAAGGATTTTTCAAAAATAGCTCGGCCGCTATCCCAGTTGACTCGAAAAGACCTCAAGTTTGCCTGGAATGAGAAGGCGGAGGCGGCCTTCCTAGAGCTGAAAGATAAATTGACCTCGGCACCTGTGCTTGTGCTCCCTGAGCAAGGGGTCAAGTACACTGTCTACACAGACGCTTCTCATGTGGGCTTGGGATGTGTGCTCATGCAGAAGGACAAGGTAATTGCGTATGCATCTCGGCAGTTACGGAAACACGAGGAGAACTACCCCACTCATGATCTCGAGCTTGCGGCGGTGGTTTTCGCATTGAAGATATGGCGGCACTATCTCTACGGTGAGGAGTTTGAGCTCTTCTCTGATCACAAGAGTCTCAAATATATCTTCACCCAGAAAGACCTGAACATGAGGCAACGTCGCTGGATGGAGACGTTGAAGGACTTCAAGTTCGACGTCTCGTATCATCCTGGCAAGGCAAATTTAGTGGCGGATGCCTTAAGTCGCAAGAAGACAATTGAATTTGCGGCCCCGCTAATGGTGAGGGAATGGGACATGGTGGAATTCGTGCGGGATTTCGACATGAAGCTGACCGTGGAACCGTACGAGGTTGTAGCCCACATTCAAGCACAACCAATGATTGACAGCAAAATCATTGAAGCCCAGGAGGGCGATGAGTTGTTAAAGAAGATGAGGGAAAGGGCCCCTAATGATGAGAAATCTGGATGGAGGATCGGTGCCGATGGAGGATTGCGGTACCGAGGCCGCCTTTGTGTTCCAAACCTTCTGGGACTACGGGAAGAAGTTCTCAATGCCGCTCATAACTCCAAGTTGGCAATGCACCCTGGTGGCACGAAGATGTACCGGGATTTGAAGCGGAACTATTGGTGGGACAACATGAAGAAGGAAATAGCGGAGTATGTGTCCCGATGCCTCACTTGTCAACAAGTCAAGGCCGAACACCGCCGGCCGCCGGGCCTCTTGCAACCCATGCCCATAGCAGAATGGAAATGGGACTTCATATCTATGGACTTCATTTCTGGTCTACCTAAGACTAGGAAGGGGCATGACTCAATATGGGTGATTGTGGACAGGCTCACCAAATCAGCCCATTTTCTGCCAATTAAAACTTCCAACTCCGCTGATGATCTGGCAAAATTATATATCAAGGAAATAGTTCGACTCCATGGTGTCCCGCTGGAAATAGTGTCGGACCGGGACACTCGATTCACGTCGATTTTCTGGACTCGCATCCAAGAGGCTATGGGAGTGAAGCTGAAGTTTAGCACCGCCTTCCACCCTCAGACAGATGGGCAAACTGAGCGGGTGAATCAGATTTTGGAAGACATGTTGCGGGCTTGTGTCCTGGACTTTCAGGAGAGTTGGGACGACTGCCTCCCATATGCCGAGTTCGCCTACAATAATAGCTTCCAGGCTAGCATCGGTATGGCGCCATACGAGGCATTGTATGGGCGTCCGTGTCGAGCCCCGCATTGTTGGGAAGAAATTGGCGAGAAGAGCTTGTTAGGACCGGATTTGGTGCGGATCACAACCGAGAAGATTGAAATTATCCGACGCCGCCTCTTAACGGCTCAAAGCAGGCAGAAGAGCTACGCCGACACAAGGCGAAGGGATTTGGAATTCGAAGCTGGAGATCATGTATTTCTTAAAATCTCCCCAATGAAGGGCGTTTTACGCTTCGGCAAGAAGGGAAAACTCACGCCGCGATTCATTGGGCCCTTCCAGATTTTAGACCGGGTAGGTGCTGTGGCTTATCGCTTGGCCCTACCTACGCCGCTTGCTGGAGTGCATAACGTCTTCCATGTATCCATGTTGAAGAAGTACGTCCCCGATCCTTCGCATATCATCAAGTGGGAGCAGGTGGAACTCAAGGAAAATGCCACATACATTCTTCGGCCCACTAGGATATTGGATAGGAAGGAACAGGTCCTACGCAACAAAGTCATCCCATTGGTCAAGGTGCTATGGACCCATCACGATGAAGAAGAAGCCACTTGGGAGACGGAAGCAGAAGTACGCAAACATTACCCGAGCCTGCTTCAACAATACGAACAGGTACAAATTTCGAGGACGAAATTTACTTGTAAGGGGGGTAGATTGTAACGTCTCGTCCAACCAGCACAGTGTCCTGGGGCGTCCACGTAGGATTGCCGTAGGACCACTCGCTTAAGCCACTCATGGTGGGTTACCGTAGATAAAAATCATCCAAGATTAATCCAGTTTAGTAGGTCTGACTGGCCATAATAGGGCTTAGTGTGGGCCACCAAGCCAGATGGCTGTTTACACATCATAGACCGCTTGTGTTGGACGCACAACGACCGAGGATGGTCGGAAAATTCTAAAACTTGGTGTGGCCGTTGGTCTCACTGGGCTTGAATGCCATCGCGGACCGCAACTCCGGCAGACGCCCAGAAGTGGGATCTGGCAGGGGCCCCATGCACCCCACCAATGCCAGAATTGAAATCTGGCACTGATCAAGGAAATTGAAATGTGAGACTTTCCAACCATCGGATTTCTTCCAAATTTACGGTAATGGTTGATATATTTTTCAACGCCCGTTCACCAAATCTGGGGCCCGATCGTGGCACGATGACCGTCGATCGCAAATCGGACCCGTGCGATCAAACCCTATATCCGATCGCTCCCAAATTTTGCACGGCCCTTCATCGGGCCATGGATCACTTAACCTATAAGTTTGATGGCCAGAAGACCCCCAGAACTATTCCAATCACCGAAATGGGTCCCACAGGGCCACTTAAAGGTCGGTGGCGCCCTTCCAGATCATATAACCGTTCATCCGTTCGTCCTCAATTTTTGCATGGACCCTAGTAGGGTTAGGAGACAACTACACGCCGAATTTGGTGGCCAATGAGGCACTAGGGCCACCTCAACACTTAATAGGGGTCCCATAGGTCTAATTTGGGAAGATTAGGAAACATGGGGCCAAGAGACCCAACTCTAGGGAAATAAGCCCTAACCCCTTTCACAATTTCATTCACTCTCTCAACCAACCCTCTCTCCCTCCTATCTCTCCCTTCACCTCCCAACAACCCATTCCCCTTCTCCTTAATCTCCTTCCAAATCTCCAACAACCAAGCTCTCTTTGATCCCCTCCAAAACTCCAACCTCCCATCTCTCTCCCTAGCAACTTCCACCATCCTCCAACAACCAAGGAGAGTGAAGTAAGAAGAAAGGGTAGGCAAGGAAGTGTGGTGGACCCTAAATCGAGTTGGGGCCCAAGAGAATCGATTCTTCAACACCGTCTCCCTTTCCAAAGGAGAAAACCCTCCGCCGCAACCCCAAAATTCGTTCGTGGGCCATCTAGGTAATTCCTCTCCCTTTTTCTTCTTAAAATCCATGTATTGTGGTGGGATTGTCTTGGAGAAACTAACATGCAAGGGTTGGTTTAGGGATTCCGGCCGATCGTCCCAAAAGCCCCTTTCCTAGGACGTTTTTCGTGTCGCCAACGATCCATAGGTGCGGACTATTGCTCTTAGGTGGCCTAGCACCAACTTTAATACGGATTTAATGATTTTGAGTGCTTGGATGTCGTATTTGGAATTCTAGGAAACCCTAGGGATTTTCATGATGTTGAACTTGTTAGAATATGCATGTTTGATTCTCAAATGTTATATATATTGTGCCTTCACATGATTTTAATGTTGATTGATAACATGCTTGTGGTGTTGTGATACATTTCCATCATATGCAATGCTTTAATTGTGTGTGTGATTAATTACAAATGCTTATGATCCCTCAAGATGGGGGAAGTGTTTAACTTCCTCACACAACACACATACACTCACATGCACCTAAATTCTATGATGATACTTGATTGCTTGTTAAAGATATTTGTTTGTGTGGTTAGGATGCATGAGATTATGACTTGGATGTACTAGCTGATAGCATGAGTAGTGAGCATGTTGTAGATCCCTTTCCACTCTCTTGGGATGGTCAGGAACCTGACGAGAGAGGGTAGCCCCATCGGTAGGACTACGCTAAGGCTAGACTCGCGGATTGGGCGGGAGTGTTCGGGTGGCTGTAGTTCGACTACATGGGACCTTTGTGCCCGAGGTCATTCGTTTCATGCTCGCCTGATTTGTGCGGATTAGCCTACTACCTGATCATCCCTGTCTGTTAACCATGTTCGCCCACATATGTATGGAACCTGATGCACCCTATAACCTTTGTGGCCCACTGAAAATTTGACTACAATTGGTCCACAGTCTCGTGAGCCGGGCATGGTGGAATGGGACACTGTGTCCGAGCTGTCGGCCTACGCTGGGGTACCGCGCCTCCCCGTAGTGACCGCGAGCGATCCCTTCTCTATCGGCACTCCTCATGTGCTTGGAGTCGGGGATGAGGACCCCGACGGGATCACGGACCGCGAGGACTCGGCCTCACGCGTTGATGAGATCTTGCCCTCGCAACCAGATTAGGGCAGTGACATGTAGGGTGATCCAGAATCCCCAAATCTGCTGGATGAATGGACTTTAACTAACAACTTGGCTAACATGATCGCATTTCACGCATTAGTTAGGATGGCGACTCGGAAGTCGAGGTCGCATTGAGGGAGTGATGACATTTGCGATCGTAGACGTAGTCGCTTGAGGGAGTGTTGTGGCGAGGGCATGCATCATGTCATCGCATTTCATGCGCATTTAATAAGAGTTATAGGTGTTGCTGAATTCCTGCTTTTCATTAAATTCCTATTATAATTGATGCTTGTTACAACTTAAGATTAATGGTTCACACTGAGTTGATCACTCACTCCCACTCTGGGACGGTGTTTTAAAACACCAACCAGACGCTTCCATAGATGCAGGTGGCGAAGATCAGGAGGAGCCTGGCACTGCGAGCTTGGATGAGGAGGAGGAGTACTCCTACTTCCAGTTGATGGATGGAGCTGCTGCGGATCCGTAGTGTGACGTTGGACTGCTGAGCTGAGAGCTCAGCCCTATTCTTTTGGACATGATATTATTTTGTGATTTTGTCGTGGGTGGCGCCATGTGCCCCTTATTCTTTTGGACGTGTATATATATATATCTGTGTTGTTTTTCTTCCATTTCAGTAGACTTGCGTTTGTGCTTCATGTTTCAGTTTGTTCCAAATTGCGCAGTTAATCAGACTAACACTAAAACCATTAAACGCATGATAAGTGACCTCGGAAACTCGGGAGTTGCGTATATACTCGACCCCCGATTTTCAGGGCGTTACAAAAGAGCATTGCTATACAAGAAGAGAGAGCGCCCTAAAATGATTTAGTGGTCTTATCTCACTTGTGTTTTAAATATACTTTCTTTTAAGTAATCTTGAAGATGAGCTGATGCAACAGATGTATATATTAAATGTCATGTAAGCATGAGAGTAAGTCTTATAATGCTTAACTATGTGAACTATATGCGAAGGGAAAAATGAGAGGAGGCTCCTCATACCAAAGAAATCAACAAAAGCATTGATGGGCTACATGTAAAAAGAAAATAACTATAAAAGCTTTGTGCCTTTCCAAAGTAGAGATAAGTACATGAATGATGAAACTTGAACTACACATGACGCCGGCGTGGATAGCTAAAAAGGAGAAAGTCACATTGGTTGGACTATCTAGCTCTCCTTTCATATGTTAAGAGAGTTTCCTACAATATTTGTCGCAAGGAGCCAAGTTTGAGGCTTAAAAAAATAAATAAATTTAAAACATTTGTTTTGTCTATCATTTACATCAAATCATATTGGATGTTAACCTTAAAGTGAAAGCGGATTAGCTGGTGTATCACACACCACGGACTTGGCTGGTGTGTTGATGTCACCAACTTTTGTGGTTCCCATTATGAGGTATGTATGTATTATATCCAAACTATCCATCCATTTGGTGAGATTGTTGTAATGCTTGATTCAAAAACTAAGATAGATCCAATGATCAAGTCGACCACACTGCAAAAAGTAGTGAGGGATTGAATATATACCATTGAAACCCTTTCGGAGGTCACGTAAGATTTAGATTAATATGATATTTTTTATCCTTTTCATCCAGGTTTGTGTGACCTTATGAACATGGTGGATAGAAAATAAACGTTATGATAGGCCCTACAAATGTTTTAATGGTGAGAATCATTGTACTGTTATCCACTAGAGCTCTAGATATCACTCATTCTTGAGCTCATGCTCTAAAATGATCTCATCAAATGGATGAACAGCATGTACATAATAAATACATCATTGTGGGCCCAATATAACTTTGTTCTCCTTTGAACAGTTTGTACAACTCAGAGTTGGAGGAACATCGTCGCTCATCTTCGCAGAACACATGTACGTACATCAGTTAAGCCAGTGATGTAGTACACTAGCCAATTTAATTTTTTAAAAATAAAATAATAAAAAATTCAAGCAACCCAGCCACATCACTGAAAAAAGTAGGAATTAATGAAAAAGTCCTGCATGATGGTCTTCTATAGGCCAACCTTCTTGGTAGTCATCTCCCCTTTTTCCCATGGGGTAGCTAATTGAGCTTTTGTGTGGAAATTTTAGGTTTAGGTACTAACATGAACTAAGCATTCATCACTTACAGGTGGGCCCACATGTTGATTTTAAGAAGTCAATGGTGTCGGCACAAATTCGCATGCCATCTAATGCAGATCTAGCGTGTAAGATCGTAACAAGATAGATGGTTCTAAGGAGTGCTCCAAATCGTAGTTCGATTGAGCTATACTCTACACGTGCGGCCCACTCATAAGATCGGATCAGTTCATTAGGTGGGCCCTATCGAGGATGGCCACTGATGAGAAAACGGTATTGATTGCTCATCTGAGTCTCCCTCCATAGAATGCAAATACAATGATTAAAATCAAAATTTCAACGGTGCATATCCATTGAGAAGGATCCTGCTATTTCAACGTATGGGATCACTTGATCGTTGCGTATCTTTTTCTTCGGTCATCTGTAGATGGGTCCACCGGATGAATGGTTCCGATCATCAAGATAGAGGTCCAATCATGCAAGCTACTAAACCAATCCTTTTTCTATTTTTCTCTTTCCACAAAAATATCGGATCTTGAAAGGAGGGTACTTTTTTAGCATAGACCCGACGTACTTCTTATGTTTTTTCATTAATTACCAAATTATACTACTGTTCGTACAGTCAAATTAGAAATATCAAAATATCTCAACTTTTTCGGATGAGTTAAAAAGATATTTTCGTTAAGTAACCAACCTGCGTACTCTAAAAATCACCTTCCCTGACGTAAATTTTCATACAGCCAATGAAAAAAATAAAAATTATACAAACTCATCTACAGTACTAATTTTTTCCTCAAAAGGTCTCAAATGATACTCTGGCAAGGTTAATGGTTAATACGCAGGCATAAAAAAACGTACACGTGGCATATGTTAACTATTGTTAAACTGAAAATATTGTAAAAACCATGTTCTCTAAGTTCAAAATCAGGTTTTCTAAACAATCCTAACCTCTAATTTAAGGGTAAATGTTTGTTGAAATAGGATGGTTAGATCTTTTCATTTCGACCGTCCAATAAGTGTCCACCTATCCGTTAGTTTTAGGATAAAATAAGTGTAATTTTTTTTTTTTTTTTTAATTCTTGATATATCTAAATTGGGAAAAATAATATGGAAACTTTAATTTGAATTAATTTAATTCCACGTAGGCAATGTATAGTAATTTCTAAGTGGCTGTATATCATCAACCACACTCTGCTGGAGTACCGAACTCTTTCTCTTTCCATCTCATTTCGTTTGGACTGATCCACTTGTTTCCGCTCTTTCGTCCCTTTTCAGATCGTACACCATTCACGTGTAACACGTGATGATGATCTGGACCAAGCATCCTGTTGGATCCACCGTTGATTGTGACAAATGAAACATTTATTTTATTGGTATATCGTAGCCGTCTATTAAATGGACCATTCCGTACTGAAAATGATCCATTCATGAACTTTGTATTTAAGCGTCTATTCTTATTCCATTTATTAGAAGAATAAGATCTTATAAACAGAAATATTTCTTGGTAAATGGTCCAACGGAAATTTAAATTTAAATTTAACGGTTTAGATCTAGTCTATATTTAACACAAGTGTAGAAATGACGTGGAGGTACAGATAACTTCCATGCCTCCGAAAGCACTGGATCCTGTCAGAAGACAGCAACGATACAACGGGAATCTCCGGAAAAGAAAAAGACGAAAATATTACCATGCGTGATATTTGCTGAATCCATTCGCGTGTGGAGCCGCGCCCATACACGCGTGGGAAAATATGGGATACGTGTGGGAAATGTAAGCTGTCCATCTGTTGAACAATGCTCAGATCTTGTGCCTCAAATTCAGACAATTTCTGTGGGTTAAGGTGTACAAATAAATTGATGGAGATAACAATAATCTGTGGCCGTCCATTTGTTATATATGCTGTAGCCCATCTAAGGTGTGAAAATGGCCTATTTTTTAAGCCAGAAGATCTAAAAAGTTTAGTTCATTTAATAGAAAGATCAGATATCTCACACGTGTTCCATATTTGCACGTGTGATAGCATGTGATTGAGGAAGGCTCCTGCGCGCGTGAAATTAGCAAACCTAGTGGTCCTCCTAGCCAGTGGCACTCTCATCAGGTTTGCCATAAGGGTAGGTTGAGAATAGGCCATTGGTGATTTCTCTCTGACCGTCCATTTTCCTCGTACGGTGGCGGCTCAACTGATGAAGAGAGACGCGTCTGATTCGGACGTGAATTGCGTGGTGAACCCAACACCACGTAGGGACGCGGTGTAAGGACTACGTGGGGTCCACCATGATGTCTATATTTTAATCCACGCCGTCCATACGTTATTTAAACCTTATTTTATGTAATTAGCCCCAAATTGAAGCGTATCCAAATTTCAATTAAATTGCAGAAAATAGTAGGAATTAAACGTTTACCGTTTAAAGCATCTTTAAAAAAAATAAAAATTTACACACGTACGCTAGTGGAATTTCACCACCTATTGGTACTCAAACTCTTGACCAAGTGTTGAAACTCCTAAGAGTCTACCACCCGAGCAAGAGTAATGGGCCTACGGTTTAAAGCATCTTGCTAGTGTTGTACACAAAGCAGGTTAGATCGCTAGATTTGGACTTTAAAAAGCTTGATTCAACTCAATTTCAAAATGAGTTGGAGCTGTGTGGAGTTGATTTTTTGAGCTCAAAAAAATTTCAAATTGAGTTCGAGTTTGCCCAAGCTCAACTTGGCTCGGATCCAACCCTAACTTGAATTGAACTAGTTCCGTGACTCAGTTATTTTGATATTGATGTTGCTAAAATAACTCAATAAAACATCGGCGGGTGGCAAGGAAGGTATGGATGTGAACTAAATGTCCTTTTGTCTTGATTTTGATGTTGGCTACTGAGTGTTTAATAAACTACTTATAAAATTATTACTATTATTTTACATATAATGAGAAATTGAAGATGTACTTCATATATTTATGAAAATGCTGCATAGGTGAACTTGGCTGGAACTCAACTCCAAGTAGCACAAGATGTTGACCGTACCAAGCCGAAATAGCTGATGAAACTGGAGGACCGAGTTGAGCCGAACTCAATCCAACTCGCGTACACCTCTACTTCTTGCAGGCCACGTAGGTTTTAGATCAAGATGATATTTGTGTTTTCCCCTAATCCTGATATGTGTGACCTTTTAGATCAAGGTGATATTTGTGTTTTCCTTAATCCAGGTATGTATGTGTGACCTTTTAGATCAAGATGATATTTGTGTTTTCCCTTAATCAAGATATGTGTGACCTTATGAACAGATGGGATGATTAAAAAAACATATATTTGGGCCCAGGAAGGTTTCAACGGTGGACCTCTTTATTCCCACTGTTTCCTGTGGTGTGGTCTATTTGAGCGTCGGATATCTGTCAATTTTATAGTCATGCCTTACAATGAGCTGGAAAAAAGGAGACGGCGTGGATAAGACACATAAATCACGGCGGGCGCCACAAAGTCCTAACACCATATAGCTACGTGGTGCTTGGTTCACCCCACAATCCGCGTCCCTCTGATTAATGGTCCAGGTAGTATCCGCGATCCAATCAGCTCAATTTTAGCTACCTTAACTAAAAGACGTTTTTCGAATGAACGGTTAGGATCCATTGTCGAAGTGGACAATGGAGTAATACGGTTAACTAATGGTACTCGACGCGCACTGTATCTTCGCATACTACTATCTGCGCACATCTATAGTATTCTCAGGTCTTTATTTCGCATAACCGGGACCAATGGATCAGTGATCTAGACCATTGATCTGATGGGCCCCACTATGAATGGACCACCCACGAAAATCTTCCATATTAGATGACCTTAATCCTTCGATTGGTGGCTTGCAAATATACAGTTAGTGTGTTCGACGCAAAATGTACCAACGATCCACATTCAACCAAACATAGGCCAAAAATCGGACGGCTTGGATCTTTCAATTTCTGAGATTCTTAGGCTATGGCCCATCTCTACTGGGGCTCAGATGAATCGTCCGATCACCGAATCACGGATCCCGGCGCAAATCCGGCGATTCTCTCTGACTTCCAACGCAAATGGGCCCCACTGAGGATGCGGGCAAGTAGAAAAATCGGACCGGTTGGACAGCTGAAAGGACGGTGACGTGCACCTAATGGACGGCTCATATTCCACCACGCATGTTGGTTTGGAAAAATAGTGACATCGGCCCACTTGGCAGTGAAAGAGATAAGATTACCGTACAAAAGGAACTTTCCATCGAGCACCACTCCAGCCAAAGGTTTCAAGAGGATATCGACACCGTTGATTGTGACAATGACGAGATGTGGGGCCCACCCCACTTCTCGAAATCGATTAGTCATGGAAGAAAAAGTTAATAAATAAAATCAAAATGTCATAGTTTAAATGGCTGTCTGACGTCGTTTTTCATGAATGAGGAATGACAACGTACGTGGCATCTCATATTCGCAGGGTACAAAAGCATTTTAATTCTGGCAAGTGGGGCCATGTTTCTTTAATCTGGACCGTTGATCTGTCGAATTTGAATTCTGATAAAGTCCGATCTGATTATAAGATTCCGTTAATAAATATTAGGACCTTTTCCAATTGAATATTTCTCTTATTCTGTTGTTTCTATTCTCAACCGTATATGTTCTGGAAACATAATTTGAAGGCTAAGATTTTCTTATACAGGAAATTTTTGAACTCGTATTCCATCCATGGTAGGACACGACAATCAACGGTCTGGATTAGTGAAACATGGACCCATTTGATGTTGTGCAAGTCACCAATATCAAACGTGTGAACGTGGAACCTTCCAAACAATAACTGGACCCTGTGCATGTACACTCGCGAGTGTGCTCCCCAAATGCGCTGATGCGGAAGATCTGAGCCGTTCATCGAGTGGGCCCTACTACTATATACCTTGATCCAAAAGAATATGTCAGACCTATTGTTGGGTAGATGACACAACCACATTTAATCTGGACCAATAGATGATTCCATCTTAACCATCCACTTATTTTGAACCACTTGATTCAAGGACAACGATGCTTTCTAGCATTGAGATACTAGAAGGTGGGACCCATTTGATTAACGGCTCGGATCCATGTGGGTGGGCAGCTAGCGAGTGCACTTGACAATGTTCTAGTGAAAGAGAAGGTTCGCAGAAGTAGGAAAGATGTGAACGCATGTGGTAGGAATGTGAAGGGTGGGTCAGTGGGGTCCATTCATGTGAACTGGTGTGAACACGTCTTTGAGTCCATCACGGCTCGTGGGTTGAAACTTCCAAACATCTTAGACTGATTTGACGGCTAGGAATAAAAAACATTAAAATAAGAATAAGGATACAATGACTTCTCCCCCAAGAGACTATTGTGTCCACCGAGAGGTCTACGTTACGTTACGTCAATAACATTGGTCGGTTTCACCAGCTCATGTTAAGGTTTCTCTATTTATTTTTATAAGGTATATATATAAATAGATTACGTATGTATTTTTTTATTTTTATTTTTAATATTCGGTGGTGATTTTAAGTTCGAGTCTCTACAGGAATGGTATAAATGCATCGTTTACATGCATCAGATACTTAGTTCAAATTTATTAGTATTTTTTTATTCTACTTATAGTGTTGGTTGAGTGCTTCTAGCATATAATTATATATATGGTTTTAATGCAACATATTGTATATGTGATGTCAGTTCGGTTTATTAAGATTTGAATGACAATTATATATATTGTCATATAATAATACATGTTTATTTAAGTTTTATACACACACATCTTAGGTATTCTAGTCTACATAATTTTTTTTATTTAAAAAAATACCATTTCCAATCAATCAAGAGTCTTATTCTTTCATTATTTTATTTATTTATTTTTATTTATTTTTTATTTTTTTAATATGTTTTATGAGACATCAGTGTTAAAATTTGAAAATCTATTTAATACTTAGAAGCGTAAATTTTTGTGTTGAGTTATAGAGTTGTATGGTCATTATACCATAAAGATAAATATATATATATATATATATATATATATATATATATATATATATATATATATATATATATACTTATTAAAATAATGTTTTAAAAAATAGTAAATTTATTTTAAAATATTAACTATACAAGTCAGGATTTAAATTCATAGATTTAATATTTTCATATCAAATTTCTTTATTTTCTCTATTCTATAGTTTCCTACGAGAATATTAGTCCAAAAATTAAGTAGATTCAAAAGTCAAGTAAGCCTCATTGAGAAAAATATTGGGGATGGAATTGCTGATAATTAAATCCACTATATTTATATGCGATTCTAGAAGCGTCCCTTTCTTTTTTCTTCTTTTTTCCTTTTTGGCAAATATTCTAATATGAGCTGGCAAAAATAATGGATTGAGTTGATGTTGAATAAAAGATGCATTGGCCCACAAAGATTGCCTACAGTGCTTCTTCGCCCGTAAGTAAGAGAAAATCTTTAGTGCTTTGATAGTGATGGATGATAAATAAGCATCTAGAAATCATGTAAAAATTCAGTACATTGTATTAAAATAATTAAAATTAAGATGTTTGAGTTATAGGTCCTGTTTAAATATATCATGAGCCAAATACAATACTGAGTTGGTTACCTAACTATTAGATTGGTGGGTTTGGACGGTTAAAAATGAAAAAATAATAATAATCCAATGGTCGTTTTTCAACAAACAAATGCCCATGGGAATGCTTTACTAATCTGATTTTGAGACCATGACCTGCCAACATTGATTTACAATTTAGAATTCTTGTTTGCCACTTGTAAACCTTTTGAGTGGCTGACTTTTAAGTGTGATAAACTGCCAGAGTATTAAAAAGCATCCTCAAAACAAAGTTTATAGAGTGGTTGTGTGTGATGCTTGATATGCAGGTACTTGAAAATTATACATGTGGCTTGACTTAAATTGGACTGCCAAAAATATTAAAATCCAAAAAGTTAAGTCACAGTAGTCCCAAGATCAAAGTGGTTGAGTAATCCTAACCTTTGATTCTCAGGCACTCTTCTTGAGATGGGATCATTCGAAATTTCTAATCTCATCTCAACCGTTTGATCTAATGTTTTACACAAGCATAATCGAACTATGATACATCTAAAGTGGACCTGTTGGTGCAAAAATCTGGTCTACTCTTTTTAAACCTTCAAGTACCTGCATAGGAAGAGGAAGAAGACAAAGAAGACCTTGATAGAGCAGGAAACCCTCTAATGCCAAAGTCAGGCTACGAATATGAGTACGGTAATATCGAAGGATTTTAGGTGAGAGATTCTACATACCTTTCACCATTGGAGGTAATCTTATTTATAATTGGTTGAGGAGAGGCGGTCACATAGGAGAGATATCCCTGTTTAGCAGGGATGTGTTATAGTATGATTTAAGTTTCGTATATATTGTGGGAATCTCCCAGGATTCTCGGCAAAGATCTCGAGTGGATCTCCATGTCGACTGTCCTCCTAAATTCTTGGTTAGGATCTCGCTGCGACTAGGTCAGACCTGATGGAAGGAGAGTCAGGCTAACCCAGGATTGTGCCGACCTGGGGTCACGCTGACATGGGATTATGCCGGTCTGAGGTGCGGGAGTTGTGCCGACAGGCGGATCGGTGGATCTTCCGACCTGATGACGAGAGGTCGAGCTCGACATCAGTTCATACTCGATCCTCCAGTTACATTTGCCATTGTCCAACCTGACGAAGTGCACAATGTTTCGACCTGACATCTTCTCATTGGTCGGTCCAATTTCACTACAACAGGACCCACAATTTGGCCAATTCAAATTGATTTACTTCCATGCCACTTGTGCTGTTTCATCCAAATGAAAAATGGTGGGAGATCTTCAATAGTGGGCATGGCATAGCTGTGCAGTGATCTGGACCGTTTAAATCACTGACCCAACTGTGGATGGCTCATAACCTACAATTCACAGTAAGAAGATTACAGTCACCATATGATTTCCACTTTACCAATCGGGTCCGGGCTCAAGTCTAGCCTCATTAGCCCATTTGGGTTGCGCCCAGCTATTGTTGCTGTTGCTTGGTTAGATGGGCCGAGATTTGCCCAGGTTGCTGTTTGATCAGTGGCCAACTGGCCATGGATAATTGGAATTAGTTGCAACTGAATTCGATCTCTGCTGGAGGATGGATGGATCAAGGCAGGTTTTTTTTATGGGCCCATTAAGGCCCAATGAGCTTCTCCTAATTCATGATCGGGCCTACACCATGTACGGTTGGGCCAATAGAAGAGGTGGAACGGTGGATGCCAACCGTTCATCTGGTAGGTAATGTCTACGGTGGTTTGCAGATGAATACGGGAAACACAATCCTATCACATGGACGGTTAGGATGAAGATGGATTCATGAGGAGAAAATAATGGCTAGGATCATCCCAACGGCACGATTTCAGCCAATGGTCATCTACAGACGGAACTCAGTAGTTGGAAGGACCAGCCACAACCATTCATCCGTGATAACAAGACTGTGGGACCCACTGTGTTATATGTGTTTTATCCACGCCGTTCATCCGTTTTTCCAGCTCATTCCAGCCGATGATTCCAAAATTGAAGAATATCGAAATCTCAAGGGGACCACACTACAGGAAACAGGCCTCCAAGAAGTTTTCAACGGTAGGCATTCAATCCCCACCGGATGGACGGCGTGGATAAAATACATACATAACGGTGGGCCCCACAGAGTCCTGCAACTAAGGAAGCATGCAATCCAAGTCCGAGACGCCACGGCCAGAAAAGTGAGATTCGAAAAGTTATCAGATGAACCATCGGTTTCTATTTATAGATACGATCATCACAATTGGATAAGGAGATTGTGCATCGAGGATTAGCTAATCACAGGAATACCGTTGCCTGCTTTAGATCATACCAAGATATCATTCCGTATCCATTCCGTCCATCACGTTATAATCATTATTTTTACAATACATACATAATATACCTATGATTAAAAACTCACATGCGCCTAGAGGTGTAGGCTAGTTGAATCGAGTCAAGCTTGGCACAACTCCACTCAGCTCGGCCACTAGGTAACCCCAGCTCTAACTCAGCTAGTCTCGGTCCTCGAGCTTGACTGGCCAAATAGGCTTGGTTCGGTCAGTAGCTCGGGCCAGTTCAAGCCAAGATCAAGCCTCCACAACATTTTCTCAAACATATGGAGTGCACTTTCAATTTCTCATAAAATATAAAGCAGCAGCGTCTATTTATATATATTCAATCAAACACTCAATAGACAACATAAAAATCAAAATCCAAGGGTGTCATCAAACATTGAGTGGACAACATAAAAATCAAGATATAAGGGTATTTGTTTTATATCCATACCTTCCTCACTACTGGTTAACACTTCGTTGAGTCATTTCATTAAATACTTGCTGAGCAACATCAATATTAAAATAATCGAGTCTTCCTGATTTGATTCGAGTTAGGGTTTGATCCGAGTTGAGGCAAGTTCGGGGAAGCTCAAACTCATTTCAAAATTTTTTTGAGCTCAAAAAATCAGCTCAACTTGACTTGAACTCAATTTCAAACCAAAATGAACCAAGCTTTTTGGAGCGAGCTAACCAAGCTAACTAGGTTCGTGTAGAGCTTTACATGGGCCACACCATTGGGAACAATGTAAAATTGCTCCCAAAACTGCCAAGTCGTTATAGCGTGGCCCACGTAAGTTTTGGAGGACTATTTTTGTTTATTATCTTCATCATCGTGGGTTACATCTGATTAATGGGTATGATGAAATATATACACCATGGTGGCCTCATACACAAACCTATGGTTAGCATCCCATCGCCACTGTCCCATGTGGTGTGGCCTATCCGAGTTGTGGATCTAGCTGATTTTTTATATGAAGGTCCTAGCAACGTGGATAAAACCTAATAGACGGAATGGAATTTACATAAACAACATGGTGGGCCCCACAGTCTTTGGTATTTTGAGGAGGGTTCCAATTCATGCTGACAATGCGCCCTCCCTACTGAACGGCCCAGACGATGCACACGTGTGAATGAAGCCCACCGTCCATGTCATGTGTGCGAGTACTCTTTGCAAACCTCATTGGAGGAAAAAAAAAAAAAAAAGGAATATTTATATTGAATTAGTTTATTGACATCCGTACAAAGCTAAAGAATTCCTACAAATAATAATCTCTCATCAGAAAAGGAATCAGGGCCATTCATCAGGTAGGGATCACCAAGAACATGCAACCACCCAAAAATCAAAGGTCCACTCATCAGGTGTGTCACTAATCAGTTTTCTAACCATCCATTTCCCATACACTAATCACCTAAATATTGGAACGAATTAATTTCTGCGCCGTTCAGCATGGTCTCCACTTGATGAACCGTCCAGATCTAGAGCATGCCTGTCTTGTGGGCACGCGTGTCGCAAATCATTGCCTTAGGCCAACACGCGTGTATAGTCCTTTCCACTTACAGGCCAGTGCACATACTACTACAGCGCACGTGTTCAGTATCCAAGCAGTCCATCAGGTGGGTCAGACTCTGTTGATTTCCTGTCCTGAGCAGCTGACACGATTACTTATAAGGTGGGCCACCGTGTAAAACTAGCGAACGGCTAGAAAGAATTTTCTACCAACACTGCGGCCCACCTGATGAGTGAGTGTCTCTTTTTTGGCCAGAAACATCTACACAGTACGTCCCACCTGATGGACCGCTAGGATCTTCCACATGCTTCCCATATTGTAACACGCACTGGCCTGCGTGTAGATGGGCAAGGCCATACACGCGTGTAGGCTTCCTAATTCTCTTGCCTGGAAGAGAAAATAGCATCCATGCTATTGCTGCTGCTCCCTGAGTTAAACATGACGTCAGCAAGGTCCACCACGGTCTCCATCTCTTTCCCACCTTGCACGTGTGAAGATCCCACGTGAGGATCCCTCTGCATTAGCACGTGTGAAGGGCCCAGCTGAATTGAAGTGGATACGGACTGTGGTTGTGTAGTTCCATGCATCGCTTCCTGAGAGGCTGGTGGGCCCAGTATGAGAGGTGAGGGCGAGTATTGGCACGTGTGGTGGCCACGGTACGTGACCTCGAACGTGTAGGGATCGTCATCCAGCCGTTGGAGATACTTCTTCGCCCCACAACCGTAGAAGTTCTTGTGTGTGCACCGATAATAGCTCCTGTCATGCAATGGGCATTGAAGAACGTTGGCAAGTGTATTTTCGTCATTTAAAAATAGGGAGATATTTGATGCTCGGGCTGCGTATGATGCTTGATACACAGGCACTTCGAAACAATACACGTGGTGAAATTTAAATCAAATTAAACCCTCTAAATTGTGTACCGTCTAAAAATATCATTGCCTGCACAATTCTTACATCTGATTCATTGGCACTTGTTTGTATAATCTCAACCGTTGAATATTTTTCATTTTCAACCGTCCAATGAATGTCCACTAATCGTATGGTAAAAAAAAAAAAAAAAACACAAATAACCATAGTTTTTGGTTCATGATACATCTAGATTGGTATAAAATAATTGGATGGTTTAATTTGAGTTACTTATATATATGCCACATTTATAATTTCTAAGTAAATTATAAGTGCCTGTGTATCATCTATCACATTCGGCCACAGTAACAAAGTTTGTTCTCTTTAAAAATCAAAGGTTTTAGAGGGTAGGAAATCCTATCCGAAAGGTGGGAACCACCACGAAGATGATGAAAACCAGGTGGATCCACTCTTTGGGTCGTTCACATTTTGAATCACATATCATCATCTATCAAATGATTTTGATTTCGTGCCCCGCTTGATTAATGGATCGGTCTGATTTCAAAAACAAGAGATCATAATGTTGTGGCCCACCTTTTTCACGGCTGGGATATCTTAAATATGCCAATAGTTTGGCGGGAAAGAAGGGGTAGTATATGAAAATTCATATACGAGGCCGTACATGATAACGGGCGGGTTTGGGCTCAACTAAGTTAGGCCCGGCCCGGCCCAACACTTAAAACCCAAGGCTCGAGTATGGCTTGGGCCTCATATAACAGACCCAAGTCCAACTTGGAAATAATAGTGGGGACCATGTTTGACTTGATACAGTCAAACTGATGTAGCGCGGGTCGCGGACAGTTTCATAGCCGAGATGGATAAAAAAAGGCCCGATCGGAAACAAAGATGATTTGAACCATCAGAACTTAAAACAGACATATTTTGCAAATCAGAATGAGCTATTAAGAGGTTTTGAGATATCTTCTTCCTAGGGTTTATGTTATTATTTAAGATGTTGTAAGCTCGTTTTTCATAATCAATCAATTTATTATAAATTTTCTAGAATTATTTTATTTTTTTTCTCTCATGGATTCGAGGCATTTATCCAAGGAGTACCGTGGATTCAGAATAATTACCCCGTGAGGAAGAAGGTGCTCGACCTCACGTCCTTCCCTGTGTCGCCAACCCAGCCCAAAAATAGATAAAATCCCTATTTTCCATTTGATGTTTTCCAATCTATTCATTTATCAAGTGGGCCACACATGCCTAACTAAAATTTTTAAAGAAATGAAATCAACTGCCAGTATTTAAATATAGATGATTAGGTAATTAAGGATTGGACAACTACCACACGTACGTAATGTCAGGCTAAAATAACTTCAGCCTAGGCGTGGCCATGACGTGAGGCCCAAGACCGGATCATAGGCCAAGCAAGTAGGTCCAAGCCCAGCCCATTTCGATCCTTTGTATCATTGCAAGCGCGTTTTGGTAAATTACCTTGGGAATCTGGAATTGAGGATGTCCTTTTGGCCGTACTTTCGCCAGGTGAATCCATCGTCGGGTGGAATCTCTGGATTGCCCGTTCGAGGTGCAGATACCCTCTCCTTACGTATGCTCCGATTCTCTTTCCTGGAGGAAATATAGCCGTTAAGGATTTAAACTGATATTTCCAAATTCCAACTGATTTTTGAATTTTATGAAAGATTAGAATTCTCTCTAACCTACGGTTTAAAACCTTCAATATTATATGCCATTCTCAATCTGTCCATAAGGTGATTCCCACCCTGATGAATGGCTGAAAAATATAAATATCAGCCTGATCATTGCGGCTCCTAAGAAGGTTTCAATGGTGTGTGTTCCATCCCACCATTTCTTATGGTGTGGTAGACTTGAGTTTTGAATCTGTCTAATTTTTTAGATCATGTAAGTTAGTAAGTTAGTAAATTTTTACATTGTGATTGATCCATATCATTACTGGCATTATCAGCACTAATGACAGCCTAATAATATTATAGTAAGTAGGTTTTTTCTATTGGTAGCAAGCAGAGAGGATCAACGCCTAATCATACTGTAATAAAGTATTTTTTCTATTAGTAGTAAACAAAGAGATCAAAGCCTAATCATACTGTAATAAGCAGGTTTTTTGTATTCATGGCAAGCAGCGAGAGAATTGAGATTCTAAGCTAGAAGAGCCCATGAACAAAGTTAATATAACACAGACATTACAATGGACCACACCACTTTTAGGATTATAGGGATTTCTGGTTATAGCTTTATGAAACGAGGAAGCAGTATACACACGTGTCACATATCCTGGCCATTCATTCATATGGGCATGTCATTTGAAAGTAAAGGGTAGTTGCACCCATCAAGTCAGCTCCAAATGTGCATTGAATTTGAACGGTTGGATATGTCCATGTTATACACTACCTAATGAATGGCCTAGATCTCTAACAAGTGTTCTATCCACCTAGATCTTTGACAAGTGTCTCTCTCCCACACATGAATTCTAGTAGACCTCGTGGAATTACGACCCTTCATCAAATAAACCACCACATACATGTTGATGATTTGTTAGGACTGAGCTGTCGCTGACCTTATCTGAGTCAGGCATTTTCCAGTGCTAGCTTGTGGTGTCAAACAAGATCATACGACTCAGATGAGTCATCAATCCATTCATTTTAATGAAATCATTTGGAAAAGTCCTCTTTTCAGTTGGGATAGTATCACCTAATTCTCGTGAATTTTGGGCCTATGATCCATGGTTGATATCGTAGCCGTAGGTACGTATCATATGGATGGGTATGCTCGCTCACGTGTGTGACACGTGGAAGACATTGATGCAATGTAAATGGGACCCACCATGCTGACTACCATTCATGAAAAGTCAGGCTAATCTACTCATCAGGTCAGCCACACCCTTACATTGAGTCAGATCAAGGGTCGTCCCTTGATTGACACTCATCTGATGAGTGGATTGCCCTGATTTTTCTACACCCCAATCTTCATTTTTGGGCCCTCCATTTGCATGGATAGGATATCCTTCTTATTGGCAGTTAAAACACCCGAAATCAAGCTGACCCAAAACTCAGGTGGGCCACACCTCGTGGAACAATGTAAAATCATTCCCAAAACAACAAGGTGTGGCCCAGCTGAGTTTTAGACCAGGCTGGTAAATCGCACCTTATGAACGGTTTGGATGGAATATACATACCATGGTGGGCGGTATCCCCTCCCAATTGTTCTGTGTGGTGTGGCTCACCTGAGGTATAGACTGGGCTATATTTTGGTCCCAGGAACTAACATCAAGGGGTCCACCTGATGGATGGTGTGGATCTCACAAAAACAACATGGTGGGCCACAGAGCTTCTGCGTCTGTGGTAGAGAATTCTGGTCCTCATGTTGAAACATAAGAGTATATACACCAAAACTTCCGTGTATGCTCTTCTTGTTGTGATCAGATTACATCTTACTAGTGGTCACAAGCAGGTAGTGCCACGTGTTATAGAGGTATGTGGCCCATCCAAGCAAGCCCATGATAAGAATTTATGGTGGGTCCCACTCATCACCACCGTCTGATACTAATCAAATGTTGGTATGAGTACTGTTTCGGTGTATGTACTTTATTCCAAGAAAAATGACAAAGCTAGAGTACTTTGATTGTACCTGTTCCCAGTTCTTTGGACCAACCCCCTCCCTTTGAAGAGCTTCTACCGGAATCTGAAGTGTCCGTTGCCTGAAATTCTCCAGTGGACCTCGAGCGCACCGAAGCCTCTACATCCCCGGCGGCAGCAGACTCCATCGGTTGACCCAACTCAAGATCTACACCGCTAGTCGTGATCTCCAACCCTAGATCAAGATCATTGGTCACGCCGATCTTCGGTGCCGAAAACATGTGCACATCGAACGGGTTCCTCCCAACTAAAGCGTGCGCGTGGAGGAGATCCATGGCTTCTGTAGAAGTGGGCTGCCACGATTCCGGCGGCTCGCCGAAGATCATGTGGGTGTATGAAGATGGGTGGGGAGTATTCAATAGATCCATGGCTTTGTTGAATACACCAATGATTTGTTTACTTGAAGAAGATAGGAAATTAGGTTGGTTTGCTAAGCTTGGGAGGTTTGATTCAAGATCTTTGGCTAATGCACATCCATGGAGGATTAATGAGATTGCCTCATTACTAGCATCCATGAATGCTTTGATGTTGGATTTGTTGTGGAATTCAAGGGTCTTAGATAATTTAAATGGGTCATGGAGTCAATCACTTGGAAAATGTCGAGTGCATGGTAAAGAATTTGATGGTCTCCATGACTACCCCAAATTGTACTCCAAGGTCAACTACTCTTCTATCCATGTATCTGATTTTATATGATCAGAACCGTTCATCAGATGGAGACACCAATTACTGATGATTCTGTATCCTACATACTATACAATGCAACTTGAACTTTAAAATCAAACATCCAGCGTCTCACATGGAATACGTAAAAGTCGAAGTATATGATATAGGTTGGTGGGTCCAAAATGGGGGGAAAATAACAACGGTTCTGATTTACTGGGGTGGGCCCCATGTAGGTTGGACGACATACAGGGCTACGTTATTTGGTAGTCTTGGGGGACTACTAGAATCTACTAGAATGCTTCTGGAGTCTGGAGAAAAAGATTTTCAAAGTTCGTGCCTTAGTCATACGTTCGGAAGGAGAATTTTAGGGACGGATTACTTGGTCAGAGCTTTCCTAAGCCTACATGCGTCTACAGTGGAACCCATCTACACGCCACTTTCATGTGCCAAACTCGTATAAGTGTGAGAGATCCAAGCCGTGCATCAGATGGGTCCCACCTTGCAGATGCAATTGACCATACATGGTGCCCTAAATAAATGGATGGCCGGTGAAGCTTATCCAAAATTTTGTAACCCATCCTTTTGTTTTTACAGAGAATATTTGAAATAGAAAACTATAAGGTGGGACTCACATGATGGACGGATTTGATCTTACACGTGAGTTTTATTTACACATGGGGAGGCGTGTGGATGGGTTATCTTACACACGCGCGTGGCTTGGAAGTATCGTTGGTCATGGTCGTTGCTTTTTTTTCACCTTGCTGGGGTCTACGGGAAGACTTGGAAGATTCTCCGAGCAGACGGAAAGAAACTATCAACGGTCTTCTCTGGTTCTAGCAGAGGGAAGCAGAGGGTGATAGGGAATAGACTTATATGATGTTTTAATAAAAGGGTTGGACGCGTGTGAGAGATCAGGACCATTCATGTGAGGGCCCCTGCAATGGATTGGCTGTACCCATATTCTAAATGGTCCTAGTCATACCATCAAAGAAGTTTCTCTTCTTGAATGTGGACCGTTGGCTACATTTGTACTTCAATCCATACTGTTCACACGTGCACCCCACTCTAAACGCATGTCACGGTCTGATTTGATTCGGTTAAAAAAAACAATAATAATAATAATAATAATAATAATACGAGGTTCAGTTCCTCTATACAACTGTTGAAGAATGAGCTTATTCTCCAAATGTTGATGTGGGTCCACCTTTGTGTAGAGCCCACATTCAAAACGTACGAAAGGTGCGACCCTTTCAAGTTCAACCATGTCACGAGCATCAGACCAATTCAAAACGCAGGTGGTCACACTACAGGGAACCGTTGGGATGGGGACACATCATTAAAACCTTCTTTGAAACCTTCTTGATGGGACGGAGCACACTTTGTTTTTTTTATATGCCATCCAATCCATTGATAAGATTTTTCCCATCAGGATGAATGGGACAAGTAAAAATTGGACCTGAAATGGGTGGTGAGGAGCTCACCACCCACCTCAATGGTGAGATGTCATGGCAAGGTTTGATTGGTGGGGCCGTATGCTGTCAGAGATGGGTAGATCCTAAAAACTTAAAAAAAAGGCTTTTGCCCATTGCTAACATCATAAGCCTCACCAATCAAATCTCACCAACAGGAATTCAAAAAAGCTTTATAAGCCCACCACGATGTATGTGTTTTATCCACACCATCTATTTCATTTCTAACTCATATTTTAGTATGAACCTAAAAATGAGGTTGATCCAAATTAATCTCAAGTTGACCACAATATAAAAAATAAGAGTTTTGATCGCCTGCTTGCCACAAGTATCATGGATTTTCTTATAGTTGTAATGTGATTAGGCCACATCATCATTGACCACATTTGATGCAAGAGTGCTGACAATGCCGTTGAAGACATGGGCCAATCATATTGCAAGGAGCAGAAAATCCATTGTGGCAAACAGATGATCTAGATTCAAGAAATAATAGAGCCCACTGATTGAAACTTTTTGAGAGCTACAAAAGTTATGTGTGCCATACATTAAGGTCCATGTGATCTAATCAACAGGTTGGATGGCATATAAATATTACTATAGATGATAGGAAGTTTTTAAGGGGGCCATTCAATCACACCATTGTTTTGTGTGGTGTGGTTAATATGAGATTTGGATCTACTTTCCTTTATTTTTTCTGTTAGTACACACCCATGTTAGTACACACACTCCATGCTAGCCACCCCCGCTAGGGATCGATGCCAAAACCTCAAGTGTTGAAACGACCGTATCTCCACTCAGCTTGCCAGTTGAGCCATGGATCTGGGTGTGATTTGGATTTACCTCATTTTAAGGCTCGTGCATTAAAGTGAGCTGGCAAAATAGATGGACAGCGTAGATAAAACACATACATCATGGTAGGCTAATGGGGCTTTTTCCAATACCAACATCTGCCACAATTAGGGCTGATAGTCGAGTGGGTTCAACGCGATCGACTTGACATTGGGTTGGGCTCAGGCAAAATGTATCGGTTTCAATCTCGAGCTTGGGCTATACAAACACTGACTCGATAAAATTTAGGTCGGGCTCAGGTTGAGGTCTTGAGTTGCCCAAACCCACCCAAACCCAATCGATATATAAGTTAGTTATAAATTGTAATTGTTTGTGGATTGTTTATGTTGAAAGCACAAGAACTTCCAGGGATATATATTGAGTGTAATTGGTCCACGTCAATTCTGATGACTCAAGCTAACAAGATACACTAGATTTCTCTCCTAAATGGATTAGGTGCTACACAATATACCTTTTAAGGGAGAGATTGTCCTATATTTTAACTTGTTTGTTTAGAAAAAAATAAAGTTCTTTACGATAAATAACTACATATATAATCAATAAAATTATATGTACAAAAATGTAAACCAGCATTAAAAATATAATATACTAATATAATAACGAAAATATTAACACGTATTCACCCAACCAATCTTAATTGGTTACGCTTGGCATTAAGAATTCTCAATTCAAGGTTAGGTTGGATTAAAGTTGAGGTATAAAAACCTTGGATTGGGCTAGGGTTGGGCATCAACCCGGCGCAACCCGCCCGACTTTCAGCCCTAGCTACGCTAGGCTTTCAAAGTCTCAAGGTGGGTCAAGGAGCTCAACACCCAATCCACATCCTAGGGCATTTTAAGACGCAGTCAAGGTATATTACATCTTTTTGTGGCCCACCTGAGTTTTGAATCTGGTTGATTTTTGGCCTCTAAAGAAAACGTACGTTGAACATGACTGGCCAAGTAAATGTCATGATCACATCTTAGTGGGCCCACACAATTATTTATAGAACAAACCAAATCTACAAACGTCCCTATGCGAATCAGCGTCTGATAATAAATATATGAGAAAAGATTGTGTCTGCACAGTTTCTATGGCCCACATGTGGGACCCACATATTTTGAGGGAAATATACATAGGTCAGCTATTTAATGGCACATGAGTCGCCGAGATCTTAGTGATCCAAATCATTCATCCACTAGGTCCATGCTAGTAAGATATATCACACTGCATGATCTGATTGATCTGAACCGTCGGTCCAGTGAAGTTTTGCATTTAATGTGGACCATCAGCTTTATCTTTTTTTAACCGTCAATCTGCAAGCTACCAATTAGAAGGTAAGGATCGTCTGGTGGAAGAAATTGCAGTTCATATCCCATCATGATGAAAACATCAGGTGAAAAATCTCAACCATCAGAAGATTGGCCCACCTATCTGGGTCTGGGGTGGCAAGATAATTCGGTGGCGCACGATCTACCAGAACATGGTTATTTCTAGAAGGTGAATGTGCGTCCGAGCTCACAGGACTTTTGGGGCCTGTTTGGTTTACCATTTCCCATGGTAATTATTGGTAAACGGTGGAGAATAAGGTTGAGATGCATAAAGTTTGTGAGGCCACTGTGATGTATTTTTCTGATCCACGCCGTCCATATGTTTTATCAGCTCATTTTAGCACATGAACGAAAAATTGAGGCAAATCAAAAGTGCATGTAGACCACACCACAGGTCATAGTGGGAATTGAACGCCTACCGTTGGAAACTTTGTGGGGGCAAATGAAGTTTTGGATGAAGATGATATTTGTGTTTTTTAGTCCATCCATGTATTTCTGACCTTATGAATAGGTTGGATGTCTGATACATAGTAATTACTGTGGGCCCTACACAGATTTTTAATTTTTAATGGTGGACATCATTATTTCCTCTATTTCTTGTGGTGTGGTCTACTTGAACTTACAATCTGCCCTTTTTTTTTTTTTTTTTTTTTCTCATGCCTTAAAATGAGCTGTTAAAATGGATGGACAGTGTGGATCAGACATATATCATGATGGGACCCACGAATTTTACGTAGACAGCAATCTAAGTATAATCATATTCTGTCCTCCGGAATGAAACATAGTCACCTGTGTGTTTACCACCAATTACGGGGAACTTTTTGCTGATTTTATTCGACCTGCGCGCGGGTGACCTACCTACTCACACGCATTTGCACGTGCCAATTACCTGCAAGAAATCTGAGATTTCGTCAGGTATGGTATTGCTTAGAACTTCTAATTAAAAATCAGCCCGTTTCACACCTAAGGTGGGCCACTGCATAGATCACAAATAGATGGCTAGGAAAAAAAGATCTTGACGGTAAGTTCATTTTCTACGTTGTGGCCCACCTGAGGAGTGAAACTGTTTATTTTAGTCACGTAAGATCTAAAAATTATTTTTAATTGTATGCATATCCCAGATCTTACATACGTGTACCATACTTGCATACGTGCCTGCGTGTGAATGAAAAGGTTTCGGCGCGCGTGTAGATTTAGGAATTTCTAAAACCTGATTCCCAGATAGTCTTCTAGATGGAACATGCCGATACTCTAGCAGATTATGAGTCTTCATACACATGTATACGGCCATTGTACTTGTGGTAGAAAATTACATTGATCCAAACCGTTTAAAACATGAATACCACTTTATATAGATCATAGTCACAAAATAAGATCTATTAGATGACTGTAGCATCTGGATTATATATTTTTTTCCTGGGCCGCACATCTTGGGTGGCTTGGATTGTCGTACACAGGGGCTAAGTGCAAAAAAATATTTGCGTGTGCAAATAGATTGTTTGGACCATAGAAGTATTACTTTCAGTGATGACCATGTCATCAACATAAAGAAGTAGGTAAATAGTCCCAAGCAAGGAGTGATAGACAAACAACGAAGAATCAGCCTGACTGGAGAGAAACCCAAGTTGAAGCAGAAAAGAGCTAAAGCGATGAAACCAAGCTCGAGGAGCTTGTTTCAAGCCATAAAGAGCACGCTTCAGGAGACAAACATGCCGAGGGAACTGTGGATCAGTGTAGCCAGGCAGTTGTTCCATGTACACCTCTTCATTGAGAAAACCATGCAGAAAAACATTTTTAACATCTAACTGATGTAAACGCCATCTAGAAGTAACAGCTAATGACAAAATGATTCGGACTGTAGCAGGGCATACCACAAGGCTAAAGGTGTCACCAAAGTCAAGGCCATGAATCTGAGAGAATCCTTGAGCCACAAGATGTGCCTTATGGCGCTCAATAGACCCATCAGAGCGAAGTTTGGTTTTGAAAATCCAGCGACAGCCAACCACATTATGACACTTAGGACGAGGTACAAGAACCCACATATCATTTTTCTTCAAAGCTTGAATTTCATCATCCATAACCGAGAGCCATTCAGGGTGTTTTGTAGCAGACTTGAAACCCCAAGGCTCTTTGAGAGCAAGAAGTGCCTTAAAAGACTGAGAAGAAGACAAAACAGTCATAGCATGGAGTAATTTTTTTAAAAACTATTTTAAAATTTTTTTATTTTAAGTTTCCAACCGTTTGGAGTAAAAATTTTGTTTTCAATATTTGGGATAACACGAAAGGACAGTTGTAGTGGGTTTAAGTCTGATACATTGATCCTCTGCCTACAGAGCAGTGGATTCATTGGTATCATTTCTCAATCCTGATGAATACCGGTCTTTTGCTTGATCAGAGCATTGAGTCCATTAATAATCGTTAGAATTTAGAATTACATCAACTTGCGTACACTTCATTTTAACAAGATTCCATCAATTTGTGGTATGAGTATTTTAAACACTTTGAAATATCCTTTAAATTTCTATTTTATTTTATTTTTACAAGAAAAGTCCCTGACGACCATGAAAAATAGGCCCCAATTGGCCGATCCTTGGTTGAATCTATGCTAAAGTATAATTAATTTATTTGAAAGGTGAAAGTGATCAAACATTAAATTCTGACAACCTTTAACATTTTTGTTTTGTTTTATTTTGTTTTGTTTTTATCGGAATGTCCACCTTATGGGATTATTACAAAAACTTTAAGACTTCAACTCCAACATTTGATTATGGTCTTCTTATGATTAAACCATAGTTTCGATCCTATGACCTGTGGGTTATGGGCCCACTTTGATTGTTTTCATTTGTTGAATGTGAAGATGATGTTATTTCAAAGTAAGAAAAATTTTGAGAAAAATTTAAATTCTAAATTTCTAAATTCATTCTTTGGGAATTAAGTTCAAAGATTATTCTTGTTTTATCTTATGTACATCACGGTGGGAATCTGTTCTCCCATGGTATCTAAGTTTAGTTTCTAAGTTCAACGGCTATCCAAAAGTTTTCAAGAGAGCCTAAAATTTGAGTCTCTATATTCACAAAACAATCTGATGCTAAGGGAAATTTCACCTAAGTTGAAATATCTAATTTTCATCAACAAATTTTTGGGTAATTTGAGTTTGTACAAGTCCCATTCTCCAAGGCCTGATGCATGAAATAAAAACGAGTACCAAAATACGGGGTGTTACAGATAGAATGAACAAAAAACACTTAGGCCTAAAATATCAAGGTGTCAAGGAATGATTCACTAGATTCAAGTGTTTAGGTTAAAACAAGCTATACATTACAAAAATGGAGTCCTCTAAACATCAGTTGGATTGGCCTGATTTTTATAGATCAGGTTTACTTAATATAAATACTTTGTAAATATTTATATATTTAAGTATATTATATAATATATAATATATCTATATTAGAAATCATAAAACCTAAACTTGGACTCAACTCATAGGCTTAAACTCGGCTCGAAAGATCGAGCTCAAGCTCAGCTCGAACTAGCATCAGCCGCTGACCGAGCGGAGCCAAGCTCAACATGGTTCGGCTGGTGGACAGCTCTAGTACCAGCCAAGGAATTGCATATAATGGCAAAAAATAAATAAATAAAATAAAATAAAATCTTTCATATAATGCTAATCCTTTAATTAGTACTATTTTTAACTTTAAATGAACTAATGTATTTTAAATCACGAATCATCCCTTGTGGAGTGGACACATCAACAAATCATACATGTTCTGTAATTCATGCATCACAGAGCCGATTACAGATGTACGCTTGAACAGTCAAAATGATAATTTATGGATGGACCACAACCTAAAAATTATGTTGATTGGACAACATTAACCATGTGATTTGGTATACCGACTTTTGATTGTTGATACTTTTAACCTTGTTTAAAACCATACAATTTAGTATTTTTATTATCAATATCCTATTTAAAAAATGATATTTCACATGGTAAATTTCTAATGTTAGGTTAGGATAATTTCATGCAATTGACTTCTCTAAATTTATCACACCAACCAAATAGTCAGTGGGGTCATATTGAAATTTGTTGTACGGGTGCATGTAGCACGGTCCTTGGGCTGGGCTAGTCCGTTGGGCTTTTGGGTGTGACCCTCCTTGTGCTGGGCTAACCATTCAAGCCGGTTTCTCAATCGAGCCAGGTTTGGACCATGTACAACAGCGGTTTATAAAGTTAATTTTCTAATATACATAATACGTAAAAATCCTCATTTACTTTGTTATGCAACTTACATTTGTTTTGTAGCTTGTAATCAACTTAAAAAACATTTGGGCTTAAGTAGGCTTGAGTTAGACTAGTTTGGCTCATTATAGGTTTGAATAGGGCTCGACCCATGTTAAACAATACAGGCCAGGCTTGAACAGAGCTTTGCTTGGCCGGTTGACGCCCTTAAGGGCATGTAAGATACATATTATCATTAAAAGTAAATAAATAAAATTAATGAAATAGGGATCATATGAGATTTACCCTTTCTTCATTAAACCATCTAAATATACACTTTCAATTCCTACTCAATACTTTTATTTTTAATCCTTCTATATTAAATAGGAGAAATGCTCACACACAACTAGTTGTATGTCCAACAAGGTTGTCCTGTCATGAAAATAAAATACGTAAAAAGTCAGGTGGGTCCAACTATTAAGTGGGCACACCATAGAAAACAATAAACAACCATCATAAAACTCCACATTCACATGGGGTGCATCTAATGGTTGGATCAACCTAATTTTTGAGCCATCATATTTTCATGGTAGGATAAGTTGCTAGACAGGCGAGATGTCGTACAAATACCATGGTGGGCCGTACACGCTGCGTATAGTGTGTGAGCATTTTACATTAGATAGAATGAACAATTTTTTTACCATCCAACCATCAAAAATCAAAATGGGATGCTCCACATGAATATGGAGTTTTTCGGATGGTTATTCATGGTTTTTATGGTGTGCCCCACCTGATAGTTGGATTGACCTGATTTTTGAGGCACCTATTCTTCAAAGTGGGACAAGCTTGCTAGAGCGGCAATCTCGTCATGCAAACACCTTAGTGGCCTCACACATCAACTTGTTAGACATGATTTATTTTTTTCTTCTGTAATCTACTCCTACCATTAGTTGCTCAATTCAATTTTAATTCTAGAACTATAAAAGAAGCCCATTAATGATTCAGGTGGGCCACACTACACTATTTAGCTATTTGGCCTAAAACCAGGCCATTTCACAACTCGAGCATGTCTGGCCCACCTGATGGGTGAAACTGCCTGATTTTAATAGAGGAATATAATTATAGGATGGTCACGTTGGGCTTGGGCCTAAGCCCAACCTTTCGTGTAGTCATTGCTGCTGTTGCATCCTAACCATCAAAGCACAGCTGATTCTTGTGGTGGGGCGCACCTTGGCTGGCTACTGCGTAAGCTAGAGGTTCTTGACTGATGAATGGAAGAATTGAAGCAATAATGCTTTCATTTCAACCGCTAAATCCCTGTGGGCCCATTTCGGTCATTTACTTGTCGAACATCCAACCATAGCCAGAAATCCAACCCATGTAAATGTGGACCCTGTGATGAAGGTCACATGGCAAAAATAAATAAAAATCAGGCCCATCCGTGGTAGATACCCTGCTTGATGTGCTATTTAAATTGTTCAACTTGCTTGTGATTACAACGATCATACTGGGCCCTCACATGTTAGGATCTATTTTGTAGTCTTTAAAAACTGATGGGATTTGATTGGTTCGCATGCTGCTGTTAGAAATAGGCCACGTAAGCAAGCACGTTTGAAAATAGTTAGGTCAAGCACGGACCCAATCAAATCTTGCCACATCAGGGCTTTACCATGTTCAGCCTCACCTAATCTAGTCCCGTGACCCACAATCAGAGGGTTTGGCCTGTTTTATTTATTTATTTATTATTATTATTATGTTGTAATTTACAAATTTTTCCATTTCGAATTTTATTGTTTTCGAAGTTCTGTGACCAGTCAACCATTTGATTTTAGGACTTTCTTATACTGCAAATGGACACGGCTGAAAGACATTTTGACCACAGTTTTACTTTCATTAGAGTGATTTAAAGGAATAGAGTTATTCAACATGCATGTGTAGTTTAAAGACACTCATTGAATATTAATTCATGTTGATAAGCTTTTCAAAAGTCTTAGATTGAACTATTTCGTACAGGGCAGTCAAGGGACACATATATCTGACCCAATTTCGTACAGGGCCATTGACGTGACGAAAATCTTAGTCATCTGTTTATAAACATGGATAGTTTTAAATTTTCATAAATATCACCAATCTATATTGAATATCTGGTTTAATGTCCTGAAGAATCTCAAAGGCCATGACTCTCCTAAAACTAATTGCATGATATATATATATATATATATAAGATTTAACATGCATTGATAATTCTAGCAACAAAATAAGGCTTGCTGAGACGCAAGCATGTAAGAGAGGCTAAGGAAATTGTATTTGTTAGGCTATAAAATGGAAATTGAAAAGCACCATTTTTGTAGAAATTCCAAGAAAATCTCAAGAAAGTGGGAAAAACCAAACAATGGAAATTATATTTCCATAGAAATCTTTTTCCATTTTTTAATTTAGTGAATCCAAACAAGCCTTAAAAGCAATTATGATTGTCTTGTATTGGGTTCAGTCTAATTGCCACTCATAAGCAGTAAGGTAACATATAAAATCAAACATCTAATCACCAACTAACACTGTTGAAGTAATCACTACTCATGAACCTATAAAACTATGAAATGAAGTACTCACTAATACTGTAAAAACTGATGTGTTTGGATTACAAGTTACTTAGGGCCTGTTTGGATACCACCAAATAAGTTACTTTTTCTACTTACAGCCGTAGATAAGTTACTAATTTCAAATAAGTTTGGTTTATGATTACTTATAGGGCTGAAAGTTGGGTGGGTTCAACCTGACCAACCCGACATTGGGTTGGACTCAGGTATGATGTATCAGGTTTGGTCTCGGGCTTGGGCTATACAAAAACCAACTTGATAAAACTTGGGTTGGACACGGGTTGAAGTCTTGGGTTGCCCGGCCCAACCAGAACCCGATCCATATGTAGGTTACTTATAAATTATAATTTAGCATGGTTCATCAGTGTTGAAGGCACAAGAAATTCCAGTGTTGCCGGGTTTCATTGATCCACGTCATTTCCGATGACTCAAGCTAACAAGATACATCAGATTTTTCTCTCCCAAATAGATTGTGTGTTACACAACACGACTTTTAAAGCAGTTGTGCTATATTTTAATTTGTTTTTTTAGAAAAAATAAAGTTCTTTATAATAAATAACTACATATATAATTAATAAGATTATATGTATGAAAAATAAGATGTAAATTGAAAATATAACATACTAATGTAATAACAAAAGTATTAGCATGTATCCACCCGACCAACCTGATCGAGCCCGCTTGGGTTGGGATTGGGTTGAGTATTCCCAACCTATGGATGGATTGGGTTAGGGTTGAGGTATAGGAAACTTGGGTTGTGCTAGTGTTGAGCACCAACCCAACCCAACCCAACCCAACCCAACCCGCCCGACTTTCAGCCCTAATTACTTATAAGTAACTACAGCGGCAAGACTCGATACTGACCGGTTGAGTAGCTAATCCACTTTGAAGGTGGTCCTGATTGCAATGAACCTGGTGCAGGCTAAATCGGATTCGACTTGAACCTATTTCTTCATGTGGGTTCAAATTCTGGCTGAGGCCTCAACCATCGGGCCTGCAATTTGGGTTCATTTTGACCATTGTCCAAACAAGACAAACTATAAATGGGCCTCAAACCAAGAGTAGTGATCATGATTCACTATGACAGTTGCCAAAATGGGGTCTAGACCAGCCAACCCATTATTTTTGTGTGCTAAAAATTAAAACCCATTTGGTATTGCTTCTAGCAAGAATATAATTCATTAAAAATAAATAATTTTCTCAATGAAAACAGTTTTGAAAATTTGAAAACAGCTAAAGACTTTGCAATTTTTTTATTTTTTTAACTTTTTATTTTTTTTAAAACAAAAAAGATAAGAAAAGAAATTACAAGAAGGTAACAGACACTGTTACAAGTAGTTGCAGTGTCGGGCCCACCGCGGTTTATGTATGACATCCAACCAGTCTACCATGGTTGTCCATGATAAAAATGGGATGCCTCAAAAATCATGTAGATCCACCCATCAAGTGAATTGCAAGGTTTTTAGATGGTGGTCGATTATTTTCTATCATGTGGGCCACATGTTGATTAGATAGAAATGATTTTGACGCCACTTTATTTTCACGATGGGAGCCCTGTTGGATAGTAGGATGTCATGCATGCGTCGTGGTGGGCTCCACATGGACCTAATTGCATGCTTTTTTATCTATAATTAATTGCATGTGTCCTTAAGAAAAAGATAGCTCCTTACACTAAATGTTAGTTCATTAAATGCTTCCAAAATGGGTGGTTTCTAGTTTAGTTCTTGATCGGTGGACTTCAAAGTTTGCCCATCCAAATCCAATGCAAAACCATGAATTATTGATGATATCCGCTTGAAATTATCTCAATGTATTACAATATTACCTTTGAATCTAAGCTATCTTCCAATTATTCAAACTACTTATATTGATGTATTACAATATTACCTTTGAATCTAGGTCATCTTTCAATGGCTCAAACTATTTATATTGATGTATTACCTTTGAATCTAGGTCATTTTCTAATTATTCAAACCACACTTATACTGATGTATTACAATATTACCTTTGAATCTAAGTAATCTTCCCATGTTTCAAACCACTTATTGTAAGACTATCCTCATTTTGCATGGTAGGAGATGTTGAATCAGGACAATTCGAGTGCCACATTGATCGAACCATCCCAGCCATCTAATTATTATCTTTCAAAATTGATTGTGGCCCACATGATGATTGGATCCAATTGATTTCAATGCCACCTTATTTTTATGATGGGTTGGATGTCATACATAAGAACCTCTCAAGTCCAGCTGGTTGGGACCCGCAGTTTACAGTCCACTCAGTGTATTACTTTCAACTTGTTAAATGATTGTGACATCCAATCCTCTAATAGGTTGGCCCCACCATGAAGATAACCTGGTGCAAAAATCATAGCAATGTAGAAGTTTATTCATTTTGGTGGACCATAACTTGCGGCCCAGTTGGTTCGACTTGATACTCTGTCTCTCTCTCTCTCTCTTTATATATACACACACACACACACACACACACACACACACACACACACACTGGTGGACGTCATGGGAACTTCCAGTGATGTAGAGCTGTGTGGCCTGACTATGATTTTTGTCGGACATCAACATGTAACACTGTGCATTTTATGGGGCCCCTTTAAGTTATGGAATATCCCAAAAATCAGCCTCATATGGAACTCAGGTGTGCCATACCATTTAAAACCATATGAAGACATGCCTAAAACATATAAAAGCACTTGATGGGGCTCCCATGAGTTTTGGATGTGGCTGAAACTTGTTCTTAACCCTTATCCAAGTGAGACACACACCAATTCATGGGTTGGATTTGTGCACCACATCTCTCTAGACCCAATAAATGATTATGAGGGTAACCCCTCTCAACTGTTGTACGTGGTGTGGCCCAACCAAGCCATGGATTGACTTAATTTTTAAGCCCTTAGCCCACCATGGAATGGTGTGCATCTGACTGATAGGGTAGACGTTTGACACACATTACGGTGGGGCCCACATAGCTCAACCCCATGGGAAGTTAGCATGAGGTCGACCTCTCAGTACCTCATATGTGCCAAAGGGGGGGCAATTAATTGCTTATGTGACCTTATAAAGGTACTTCTTTGCAATAAATGTTAGACTATTAAATGCTTCTAAAATGGGTGGATTTCTAGAGCCATAGGAAATCCAAATCCAATGCAAAACCATGAATTATGTATGAGGTTTGCTATAATTAAAAAGATAATAATAATAATAAATTAAAAATTAAAAAATTCCCATGTATTGTATTATTACCTTTGAATCCAAGTCATCTTGATTCAAACTGCTTATATGACCAGCCTCAATTCGCAGGGTGAAAATTAGAAGTGGGCATCAAGTTGAGTCGGACCGGATTGGATCCAACTCGACTCAATCCGATATTTTTCAAGTACTTGACCCGAACTCGATCCGATCCGGGACCAAGTCTAGCAAGGCTAACTCGATCCGATTCAATTCCTTGTTGGCTTGACCCAAACCGAGTCCGACTCGGTCAGGGAAACCGAATCGGATCGGGTTGGGTATGGTTCGGATTGAGTCTTCTGTTTTAATTTTAAATTTAAAATTTTAAAAAATTTTAAAAAATCAATAAATATGAAAAATTGTAAAAAAAAGAAGAAGAAGAAAAGAAATTAAGGTAACTTTCCTAAGTTATTAAATCACTAATTTTACATATATTTGAGAGAAATAAAATCAATTAAAATATATTTACATACATTCAATTAAATAACAAGTGCTTGAATATTTATTTTTCAACATACAAGGGAAGGGGGGGGGGGGGGGGGGGGGGGGGGGGGGGGGGGGCGGCGAGGGAGAGAGAGAGAGAGAGAGAGAGAGCGACCTGGATTCAAATCGAGATGGGTTGATATACAAGAAGCACAATCGAGCTAAAAAATACACAGAAAAAAATGGAACCTACTTGATGGAGGAGTATGAATGGTGAAGATAGGTTGCTGGGCTGCTGAGTGGCTTGGATTCGGATCGAGATCGCTACGGCGCTAGGTAGGGTTAGGGATTAAGGGTTTGGGTAGAAAAGAAGGGTAAAGGTTTTTTTTTTTTTAAGTAAAAAAGATACTTTATAGTACCCGAATCCAGATCAGAATTAATTGCTTATGTGACCTTCAGAAAGGTACTTCTTTGCAATAAATGTTAGACTATTAAATGCTTCTAAAATGGGTGGATTTCTAGTTTGATTTCTAAAGCCATAGGGAATCCAAATCCAATGCAAAACCATGAATTATGGATGAGGTTTGCTAAAAAGAAAAAAAGAAAAAAGAAAGGCATCCCATGTATTGCATTATTAGCTTTGAATCTAGGTCATCTTGATTCAAACTACTTATATGACCAGCCTCGATTCGCAGGGTGAAAATTAGTGGTGGGCATCAAGTTGAGTCAGACCGGATTGGGTCCAACTCGACTCAATTTAATATTTTTCAAGTACCCGACTCGAACTCGATCCGATCCAGGACCGAGTCTAGCAGGGCTTACTCGATCTGATTCGATTCCTTGTTGGCCTGACCTGAACTGAGTCCGACTAGATCAGGGAAACCGAATCGGATCGGGTTGGGTACAATTCGGATCAAGTCTTTTGTTTTAATTTTAATTTTATTATTTTGAAAAAAATTTAAATAAAAAAAATATGAAAAATTGTATAAAAAAATAATAATAAATAAATAAATTAAGGGTAACTTTCCTAAGCTATTAAACAAATAATTTTACATATATTTAAAATATATTTGAAAGAAATAAAATCAATTAGAAGCAATTAAAAATATATCTACATACATTCAATTAAATAACAAGTGCTTGAATATTTATTTTTCAACATTCAAGAGAGGGAATGTAGGGGGGGGGGGGGGGGGGGGGGGGGGGGGGGGGGAGGACCGACCTGGATTCGGATCAAGATGGGTTGATATACAAGAAGCATGATCGAGCTCGAAAATACACAGAAAAAAATGGAACCTACTTGATGAATATACGAGAATCAACGGTGAAGATGAGTTGCTGGGCTGCTGAGTGGCTCGAATTTGGATCGAGATCAGTACGTCACCGGGTAGGGTTAGGGATTTAGGGTTCAAGTAGAAAAGAATGGTAAAGGTTTTTAAAAAAAGAGTAAAAAAGAGACTTTATAGTACTCGAATCCGGATCGGATCGGATTGGCTACTGACCCGAACTCGACTCGTTTTGTGGTTAAATCTAAGTGGATCTACTCGATCCAACCTGACCTTGGCTTTCGGTTCGGGTCAGATCGGATCCGACTAGTTCAATCAAGTCAGGTCGGATCCTGCCCACCTTTAGTGAAAATCCAACAAATAAAGCTATCAATTGGATTATTTCAATCCTTTGATAATTTAGCTCTTTTGATTTGAACATGAATGGCCACCGTAACTTTGCATAATCAAAGGGTTGAAATTGAATAAGAGAGTTCTTCTAGGAATCAATCATCCAAGGGAAGCCCTTTCAAATAAACAAATAGTGTCATTAAAAAAAAAAAAAAACAAAACTCAAATCAAATGACTAGAGTCGTAATGTATGTTATTATAACATATACATTGGTATGTATTCAAGTAGCCTCTTCATGAATTTAATTTACATTCCCATTTCCAAATAGAGTGTAAGGAGATGACTGAAATGTTTTAGTTGAACCCTCTCGCCTGATATCTACCATGCAACCAACCTTCCACCATTGAATTAGGACAATTCTAGTACCACATTCATCGAATCATCCCAGCCATCCAATTATCGTCTTTCAAAATTGACGTAGGACAAGGATAATTAATTGGAGAGCGAAGATCTCAAAATCCTATCTTATCATCTTTAAAATCTCAGGTCATTTACCAAGAGTGGATTCCGGAAACACCACTTTGGTGGATTTGGGATCCTTGGCTATGGGGTCCACCTTCATGTATGTTCAATCCAAATGTTTCTAAAACTTATTTTAGGGCATGATCTTAAAAACTAAGTACATCCAATTCTAGTAATCCACTGTTAAAAGCTTTTCGTAGGACACAAAAGTTTTGGATCAAGCTGATATTTATGTCGTCTCTTCATCCATGTTTTTGTGGCCTTATTAACGGATTGGATGGAAAATAAACATTCCCGTGGCCCCCCTGTGAAGTTTTTAATGGTGGAGATTTAATAGTGACTGTTTCCTGTGGTGTGATCCACATAAGATTTGAATCTGTTTCATTTTTTGGATCATACCTTATAATGAGCTTTCAAAATGGATGGACAGTGTGGATGTAAGGTACATGCATCAAAGTGGCCCCACAGCCTGGGATCCACCAAAATGCGCCCTTTGGTGAGAAGATGACTTTGCCCGCCCCTAAAATGAGCTGCCAAAATTGATGAACGGTGCGGATTAAACACATACACACCACGGTGGGCCCCATGACAGCCTCGCTAAAACGGTGGGCCCACAGCGCCCAACATCACCTAGCTGGGTGGTGTTGGGGTCACCACCCAGTACACTTGTGTTAAAGGAAAATTTCATGGATCACCGCCTATGGGATTGTTGCCCGACCCGTCGTTAGAAGCCATCGACCCGAGGAGAAACCTCGCTTTGATACCAAACTGACGCAGGGGAGGACGTGAGGTCGAGCACCGTCTTCCTCAAGAGGATAACTATTCCGAATCCATGGAACTTCTCTGGACTCCTCACAGAGACTTCTCGAATCCACGAGAAAAGAGAGCAGAAAATAGAAAAATTCTAAATAAATTCGAAATAGATTAATGAATCCATAAAAACGAGTTCACAACCCTTTAAATAAGGGTAATAAGCAATGGGAAAGAAATCAGAATCAAACTACAACTAGGACTCCTAGAATTCGCGACTTACTATAAATAGTAACTACTATTTATAGACGGTCGTGATGTCTACTAGTGCGCAAGGTTTTCAGCCAAAAATAGTAAGTGTCCTACTTGGCTTCACCAGCCAGTTCTCCTAATTATTCTAAGCTCTTTTCACGTTGGGCGTAACTCCTAAAGCCCAACGGATGAAGAGTTATAAGCAAATTAAAACTTACTATTTATAGTAAAAACGAAATTGAAACAGGGAAACCATCATCAAATCAGGGGTTTTCGCAATTCTGAGTGTCGCAACCTGGCGTAGCGGGGTTGGTTGGCTAAAGTAGCTCGTTCTACCCCAAAATCATATATTTTTCGTCGGCTAACTCATCCACGCCTGATTTAAGGTCTGATGGTCCAGATTACTTCTATCGCCAACCGGGCCTTTTCTGATCCATCTTTGCCATGTAATTGTCCGCGACCCGCTCTACATCACTCTCATTCAACCAGTGAGGTCTGAAGAACCGTGGTCCACTAAATGGACCGTCCAGATTCACCGTCCCTCGTGCTACAAATCTCCGGTGGTGGACGGTAGGCCACGTGGAAGCTCAGTGTAAGACGGGTTTGGACCCGAAACGAGCGTGTTTGGTTTAGCCACGTTGCATCCACTTAGTGGTTGAGAGCCTGGTGGGCCCCACAAGAACACCTGGACAATATTTCTTAATTTCTGAGCTCAACAACAACTGTCATTAAAATACGTCCCCTTCAGTAGGTGGGCCCGAATCGTATCTTTAGGATGTTTGTCTGTAGCGCTGAAAACCAGACACGTGTTAGAGCGGTTCCCACGCACACGCATTCACACGTGACAATATGGAATATGTCGTGCGAGATCTTACAAATGTGGACGGCAGAGAAAAAATAATAATTTAACCTTGCAGTTTATTAGTACTAAGTGGCCCACCTGAAAAATGAAAGCAAAGAATAAGATTTAAGAGTTATCTCCAATAATTTGAATGGCTCAGATTTTGTACACGTGTTTCAAAGTGGCATCTTCGACGGCTTGTGGATGGAGAGAGTTTCACACGCGCGTGGAATTAAGAAACTTCTGTTTTTCTGAGGTTCGTTAAGATTGAGAACGTGCCATGTGGCTTCGGGCAGGTAGCCATCATTCCCGCACGTGATGTAGCTGATGTGGCGGTTGGTGGCACGCTTCGACTGGAGTTTGGTGTTACCCGACAGTTATCCTTACCGTGTGGGGGCCACCTTAATCAGTATTTTGTATATCTACACCGTCCATCCGTTTTTTCAGCTATGTTTAGGTCGTTATCTTAAAAATTAAGAAGATCCAAATCACCGGTGGACCACACCACTGGAAAAGTGGTGAATTAGCATTAAAACTTTTTGTAGGCCACAAAAGTTTTGGATGAAGCTGTTCTTTGTATTTTACCTTTCTTCTAGGTCTGGTTAATCTTATCAACGGGTTTGATGACAGATAAACATTACAGATCTGCTTACGGTGGGCCTTGAAACGTTTTTAATGATGGGTGTTATGGCCGAAAGACCGACAGGTGAGATTGGGATGGTGCTCAACCCTAGCCCCTATCCCAACACAAGGTTCCTAGACTTTAAACTATAATTCAACCGAATTCAACCTCAAGTTGGGATTTCTTAACTCAAGCCCAACCCAATGTCCCCTTTAATTTATAATTCAACCTAATTTAGCTGTATTATTAACCCAAGCCCAACCCAAGCGAGCTCAATCAAATTCATAATTGGATACATGCAAATACTTTTGTTATTATATTACTGTACTATATTTCAATACACATTTTATTTTTATACATATGATTTTATTAATTATATATGTAGTTATTTATCGTAAAGAATTTCATTCTATTTTTCTATACAAACAAGATAAAATACAGGACAACTACTCATTTAAAAGTCATGTTGTGTAACCTCCCAATCCAATTGGGTGAGAGAAATCCGGGCGTATCTTGTTAGCTTGAGTCATCGGAAATGACATGAATCAATTAGACCCGATGATATTGGAATGTACTGTGCTTATATCACAGATGATCTGTTAGTAAATGCAATTCACAACGAAGGATAGAAGAAATCGATCAGATCTATCAGGTTCAAGGCTCGACTTTAATAGTCGATTTCTCAAGACAGATTTGCTGCCCTTTTTCTGGAATTTTCAGTAAGTGCAAACGAAGGAAATCTGCAAATTGTCTTCAGGATACAATGAACTCTCAATCCGATTTTCAACACGAAAATTTGCACATTTAAGTGTTGAACAGATCTCTAGTTTTAACACCGATATGCCTTAAGACGTTCAGAAAAAATTCAGCAAGAGATTAAATCATAATCGTAAGGATTTTTAGTCTATTCTTCTGGATTATAGTATCCAGGATTTATATCATTTGAAAGGTTATGGATTTCTTCCTGAAGAGGTGTTAAAGAGCCTCTTCAAGAAATCCATACCCATTCACAGCAAATAATTGTCTTTTCATGAAAGGACATGACTCTTGTCCTATGGCAGTTATTTCTATACCCATTCAGACAGAAACAGTTATCCAACAGGAAAAACTATATCCACATAAGCGACACGTGGCATAGGTGCCACATGTACAATCATGTCATAATTACTCTCAATTAAAAAAGGTAATAAAACATCAAGGTACCATGGCCCAAAAAATTTGAACCGAGTGCTAAGTGCGCCTAATAAAGCGCCAAAAAGCGCCCAAGCAGCCCTACAGCCCACGCCGCGCGCACGTGCACGGACGGTGCTTTGTACCGTCCTCAAGGAGATTCGAACCCTGGTTGCATAAGTAAAAACCCCTTCTCTTACCGACTGGCTATACACACTATTTATGGAAAGTTTAAATAATTAATTATTTATTTTCTTTCTACAAATAATTTTTATTTTTAAAATTTATTTTTATTCTAAAAAACACCAACATGATCTACACTCAATTATATTTTATAAGTAGCTTATATATCGATTGGGTTTGGGTTGGGTCAAGTAATCTGAGACTTCAACGTGAGCCCAACCCAAGTTTTATCAAGTTGGTATTTGTATATCTCAAGCCTGAGACCGAAATTGATGCATCTTGCCCAAGCCCAACTCAATGTTGGGTCGGGCACCAGTTGGTCAGGTTGAACCTGCTCGAGCCCTAATGGGCGTTCGATCATCACTGTTTCGTATGGTGTGGCTTACCTGAAATTTCTATCTACTTAAATTTTTGGAGCATTTCTTAAAATGTGCTATAAAAATGGATGGATTAGGTGACGTAGAACATATCATCAAGGTGGGCCCCACCACAGAGTTGTTACCCAGATAACACCTAACTCGCTCCCCATCCCCATTTTGTGGGGAGTGGGTCAAACTCCAAGTAAGATCGAGTTCTGTCTGTTCGGTGACCATGGCGCCCACATTGATGTATAGGTTTTGAGTGTGGATCATCTTTGTTGAAGGCACAAAAAATTTCAATCCGGTCGCTCCTCACTGGTACAAGTCGTTTCCAAGATAAGCTAGATTTCTCTCTCCACTAGATTAATAACTACCCAACGCAGCTTTTAATGTATGGAACTTTTTTGGTCTCACAATCAGTTTCGTATTAGATCTACACTGCCCATTAATTTTTCCAAGTAATACGGAAGCATAAGTAATATATAATATATATATATATATATATATATAAATGATGTACCTCCAAAGCTCATGTAGATCACACCGCATAAATCAGTAGGGATTGAATAAACTATCGTGAAACTTTCCCGGGACCAACCATGAGGCTTATTTTCTGTCAAACCTGTTCATGAGATTACACATACTTGGATGAAATTAAAATACTATTATCATATCCATAGCTCAAGTGGTAGACAAAGATAACTCGTTTCAACACTAAGGTCTTGGTATGGATCCTTAGTGGGGGCGGTTAACACTGATGTGTGAATGTTAGTACACCCCCCACTGTCATATCACACTTCACTGTTAGCCACTCATTGGGGAATAAAACAAAAAAATAAAAAGCTTGATCAGAGCCTTTTGTGTCCTATTGTCTTCAATGGTGTGGTCGATTTAAACTTTGGAATATATATATATATATATATATATATATATATATATATATATATTATATATATATATATATATATAATGATATGAAAAACTGAATGAACCATATGGATCAAAGAAATACATCATCGTGAGGCCCACTTAAATTTCACTTCATTGCTTGAGGTGCGGTGCAGGGTAGCGGATTAGGTGAGGCCCCGGCCCCACTCAAGACAGTGCACCCCTTACTGTGGGGCTCACCTTGATGTGTGTATTCTACATCCACACCGTCCATCCATTTTTTTCAGATCATTTTAGAGCATGATACGAAAAATTAAGATGATTCAATTATAGGTGGAACACCCTATCATTAAAATCTTCTCAGGGCTCACCTTAATGTTTCCATAGTTTTTATTTGCCATTAATGGTCAATCACCTTTGTTCCTATCTAGCTTTGGACCGCAAAACGACCCCTTGGTGATGACATGATGAGGTGAGATTTGAATAGTACAGCAATGCCGGAATAAAGATGAGCTGAGTATGTACTCGAGCCAGCAAACATTAAAAAAGCCCCGCAGAGCCTTTATTGTAGCTCTGATTGTGTATGCTATCCCTCAAATTTCAGGGCGTTACACACATCCACTAATTAGTGAATTAGGATGCTTTATTTTCAATCTCTCCTTAATTACTCATCAAGAGTAGCTTTGAACGGCTTCATTTGACCTTTTGGACGGTTTGATTGGAGTTATATATAAGGGCATACCTACACATGCAACTTTGTTAAATGTGTCCAATCCCACACCTACCATGATTTAGCTGACCGGCATCCCATGTTCAGATGGGATGGGGATTATCTACTTACAGGTTTGAGCAGTGAGATTGTCTTTTGAAGTGATGTCACCAAGTTTTGTAGGCCCCACTATCATGTATGTGTTGTATCCTCACCGTCCATCATTTTGGAGAGATTATTTTAAGGCATGAGCCAAAAAATGAGGCAGATCCAAAGCTCAAGGAACCCACCAAAGAAACAACCGAGGAAAGTGATGCCCATCATTGAAACCTTCCTAAGGCTCATCGTGAGGTTTATTTGAGATTCAACCTGTTAATAAGTTAACACAGACATAAACAACGATGGGAAAACATAAAAATCAACTTAATCAAAAACTTCTGTGGCCCTCGAGAAGCTTTTAATGGTGGGCATTCAATCCCCACTTTTTCTGTGATGGGGTCCACTCGAGCTTTGGATCTGCCTCATACTTCGGCTCATGCCCTATAATTATCTCTCCAAAATGATGGACGGTGTGGATACAATACACACATTATGGTGGGCCTTACAAAACTTAGTAATGTGTAGTCAATCTCACTACTCAACCAGCTAATCCGCCTCCTTTCAGATGGGTCTCAATTGGGTAGTTCTTTAATGAAATTGAACCTAACTTGATGTGAATACCAATCTGGCCCACACATAGAAAAGTAGTAAATTAGGTATGATGGATTGCATGATGACCGTACTATCATAGATGTTTGGGGTGACCCGCAATAATGAGACAATGGCACATGGTTTAATCAAATCTTGCTGGTGAAAAGTGGGAATAAATTGAAAGTGTCCCTTAATGTAAGTTTTATTAGAAAACTTGGGAATGGTAAAAGTATAATTACTTAAATAGTGGATGGGGACTGGATTTCTGTGTACTGGTCAGTACAGGGATAATTCTATAGGTCTCACCATGATTGCACGTGTTTTATCCACACCGTCCATTTATGTTGCAAGCTCATCTTAGCCTTTATGCTTAAAAATGAAGCAAATCCAACGCTCACGTGGACCACACCACAGGAAGCAGTGGGGATTGAATGCTCACCACTGAAACCTTCCTAGGGCCCACTGAGATATTTATTTGCTATCCAACTTGTTTTTAAGGTCACAAAGACCTCAATGAAAGGAAAACATAAAAATCAGCTTGATCCAAACCTTCTGTAGCTTACCATAAGTTTGCAATAGTAGCTAATTCAATCCTCATTATTTCTATTGTGTGGTCCACTTAAGATTTGGATCTGTCTCATTTTTTGATCATGCCCTAAAATAATATGACATATATATGCACGGCATGGATAAAACACATACACCATAATGGGGCCCACAAAGCTTCGACCAGTACCAACCATCATCGAGCACGACACTGTAGGGGTCACTACAGAATCCTAGTCCAGTAGATGGAAGAAGAGTTGGTAAGATGGGATGTGTCATGTGGGCCCAAAGAAATAAATGGATGTAAATGTTCATATACAAAAGTTGCATGTAATAATTCGTGCATGTGATACATCTGTGGAAAGAAACAGATGGATGTGGAATTTCACATACAAAAGTTGTATGCAATCATTTCTCAACTAGTGAAGAACATGCAAAAAGAAGGGAAAAATGGCCATCCTATATCATTGCTAGGTCTATTTACTCATGTATTCATGAAGATTTCATAAAACATATGCTTTTTTTTTTTTTTCCATTCTATCATCTCTTTCATGATCTTCTCAAACCATGAAAAGAGCATTGATATGGACGCAGAGTTCCTGCGAAAGCCTTTAGTAAGAAGTTTTTGCGCAAGGATGCTGAGTGGGGCCCACTGAGATTTTTGTGAGAAATTCACTCCATCCATCCATTTTGTAAGCTTATTTTAGTACGATGCGGCAAAAACTAAGGTGTATACAATACTCAAGTGGGCCACATGAGATGAAAAAGTAGGCAGTCGTGAAGTTTTGTATCAGGTTATAGCTTAATTTGGGGTTTTCACTTCATCCCATTGGATGGCATATAAACATCAGGGTGGAGTTCAGGAATGTTTCAACAATAAGAATTTCTTTACCCAAAATTTCCTATTGTGTGATCCACTTGAGTTTTTTATCCACCTCATTTTTAATCTAACGTTCTAAAATGAACTTGAAAAACAGATGGACGGAATGGATTTCTAACATATATTACAGTAGGCCCCACACGGCATCATTGCACAGGAACTTCTTGCAATAGGCTTTAGCAGGAAATCCCCTCCCAGTGAGATGTGTGTGCAGGTATACATCTTTAATTTCTTCAAAGATTCTTAATATGCTTCCATTAATAGATGGACCTAAACGATAACAGCCCATCTTACCTGGACGCTAATCTGTCCAGGTTGATATTTATGTTTTTCCTTTATCTAGATTTGTGTGATCTTATGAACAAGTCAGATGGTAATAAAACATTGTAGTAGGCCTTGGAAGGTTTCAACAATAATCGTAATTGTCCCTACTGCTTTCTATGGTGTGGTCGACTTGAGCTTTGGATCTGCCTCATTTTTGGGATCATGCCCTAAAATGATCTCGCAAAATAGATGAATTATGTGGATATACGACATACATCATGGTAGGCCTCATAAAAATTGGTCATGTCAACACACAAAGGTCCGTGTGGCACACTATGCAATCCACTTCCTTTATATACAAATCTTAGTGGACCACACTATAGGAAATAGTGGTAAAGTTGTACATCAAGCTAATATTTATTTTTCCATTCATTTAAGTTTGTGTGACCTTATCAACGGGTTGGATGGCAAATAAACATTATAGTGTGCCCTAAAAAGATTTTAATGCTCAGTATTCAATCGCCACTGTTTTCTTATGGTGTTTCAAAGACTTGGATCTGCCCTAAAATGATTTGGTAAAACAGATGGGATAATGTGGATATACAACACATTATTCAAGGTGGGGCCCCTCTGCACTGAACTCTACAGGTGGAATAACAGTTCATTTTAAGGCACGGCTCCATAAATGAAGCACATCCAAATCTCAGCTGCACCACACCTCGTACAATAAGGGTGATTGTGACTATTATGTTCATGAGAAATCTAACTTGTCTGTTGATTTTTTCACTTATTTTAGGCCCGGAGCCTAAAAAACAAGGCAGATCTGAAACTCAAGGATGTTGGGATATAAATTTTAGAAATTGTAAAAGGATAATTACTTAAATGGTGGATGGGGACTTGGATTTGGTAGTGACCAGTCCATATGAAATGGATGCGGTCACTACTGGAAGAGCTCCATGCCCCACCATGAGAAAGTAGTGAAGATTGAATGCCCACCATTGAAACCTTCCTAAGGCCCACCGAGATATTTATTTCCCATCCATCCCATTCGTAAGGTTACATAGACCTCCACAAAGAGAAATAAAAATAAAAATCAGCTTGATCCAAAACTTCTATAGCCCATGAGATCAGTAGTCATTCAATCTCCATTATTTCATCTGGTGTGGTCCACTTGAGATTTGAATCTCCCTTGATTTTTTTTATACAATATCCTAAAATAAGCTGACAAAACGGATGCAATAAGGTCCATATAGCTTCAACCAATATCGATATGGATACTGGAGGGGTCACCATAGAATCCCAATCTGGTAGATGGAAGAAGAGTTGGCAAGATGGGATGTGATATGTCGATGGAAATAAATGATGGATGTGAAAGTTCACATACGAAAGTTGCTTGTGATACATATGCGGAAATAAACGGATGGATGTGAAAGTTCACATAAAAAGTTGCATGTAATCATTTTTCACTTAACAAATAAGGAAAAAGAAGAATAAGAAAATAAAATGGACCATCCAATATGATTGCTACGTTTATTTGCTCATTTACTCATTTATAAATGAAGACTTAAGAAAACATATGCTATTTTCGACCAATCATCCTTCATGAGCTTCTCTTACATCTTTAATTTCTTCAAAGATTTTAATATAGTTTCATTAAGAGATGGATCTAAACCATACGAGCCCATTGATATGGAGGAGGATTGTGTCCTGTCCCCTTGATGCTAATCTGTCCAAGTAGGTCCTTGTGGAACCAACCATGATGTCTGGGTTTATCCATACCGTACATCCATTTTCTCAAAACATTTTAGGATACGAACCCAAAAATGAGGCAGATTCAAGGTTCAAGTGGACCACACGGTGGGGATTGAATGACCACCGTTAAAAACTTCTTAAGAGCCCTAGGTAGGGGCAGGATGCAATCCACTTCCCATCTATCCTCTCATAGTCACAACTAACTCAAATATGAACCGTCCAAATAATGGGACCCACTGTAGTTATGGTTGGATTCGTATTTAGAAGATCATAAACTCTAATCGGCGGACGTTTATTCATTGAGGCTGGACCATTACTGCATTTTGTTTTACTGTCAATCAGAGGTCCACTAATTGGCCGGCTAGGAAATTTTAGGGTTGTGAACCTACGGAGTGGGTCCCACAATTTCTATGTTCGTGGTTTGGCTGGTGATCCGACCACTAGCCAGCTAGCTAATGTCAAAGCTCTGTGGGCCCCACCACGAGGTATGTATTTCATCCACGCTGTCCATCCATTTTCTAACTCATTTTAAGGCATGAGCCCAAGCTTGGTCCATGTCCAAATCTTAATTGGACCACACCATAGAAAACAGCGGGGATGATGTCATCCAAACCGTTCATAAGGTTAACCTGGATGAAGGTAAAATACAAATATCAGCTTGATCCGAAACTTCCATGGTATCTAAGAAAATTTCAACGGTCACCTTCAACCTCTACTGTTTCCTATGGTGTGGTCCTCTTGATCTTTAGATCCGCCTCAATTTTGAACTCATGCCTTAAAATAAGCAGGCAAAATGGATGGACGTCCTGGATAAAACACATACATCATGGTGGGGCCCACATAGCTTTGATACCAGCTAGCAGCTAGCTGGTGTTGGGGCTGATCAGTGGCGCTGCACTTTCCAAATGAATGGAGGATAGCCTATGGCCCCATGTAGTGAGTGGATTGGAACAATTCACGTTCCACCTTTTGTACGGCCCAGATGATCTACCTAGGTGAGACGTTGATTGGAAAGAGGGTATAATATGGATGGGAGGTGATCTGAGCCGTCCATCCGATGGCCCCAACAATGGCAGGACCCGATTCTAAGAGATTTTTACTCCACGAATTTTCGCCTAGAAATTTGATCAATGACTATTTTATCCCAACCGTCTGTTTTAATGGCATTGATCAAATGGTCAGAGTCCTCGGTGAGATGGAGGATCCTGACCATCCCTTGGAGGGTTGAACGTGAGCCGTTGAAAATTCTTCTTTTAGTTGTACGCGTATCGATCGGTTCTCATTATGTGACCTAGATGATGGTCCTGATAGCCACAAGAGCCACGAAGCTCGACTTGTTGTTCATGCAAGGAGATCCAGACCATCAAATCATAGGAGCCATCATGGATGAATTTAAGCCTAAAAGTCACATTGATCAAAAGATCTTCACCGTCCAATAGCTGGCGATCAACAGGATCGTTGAACAATAAAAAGGGTCAAAATCCAGGGGTGGTATGATTTCCGTCCATAAGTGAGGCCAAAAGCGGACGTGGATTTCTTGCCAAAGGCTTTGGCAGGAAGTTGGAACCTAGGTGGGGCCCACCGTGATGTTTGTGAGACATCCACCCCGTCCATCCGTGACGTCTTGACTCCAACATTTATCAGGATCCAAGACTGAAGTGGGCCGCACTAAAGGAAAAGGTGGGCAGGGAAATTCCTACCGTTGAAACCTCCATGGGGTTGACAGTGATGTTTACATGCCATCCATACCGCTCACAGCATCATTCCTACTGGGATGAACTGAAAACACAAATATTATCCTGATTCAAAACTTCTGTGACCCTATGAGTACTTCAACTGTGGAAATTCGATCTTCACATTTTCGACCCACTTGAGCATTGGATCTGGCTCATTTTTGTCTTTAAGTCCTAAAATTAGATCAAAAAATGGGTAATCGGTGTGAATTTCTCACAAACATCACGGTGGGCCCAACCTAGGTTCCCATGCTGGAACTTCCTGTGAAAGGCTTACGCATTAAATCCGCGCGCCGGATATGGACAAACGTCAATGGAAACGGATTTTCTAGATGAACCAGATTTTTTGGACAGTCTATTTTATTTAAGTTAATTAACATATTTTTGAGTATCCAAAAATCATAAAAATTTACAGGGAGGTCGCACACTCATGGTAGGATCCATTTACAAATTTTTGGGACTAATGGACACCTTGTACACACCGTGGTGAGGGCTGGACCAGCCCACCACGTTGGGACGTCTGGATGAACCAGATTTTCTGGACTGTCTATTTTATTTAATTTAATTAAAATACTTACGAGTATCTAAAAATCATGAAAATTTAAAGGGAGGTGTTACACCCATGGTAGGACCCATCTACCAAATTTTAGGGTCAAGGGACCCCTATACACACCGTAGCAAGGGCTGGACCGGCCCACTACGTTGGAACGTCCAGATTAACCAGATTTTCTGGATAATCCGTTTTATTTAAATTAATTAAAATACTTCTGACCGTCCAAAAATCATGAAATTTTGTGGAGATGTGGCCCACCCATGGAAGGAGCATCCTGCAAATTTTTAGGGTCATCGGGCATCTGTACCATCCGTGGTACGGCCTGTAAATTTGGGTCAGTTTTGGATCAAATACTCAGGCCCGTAGGACTACCCACCATGGGACGCCCCTACCTTGGGCTGTTGTTGGGCCTGCATTCCAGCAGCATGACCCACTTAAAATATGTGTTGTACATCCCCCTCTCATCTGGTGGGACACACAATGATATGTGTGGGTTATCAGAAAATAAATATGTCACACCCCGAACTCGGAGACCGGGCTCACAAAATTCTCGATCGTCGAATCTGGCGCCGACAGCCTCCGTAGAACCCCATTCTCGGCTCCCGACACCCATTTACCAGGTTCTAATCCTGGAATCCTATAAGGAGGATTTCTAATATCAATTTGATTGGTAATGAGCATAACCCACGAACATTAACCACAAGAACACCATCACAAAATCCACTATGATAAAAAACTTTGAGTACAATGCGTGTGAAGAGAAATACAAGATAATGATAATAACAGAAATTCCAAAAGCTCGACTGCACGCTCCAACCGCAGCGAAGTTACAGCTGCGTCCTGGCGTCACCTGCACGCATTAATCGTGCATAAGCTTATAGAAAGCTTAGAGGGTGGTGTAAGTGTGTGCGCAATATAAGCGTGCTCAGAATGAAATGTTAGAGTAATGTGTAATCATATTGATGAGTACATGAATGCAATCAGTCGTACCAAGGCTATGCGGTGCAGGATATGAATGCTATCGGCCATAATAAGGCCAAGCGATGTGAGATGCAAGTCAAGCATGTCAATCCTCATACAGCTCATCAAATATCAGTACAGTTCTCATTCTGGATAATCACCGGGGTTTAGTACACTCCAAATGGCACTACCGCTATCTTATCCGTACAGTCCAAGTGAGCGTAAAAAACCTCACTATCCGCCTTACCAATGTCTGTCAATACCTATCCGGCATTCGATAGTGGATCCATTCATGAGCTGGTCAAACTCAGCCTAGTAATGCCCCTACGCTCGGGCGGGTAAGGACACACCCCTTTCCAACCGACCACGACACAGTGGGAGACGCGGCCTTCTGGTATTCGGCCCTCGTGCGCTCATATATCCACTCGGTCTCGACGTTGGAGTCATCCTCTGGTACCATCGGATTTAGGGATTTTCATCCAGGGACATCTATGGTGCCCCGATGCTAGAAACAGTATTTCCGGTATCCAATCCAACCACCCACGATGTGTTAGTGGAGGCTATGACCCTGATGTCGCTAGGGCATACAATAATCATAATGACACACATGCAAGTGCATGAATCACTCTACCAGACATGCAACAATCTTGCGCGTACCGCGCGCTCATGTGGGGCAACTCCGTCTATCAGGGAGCTCATAAACAGTCTGTCCAAAGGCATATGCTATAATCAGTCACTCCTCATATCAAGCATACATATGATGCGTATGATCATGAATCGTGGATCTATACTAAACATGTTATGTGGTGATGGGTTCTGTTCATAACGAAGATGGGCCTAGACGACCTACACACTACAAGTATGGGCCTATTAATGGGCCCTAAGGAGAGTAACAATACCGACATTTAACCAACATCGCCTTACAATGTGGACATCAAACTATCATTGCTCCCAAGGCACGGCTTGCCATGAACATCATTACATTAACCATGGTGGAATCACACTTCAATGGGCCTTATGTACATCTTATTGGGCCTCAACCCATGGGCCTCCAATACATTAAATGGGCCTCATATATATCAAAGCGGGCCTCAACATCGGGCCATAAATATATTAAGATGGGCCTAACCACATGGGCCTCAGATATATACATGAATCATGTCAAAAGATTAACCGGACCACTCTCCAAATAACAGTGGTGACGATGATTTCCACCATTAAAATTCTTAAGTCCCACCATAACATTTATTTTCTATTCAATCTGGTCATGAGTTCTCACAGACTTGGATTAAGGGGAAAAACAATTTCCTATCAATCTAAACTTTTGTGACAACAAAAGAATTTCAATGGTAGAAGCGCAATCCCCATTGCCTTTTCACTGGGTGGTCCACTTGATCTAGATCTGTCTCAGCCTGCAGCTCATGCCATAAAATGAGCTTCCAAAATGGTTAGACGGTTTGGATGCAAGACATGCATCATGGTGGGTCCCATAAGGATGGACAATGTGGATGAAGCAGGAGGGGCCTCGGAGCTTGGTGACGTCACTCCAGCAGTATATGCTGGAGTGAGTTACATCAGTCGTCCCACCTTGGGATGAAATGGGATGTAATACATTCATTTGTGGGTCGCACGTGGGGCCCACCATAATGTTTATCTATCATCCAAGCCATTGACAAGGTCACACAAACCCTGATGAAGAGGGAAAACAAATTTCTTAATGATCCAAAACTGCTGGACGGCCAAAAGAGTTCCAATAGCAGACGTTCAATCCCTACTGTTCCAGGTGAAGTGGGCCACCTGAGTCGCGTATACGGCTAATTTTTGGGCGGCTCGCTGCCCTGAGGGGGGCCCACCAAGTGCAAGGTGTTGATGTTCAACGCACATCACGGTGGGGCCTACAAGTGGGACCCATTTCCCTGGCCCCCTTCATGTCCACGGCCGCACGGGATGGGGATTCCCTTCGAAAGCCTTTCGCAGGAAGTTCCTGCACTAGGAACTTAGGTGGGGCCCGAGGTGATGTTTTTGAGAAATTCACTACATTCATTCGTTTTGTGAGCTCATTTTAGGACATAATACCAAAAATGAACTGTATCAAATACTTAAGTTGGCCAAAAACGTGAGTATTGAACGTCAATAGTTGAAATATTCGTGTGGCTACATAAGCTTTGAATCAGGATTATATTTGTGTTTTCATTTCATCCCAACATGAATGACGTTATAAACGGTATAAATGTCATATAAACATCACTGTCAATGCCATGAACGTTTCAACGGCAGGAATTTCCCTACACACATTTTCCTTTAGTGCGGCCCACTTGAGTCTTGGGTACTGCTTAATTTTGGTCTTAAGTCCTAAAATGATCTCAAAAAACGGATGGACGGGGTGGATTTCTCACAAACATCTCAGTAGGCTCCACCTAAGTTTCCAGCGCAGGAACTTCCTGCGAAAGCCTTTCGCAGGGAATCCCCGTCCCCGCATGAGCGGCAACGTCTTGCCCTATATTTTTTGTTTTGTTTTGTTTTTTTTTTTTGGTAAACCGATTTCTCGTGGTTTTTCATAGGTGGGGCCCACATCAGGTAGATCCAACCTGACCATCGGCTCCTATGGCTCAATACCAACCCATCAAGCCCAATATTCGATGGGTTTTGGTGTACAGCAACATCAGGGTGCATTTCAACGATAGAAAACTTTGTTTGCTATGCTATGGCCCACCAGAAATTCGGATTGATATCATTTTTTGGCTCAATGCCTAAAATGATCCGAGGAAAAGGATGGACGGCTTGGATTAAGTACATACATCAAGGTGGGGCCTGTAGGAGTGGCCCACCCAAACACATAGCTAGTTAGTGCACCCAATGTCAGTTCACGCACTCCATGTTAGCCACACCCATCCAGCGTCCAGAGACGCTGGACGGCATGGATATAGAACAAGCATCATGGTGGGCTCCACACACTGCCCTGGTGAGGTCCACGTTAAGAGAATGAATGGTGTGGATCTTTTACACCATTTAGTGGGCCACATGATTCGCTGACACATGACAGTAGCAGCTAGGTAGCTGCGTGGTATACCAGCCAAATTGCATCCAACGTCCATGGATTGGACGGATGACTGGATGTACACTGACATCATGGGGGTCACATATCAAAGATAGAAAGAGGGAGAGAGGTAGAGAGAGGAACGGGGGGGGGGGGGGGGACCCTGCCACTATTGGGCCCTCCCTTGTACATATCATTCATCAAGTGGGTCCCACAATAAGTGGACCTTTAAAAATCAAAATTTAACAGTGGATCACCCACTTCTAGGCCTCCTTCTTGCTCCCTTAAGCTCCTTAGCTCCTATGTTTAGCTTTTAATGGTGAATGATGAAATTTTGATGGTGGGGATGAGAGATAAGAGGGTGGGCCACACTTGGCTTGGGAGAGAGTAGCTTGGACGTGTGGTGTTGCTTGGGAGGTTTGAGAAATGAGAGAGAGAGAGAGAGAGAGAGAGAGGAGAGAGAGAGAGAGAGAGGATGGGATGATATGGTGGTTGTAAGGAAAGGAGATGGATGGGTATGGTTTGGTTTAAAAATTGATAAAAGAGGGATGGGTAGGGAGAGAGAGTTGACTTATGGAAAAGAGAGAGATGGGTTGCATGTACTTGACTTGTACTTGAGGTATGGAGTGTACTTGATTGATTGATTGATGGGACATGTCGTAGAAATTCCCTAGAAATTTGCAACGCGCGGCGTTTCTTCGAAATGAACGCGGACCCACAACTTCTATCATGGGTATCGGTTTGGTGCGCGAGTCGCAACGTTGAAACCGCGGCGACGGCGCTGTCGCTAAGGTACAAGTTTCGGTTCGAGCCGACTTCAGTATGCGGGACCCGGCTTAGGATTACGCGCAAATGTCGGATACGGGTCGAGAATTGCCGAAATTTGATCGGAAGGACTGCGGAAGCCAAAGGAATGGTACGGACTAGGATACAGGCCTTACAAAATATACTATAAATTAAATTTATTTGCTGGACTCCAACAAGCCCAGAAAATGGGTGGGCTAGAATTTGGCAATGGGACCAATATTGTTGCCCGTAAGAGTTATTCTGGGGCAGCATGGCCACCAGATTTTGAAATAGCGGTAAAGACCGCTTGAGTAGAAGTCGAAATATGTCAATATATCCTAGAGGGGGGTGAATAGGACTTTTTAAAGATTTACGAGTTATTAAAAATCTTATCACTCTAATCCTAACAAGTATGCAATTTTCAAGATTACTCAAATGTAACTCAACTGGCTTCTAAGCCTAGTAGAGGATCCAATCACAAAATTATTCAAATAATAAGCATGAAGCAGTTATAGTCTATGATGGATGTGACTGTGTGTGAAGTGTGAGCAGATATGAATTCAGTTAACATAATCACACAAATGATCAAGCATAAGAATCAATCACAGACACAGTCATTTTTATAGTGGTTCGACTACTTGTCTACTCCACTCCCGGCCGCCGCACTCAACCCTTGAGTGTACCGGATTTCACTAAGGAGGTTTCCCAGGGTTCACCTCAAACCTAAGGTTTTAAATCAGGTTCACCTTCAACCTTTACACAAATGTTTCTACTTGGTTCACCTCTAACCCTGGAGTTTTACTGGTTCACTCCTAACCAGATTTTTATGCTCTCTATAGAGCAAGGGTCCACACAATGCACCCGGGAGTTTTACTGGTTCACTCCTAACCAGATGTTTATGCTCTCCACAGAGCAAGGGTCCACACAACGCACCCACCACGTACACTCCCGCTGGAGGCCTCCTTGAGGACTTCAAAGGGTGTAAACCACTTGAGACCCAATCCTAGAAAGGAATGATCACAAGTGTCCTCTAGACTCTAGATACTTATAAATAAGTTGATGAGTCTCATTCAGCACAACGCCGAAGATCTCCTCCTCCTTGTTGATGAAGAGTCTTCTGCTCCCTTGATCCGCAACACAAGATAATGTACCTATACTAGGCTTCGGGTTGGGTCAAGGTGAAGATGAAATCCTACTCTCAAAACATTTTCCTATTAGGAATGTAGAGCGATTCTAATCTTATGCATTCAAGGCATCCTAGCTTAATGATTTGTCATTAAGGTAGTAGCTGGAGGATCCTTGAATGTGGAAGCTCATTCCCCAGTCCACTCTATTGAATATCAATGATGAGGGTGGATTGGAGGATGAACTCCCTTAAGAGAAAGGGCTTTAAATATAAGATATAAGTTGAAACACACAAAAGCTCTCTCTTCTTTCTCTCACAGCATCAAAGGACAAGTCCTCTATATATAGGCAAAAAGTTCCAACGGATATAAAACGGTCACATTTATGACAGAGTTCGATATCATCGAGCAGGTTTGATATCATAGAGCATATACTCTCGATAGCATCGATGGTCTGCTCGATGACTCGGACTCAATGTCATACGCTTTTGAAACTTCTTGCCAATTGGTCGATGAATCGAAACTATTGTTGATGTCATCGGATTTCAAACTTCGATTCCATTGATGATAAGTTTAATTAATCGACACTTGAAAAATGAGAGAGACTTGACTTTGAGATATTTCAGGATTTCAAGATTGATCGGGGAACCATCGAGATCATCGAAATTTGAATGTCAATGATATCGAGATCAGAGTCGAGGCATCGATAAATCCAGCTGATTTATCTTGAGGTTGCTGGACAATTTGTGTCCTTGTTCGATGCAATCGACCTGGTGCCGATATCATCGATATTTGAATATTGATTCTATCGAAGGGCCCCCGATCATAGTTAAAAATAACCTGAAATATCTGTTGTAAGAAATACGCGCCCACTATCGATATCATCGATGGACCTCCGATCTTATCGATATTTGAATTCAGATCATATCGGACGGTCATCGATATATCGAAGGAATTTGAAATTTTCATTAAAAAACAGGGGTGCCGAAAATCTGTTTGTCGATCTTATTGAGCCACTCCCGATGGACTCGAGATTTGAATATCAATGATATCGATAGGTGTATCAATATATCGATAATTCGTCCAGATATGTTGTGAAGTTGCTGGACATATTTAGTACTTTTATCGATGATATCGATTTGTGTATCGATACATCGATAAATCCGTCCAGATGAATAATAAGTTGCTGGACATTTTTGGTCCTCTCATCGATAATATCGTTAAGGTATCGAGGACATCGACAGTGCAGGTCGATCATATCGAGGGTGCATCGATAAAATTGACAAGGCGAGAAAAACTTACAGATTTTCCTATTTGTAAAAAGTTTTCTCACCTTAAAAATTCTAAGATGTTTATCTTGTTTTAAGGGTTTTAATCACCTGGTGTTTTTGGGACATGGGATGTGAGGCTATGATTTACCTATGGCGAGCTTCCACACATTCGGATGAGGCAGACGCTTGAATTATTCTTCCTATCGAGCTCTGTAGACAGTTTGACCCACCACTCACGTAACTTGACAAACCAGGACACTTTCAGATTTGAGGATGGATTAATCTGCTATTTTGCCATGTTTCCTTCAGTATTTTTGGGTGTAATTAGGGCCCATCAGAGGCCCACTCAAGTTGGGTTTTTATTGGAATGATGTATGTAGATAATTAACTAGTTCCTTAGCCCTTTTTGGACTAGAACTTTCTAAGTAGGACCAATGACCATTGGGCTTATACTCTCATACCTATTGTGATGGGCTAGGGGCTATAATATGCAAGTAGTTGGGCCCTTGGCTGCCCACTAAATTAACCCTGTACTTGGGCTAAGAAGTGAGGCCCAATTCACTTGTGTTAAATGTGAAATTGCCCATATGGATGAACTACTGAGCTGCCCATGAAGCCCAACACAATATATGGATTTATGACCTTTATGGTTGGGCTCAAACCTTGCTTGAGGGCCCACCATATTGCCTATGAGTTGGACTTGTGTATAGCCCATTGGGTCATGCATTGCTTGGGCCTTTGACCTTACTTTATATGCGTAGCGGGCTACCTCTTGGAAACCAGTTGAGGTTGGATATCCTCCTGGGTGATCCTAAGGTAGGCCCATGAGTTTCTCCATGGATGGTTAAAGGCCCACCATAGACCATAGGCCGATTATTTGAGGCTAAATGTGGATGTATGTGGAGCCTACCTCAACGTATGTTGGCCCAGGCCATTCAAGCCTTGGATCGCCCGATCATGGAAGCACTCTCCTCCTTGGGTTACTGCTGGACTCACAATCCAGTAACAGGCCCACTTGATCTTTTCATGATATATACGCACTCTCCATCTGGTGGGGTCCCCCAGTGAGTATAGTTGGCCCTCATAAGAATTATTTCCATATATTTAACTAATTTTCAGACCTTAGCAGGTCCAGGAAGTCTAACGGGCCAAAAGTTTATCAAAGGGCCTTAAATATACAATTTTATGGTTAAAACTTTATTTGGCTGTGGGGCCTACCATATTGAGAACTTGTGTACATGTTGCATGCTTTTGTTTTCTTATAATCTTTAGGTTTAATCAGTGCATTCTTTTGGGTCACCTTTAGTGATCACATGAGGACCCCATCTTAGATTAGATTCTTGGGGCATCCCATGGGCCCAGAGTGGGTTGGGACGTCCCAGCTTGGCCCAACCATATATTGGGCCAACTTCCACCATTTTGATGAACTTTTGGGCTAAAATAAGGATAGTATTGGGCCCTTGGTTGCCACTTAAATTGCTAGTTATTGGGCTGATGTAGTGGGGCCCATTTCATCCAAACTTAAACTTATTTTTCAGGACGTATATTGTGTACGCGGGCTGCCCACCAAGTCTAACTTAATGCATGGATTCTATGGCCATTGGGAATTGAGCCTTGAGCCTTAATTCCCCTCTTAGAGCCCATGTTGTTAAAAGTGGTATATATTATACCTTTTTATAGCCTATTATGAAGAATATATGTATGTGGTTACCTTTATTCGTATCTTAAATGTAGGCCTTGGGTTTTCTATCCATACAGTTCATGGTTGATATGCCTTTTTGGGGAATGGTGGTTAAACGTCCCAATTTATGGACCCCTCTAGGCCCGGTTGTATTTTTGAGTAATTGGATATTCATCTTAGACTCTTGTTAGGCTCATTTCTATATTACTTAGACTCATAGCTTATATGCTTAGTCTTGTGGGCTACCCCAGGTAAATGGGCCCCTACTAGAAGTTGGATTCCTTAAGAATATTGTCTAAGTACCTAGTCTTGGTTCCTTCTTGGATAGGAGGAATGTAATATACATTGTATATCGCCATATAGTGTGATTAATTTACCCTCATGATCCACGTACATCATTGTATGCTTAATTGACACTGTGTGTATGTGGTCATATTGTGCCATTGGGCATTGCATGTTACCTTCTCCGGGGGACGTAGTATTCCCTCTTGAGCACGTTGGATGCTTGGAATTGATTCATGGTTGATTGTGTGATTCATGCATCTGACATTGCATAGCATATGGACAATTATCGCCCTTGCTTCATCAGGGTTGTAGCCTTCACAGTTACATCGTGGATGGCCATGATTAGACACCAGAAATGTTATCTGATCATATAGGGTGTATAAGATGCCCATGGGTAAAATTCTCAAAACTTCCATGGTACCAAGGATCTGCTCCAACGTCGTGACTGAGTGGAAACTATAAGCGCACGAGGGCCTTATACCGATAGGCCATGACTCCCACTGTCGTGTAGTCAGTTGGATATGGGTGTGACCTTACTCGCCTGATGTAAGGAGGCATTGCTAGGCTGAGTCTGACCAGCTCGTAAATAGGTCCACTACCTTCAGGCCTTGCTGGTGATTGGCTGTCTGCAAGCAGGGTAGTGAGGTCTCTTACGCTCGTTTGACTGTGCAAGGTCTGTAGAGCGGCAGTCATTTTAGCAATGTAATGGACCCCAGTGATTTCCTTATGATAGAAATGTACTTAATATATGGATTGGATATGAGCACTGTCATTACTTCGCATTGCATTTGCATCGGTTGTGTAAGCCTCATATTACATCACCTTAGCATGGCGCCCAGTACTCATTGCATTACAGTACTCATTACATTATATAGCCTTGGTATGGCTTCCTGCACTATTGTACTGCCTTGGTATAGCTTCTTGCGTTCATGACAGCCCTGGTAAGGCTAATGGTGTTGGCTTTGATCATGTTTCCTTCCTGTATCTCCTATTATTCTTCTGTGCACTATTATCACACACCTTCACCACCCTCTAAGCTTCTATAAGTTTATGCATGCTTGATGCATGTAGGAGATCCTAAGCAGGCGTCGTAGCAGCAGAGCATGGAGTAGAGTTGAGCTTGAGGACTCTAGTGTTGCAGACTTTTCTTTCCTTCTCCTATTATCTTATGTATGTCCTTTTGGACCTTATGGATAGTTGTAAAAGTTCAAATTCATAGTGGATTTGGTGATGTGTGCCTTTGTTATTCTCGGATTTACTTGCTGTGATCTTGGGTAAGCTCATATTGAAAATGATTATATTGTTATGGAAATCCTCCTTGTAAGATCCCAGAATCGGAACTTGCCTTGAGAGCCGAGAATGGGGCACTACGGAGGCTGTTGCGACCAGAACTGGCCATCGGGTTCCTTGTGAGTCCGATTACCGAGTCTGGGGCGTGACAGGAGTTGGTATCACTCCCCCTGACACCAGCCCCGTGGCTGATGGTCGGTGATCTATGGGCCCCACCATGATATATGTGTTTCATCCATTCCGTTCATCCATTTTTATAGATCATTTTAGGGCTTGATACTAAAAATGAGAGGGATATAAGTCTCATATGGACCACACCACATGAAAACAATAGTGATTGGATATCCACCATTAAAATCCTCCTAAGGTCTACTGTACTGTTTATTTGACATCCGATCTGTTGATTAGGTCATACAGGCCCAAATGAAGGGAAAAAACAAAAATCAGCTTGATCCAAAACTTTTATGGCCCCCAAAATATTTTTAATGGTTGACGTTCATTCAACACTATTTCCTGCAATGTGGTCCACTTGAGATTGGGATATACCTCATTTTTGGTCTCACACCGTAAAATGATCTATCTTTAAAAATAGATGGACGGCATAGATGAAGCACATACATCATGGTGGGGCCCACATAGCACCAACAACCAGCCATTGGCTGGTGTCAGGGGGAGTAGCCAATCCGTTTCCGACGCGGATGGACTAGGATTCGCCAGAGCTGGGCATCGGACCGAGTCGGATTGGATTGGGTCCAACTCGACCCGGTCCGGTTTCTACATGTCATGATCCGAACTCGAAACGATCCAGGACCGAGTCTGGATCATCTAACTCGATCCGATCCGATGTACTGATAGCCTGGCCTGAACTGAGTCGGACTCAGTCAGGAAACAGAATCGGATCGGGTTGGGTACTGTTCGGATCTTACTATGAGGTATGTGTTATATCCAAACCATCCATCCATTTGGGGAGCTTGTCTTAAGGCTTGAGCCGAAAAATAAGACAGATCTAAAGATCAGTTGGACCACACTGCAAAAACAGTGGGGGATTTATCGTTTACCATTAAAACCCTTTTTTAGATCACAGAAGTTTTGGATCAATATGAAATTTGTTTTTCCACTTCATCCATTTATTTTTAACATTATTAAAAGATCAGATGGAAAAGAAACGTGATGGTGAGGCCCATGTAACTTTGATCTCATTTGAGCCGTTCGTACCAATCGGAGCTCGAGGCGCGTACGCGCTCATCTTCGCACGACATGTATCTACAACAACTATTGTTAGCTACTGAGTCACTGACAGGTAGGTTGAGTAGCTAGACTCCCTATTGAAGTGACACGACCAAGTTCGGTGGAACCCGCCATGATATATGTGTTGTATCCGCACCGTCCATTCATTTGGAGATATCGATTTAGGGCAGGAGCCAAAGAATGAGTCAGATCCAAAGCTCAAATGGACCTCACCACAGAAAGCAGTGGAGAGAGTGATGCCCATCATTAAAATTTTCTAAGGCCCACAGAAGTTTTCGATCAAACAGAAATTTCTATTTTTCCCTCTTTCATGTTGTATTAACTTGTGAACACGTTGGATCTCAGATAAACATCATAGTGGACCTTAGGAAGGTTTCAACGGTAGGAGTCACTCTTCCCACTATTTTATGCTGTGGGATCCACTCCAAATCTAGATCTGACTCATTCTTTGTCTCATGGCCTAAAATGATCTCTAAAAATTGATGGACGGTGTGGATACAATACATACATCATGGTGGGTCCCACAGAACCTGATGACGTAACTTAAATAGAGAGTTTCGCTGGCTACTCAATAGTCACTTGTCACTTTCAATACAGTAGCTTGTGTGTGATACAAGTTTGAAGTTTATCCAGTGTAGTTGGCGTGTGATATATGGTGAATACACGTGGGCCCACCGTGAATGCATGTGGTTGATCCACATCGTCCATTCGTTTCTTCATATCATTTTAGGGGTTGAACTCAAAATTTACACATATTCAAAACTTAAGTGGACCATACCATCGAAAAAACTAGAAGTGTTGATGATGCAAACATCCAATGGTTCTATTTTAACCTTAGTCCTTTATTTCTCAATGGTTAAAGATGCAAACATCCAATGACTTTATTTTAACTTCATACTATATGACCAGATCGGATCGGATTTGATCGAATCGGATCCAATCGGATCGGATTCCGGATCTGATCGGACCGGATTGACATTGATCCGGACTCGATCCGATGAACGGTCGGATTAGACTGACCCTACTCGAACCGCACCGATCTAGGCCATCGGTTCGGTTTGAATTGGGTCGGATCCACCGAATCGAGTCACAGATGCCCAACTCTGTTCGGTAGTGACCCCTCAAGAAACGAGGTCAGTACTTATGGGTGTTGTAGGCCCCACAATGATGTATGTGTTTTATCCATGCCGTCCATCCATTTTTCCAGCTCAGTTTAAGGAACTATGACAAAATGAGGCAGATCCAAATCTCAGGTGGACCACACTACCGAAAACAGTGGTGATTGAACACCCGCCATTAAAAATTTCTTGGGGACCATAAAAGTTTTGGAACAAGCTAACATAATCAACGGATCCGATGGAAAATAAATGTTACAATAATCCTTAAGAATTTTTTAACTATGGGCATTCAATCACTACCATTGTGGTCCACCTGAGAATTGGATGTCGTATAATCATCAAGGTGTGAATTAGAGTTGGGCAATCCTGACTCGATCGGGTGGATCCGACCCGATCTGACGGCCTGGATCGGTGCAGATCGAGTAGGGCAATCCAAATCCGAAAGCTTTTCAGGTCGAGTTTGGATCCATACCAATCCGGACCGGGTTTAGGTGCATTTATATCTGGGTATGAGTATGATGTACGGTGCTCTATTAGAGTATTAAATGAAGGGTCAGTCACGTGTCCGCGAGACGCTAACATGTGGAGGTGTGGCCATTTTACGGCTGCTGGTGTGGGATGTCGGTTGGACATAATGACTCTTTTGACCTTCCATGTGATGGCCCATGCAAGTTGCGAATGCACGTGGGAGAGATGTAAAGGTGAGGGTAGTTTGGGTAGAAGTTACTTGCCTTTCAAGGTAGATCAGATCTGAGGATTTCTTATATCCATCTCAATGGACGGTAAAGCTACCCTCCATTAACTGCAAATAGCTAACATGTCATCTATATACATCATCCGATTCGTTGAAACGATTGGTCACACAACGATGATCACTAGGAAAAAATTTAAACTGGACCGACCCAAACCATGCCCAATCTGATCCGACTCGGTTTTCTTGACCGAGTGAGACTCAGATCGGATCAGGCTATGTACATTTCGGATTGGTTCGAGTCAGGTGACCCGGACTCGGTCCCGGATCGAATCGAGTTCGGGTCAAGCCATTAAGATTTCGGATCGGATCGAGTTGGACCTAATCCAATCCGACTCGGAACGCTGCCGCAGCTCTAGTGAGAATGACCTTATAAACGATTTAGTTTGTACACCCTCTAAACATCAAGGTGTAGTTAGAAAGGTTTCAACCCTAATTTTTTTCCTGTGTGGGGCCTACTTGAGTTTTGGATCTGCCTTCATTTTTTGAGCTCTTGTCATAAATCTGGCAAAACCAATGAAATAGATGAATTTCTCACAAACATTATCGTGGCCCCCACCTAGCTCATCGCCAAGAAGTCGGGCTGGGCGTGCAAGGAGATCCAGATCGACCATCCACATCATAGGACCATCAGGGATGAATTATAGCATGAAAATCACACTGATCAAAAGATCTTCTGTCCAATAGCTGGAGAAGAACAGGGTCCTTGACTATAAAAAGATTCCAAATCCAGGAGTGGAATAGTATTAGTCAATTAGTGGGGGCCAAAACTTTCAACGGTCAAGATAGCGTTGGGAGCCAATTATTGAGGAATACGCTACAGTACAAAGAATCATCACGTGCGGAAGAATCCTGGGATCTGAACTCGATAATCGTTATCCAACCACACGTGCCCACATCAGCCAGGTCGGTGGTGCGGTACACTGGCCAATCCGCTTCCGGAAATCTAATCTTGGATCTTTTTACTTTCAACTGGGGACCGTCGACCATTCTCCAAAAATCTCCAATATTGTAAAAATCCTAGCCGCTCATCATGGGTTTTCTTCAGTTGAATGTTGGACCTCGCCGAAAATCTCCTCGTTACATTCTGTCACTTACCATGCGGGGCCACATTGATGATTTTATATATATATATATATATATATCATGTTGTCCATCTATTTTTTCAACTTATTTTAGGTTATTAATCTAAAACTTAAGTAAATCTAAATCTCCCGTGGATCACACCATTGAAAAAGTGGTGAATGTCCATTAAAAAGATTTTGTAACCCACAAAAGTTTTTGAATCGGGCTAATATTTGTATTTTCCTTTCATTAAGGTTTAATTGACCTTATCAAGGTATTGGATGGAAAATGAGCATTACATATCTACTTAGGAGGTGGGACGTTTTTTAACGGTGGGCATTCAAACAATGTTGTTTATTCGCATATTTAAATAATTTTTAGGACCATATATTAAAATAGGCTAGAAAAACAGATGTACGGCAGAAATAATTTTAATGTTAGCCATTTAATTACCATTGTTTCTTATAATGTAGTCCACTTGAGATTTGTATTACTTAAAATTTAAGACCGCGTCCTAAAATAAACTAGAAAAACTGATGGACGACATGAATGTTTCTAACTATGGGGTATTCAATCACCATTGTTTCTTATGGTGTGGTCCACCTGAGAGTTAGATTTACTTAATTTGTGAGACCAAATCCTAAAATGAGCTAGGGATTGATAGCATGGTAACACCTAATCCGCTTCCATATCACTTGTAAGTTCCTATCCACAGTCGGTGGGAAATGCGTCACATACTCACCTATCGACCCCTTGTGACTACGTCAGATTCTGACGTAGACCACCAACCTGAGTGGGGAGGAAGTTCATACCCAAGTTGCTGGTTGGGGCCCACCATGGTATTTGTGATACGTCAGATTCTGACGTAGACCACCAACCTCAGTGGTGAGGAAGTTCATATCCAAGATGCTAGGTGGGGCCCACTGTGATATTTGTGAGAAATCGATTCTGTGCATTCGTTTCGCGAGCTTATTTTAGGATATACAAACAAAAACAAAAATGAGGTGAACCAAATGAATGAGAAATTAGGAAAAAAAATGCTCCGAATTCACATTGTTTTCTCGTGTGGCCCACTTGAGTTCTGGGTACACGTCATTTTAAGTAGCATGTCCTAAAATGAGCTCGGAAAACGCGTGTGAAAGGGATGGATTTGCATGTCCTAAAATGAGCTCGGAAAACACGTTTGAAAGGGATGGATTTCTCACAAACATTGTAGCAGGTCTCACCCACCATCCTTCCACATGAACTTTCAGCGAAAGGCTCTCACGTGGTGAGGAGACTTGGTGAGATTCTATTAGCCACTTATCTCTAACAGCATATGGCTCACCAATTGCATCTTGCCACGTCTCCTCTCCATCTAACTTGCATTCAGAACATACTCACCTATCTCTTGAATCTTGATAGTATACCACTCCAAGCAAATCTTGTCATGTCTCCTTCCCACTCAATCTAGGTCTAAAGAATTTTAGCCACTACTTTCAATATATATATATATATATATATATATATATATATATATATATATATATATATATATATATGCTTATCCTGAAAATTTGAGATGATCCAAACCGTTCAATTAGTGGCCATCAAATTGCAGTCTAAGAAAATGGTCAGTGGCTGCTTTCAATGTATCAACAATCCGTTTTAGAAATTCATTTTAGGGTATGAGCGGAAAATAAAATAAAATAAAGTAGATTCAAATCTCAGGCAGACCACATCATAGGATTCAATGGCGATTGATAGCCCACCAGTGAAAACTTGTTGGGTAATAAAAGTTTTTCATTATTTGTGTTTTTCCTTTATCCACACGTGTGACCTTATCCACAGGTTGGATGGAAAATAAATATTACAGTGGTCCCTAAAAATATTTCAATGGTTTGTGTCACCTTCCCCACTATTTCTTGTGGTGTGGTCCTCTTGAAATTTGTATTTGCTTCATTTTTTTTTACTAGTTTACTAAGAGGAAGCGAGTTGCGTTAGACCTAGCAATGTTCGACTAGATCCACGTGGGGCCCACCGTGATACATATGTTTATCCACACTATCTATCCCATTTTTTCGAGTCAAGTTAGAGTATGGGTTAAAAAATAAAGCAGATCTAACACTCAAATCATGTTAAGGTATGGGCCAAAAAATAAGGCAGATCTAACACTTTAGTGAATGATGTATCTACATCATATCAGAGATGACTCTTGCATTTAACATGATCGCTGGATCTGTCTCATTTTTTGGGCCCATACCTTAATCTGATCTTAGAAGAGAGATGAACGGTGTGGATAAATAGATACATCACGGTGAGCTCCCGTATAGATTTGATCGGACCGCTTCCGTCCTAAAAAACTTAAAAAAAGTGGATAGACGGTGTGGATATACAACACATGCATCAAGGTGGGCACAAGATCTCGGCCTCACCAAAGTCAGTGTCCCTACATACGGGACCGTTGATGCTGATGTTAAAACTGCTTTTGAAAAATCGAATATTGAAAATTTTATCCTTAGGACGCCATGGTCAGTAGTGGGTAGATCCACCAACCTAAATTCTAATGACACGTGTCAGGTAGATAGATACCTCGTAGTAGGTGGGTGCTTTTTGACAAGATGAAGGGCTGTGATTGGAGGGTTTATTTGCTATCCAACCTGTTGACAAGGTCACACCAAACTTAGATGAATAGAAAATACAAATATCAGCTTGTTCCAAACCTTCTGGGGCCCACAAGTTTTTAACGGTGAAGATTCAATCACCACTGTTTTCTGTGGTGTGGTCCACCTGAGATCTGTATTGGCTTCATTTCTTGAGGTCATGGCTGGTGTGGTCCACCTGAGATCTGTATTGGCTTCATTTCTTGAGGTCATGGCTAAAATGAGCTGGCAAAAAGGATGGATGGCGTAGATAAACAACAAATACATCAAGGTGGGCCCACATTCACAGGCTCACGGAATCCGGGTTCACCTTATAGACATTTGGATCATTGTACATTTGATAGTCTGGATGAAAGCGATGGTTCGGTAGGTAGAGCGACATATGATGAGGGATTCTAGGATTCTCTGCCCACCCAAGGGCATGAAGAGTATACTCGGGTTTTACAATTTACACGAGTGGAGCCCACGGCCAGTGATCTGAACCGTTGATCTATTGTGCTGGGCCCCACCACTTTACAACTTTATCCTTTCAGATTGCTGCTTGAAAATAGATGGTTGAGAAGAGAAATACATCAACAGCCCACATTCAACTTAACAGAGAAACAACATTGATGGATAAGATCTTCTTCGAATCTAGGGTCACTAACTTTGTGTCCGACTTAGATTCGGCAATGGCCTCAATAGAGCACTGTGGGCCCACCACGATACATGTGTTTTATCCACACCGTCCAATAGACCACACCATAAGAAACAGTGGTGATTGAACGGCCACAAAAGTTTTGGATCAAGTTAATATTTGTATTTTACCTTCATCCATATCTGTGTACCCTATTCAGGGGGTTATATGAGAAAAAAAAAAAAAAAAAAAAAAAAAACTTTTACAGTTGGCCCTATTAAGATTTTAATGGTGGGGATTCTGTCACCACTGTTTCTTCTTGTGTGGTCCACCTGAGAATTGTATATTACTCATTTTTTGGCTCATGCCTTAAAATGAGTCACCAAAATTAGATGGACGGCAAACACATACATCATGGTGCGTCAGCAAAGTTTTTTCAATATTGGACTTGTAAAGGAAAGATCATGAGACATACTATTTTTATTAGAAGACTATGTTATCCATTGAAAAATATTAAAAATTATATTAGATCATTTCAGACCGTTGAGCATTTATATATTTCCTGGCACCATGTGGCTCATAGGGACTCTCCAACCTGATTATGGCCAAGGCCAACCAGGACTCGGGAGGTGGGTCACTCCCATCTCCACGTATAATTATTAGAAACATGTGTAAAATGTGCAGAGATTCTGGTCCACATATTATATGAATAGGATTTTACTAGGATACGGTGCACGACAACTTTCATATTCAGATTTTGTTGATCTAGAGTTCGGATGACACATGGTGCATGCATGTAATTTATGGGTATGCTAGAACCGATTATTGATCCAATTTAAACCAAACACCACTAATTCCTAGCATTGGCATAGATCGACAAAATTAATTGAGGGTAGACCGATCGTATATTTAGCCAACAGCTGTCAAGTGTGCTATCAGATAATTTGTGGTACTTGATGGAGCTTTGCTTCTTGTAAATATTTTTTTTAGCCTTGAGAATCAACAACTTACGAAAGTGCGGTAAATATTATCTTGAATTAAAATAAAAACAATAATAGTTACCGTTAATATGGATTACCGTCTTGTCTGAGAGCAACGAGATGCTTAATCGAAAAGTATACTGATGAGCGAGAGATGAGCAATGTCGAAATTACAAACTATTATCCACCCAGGATATAAGCATAATCACGTGCACATGCATAGCAAAAAAGGAATTATAACTACTGATTACAATTGAGTCGGTCCCACGTAAGATGAGGACGGATAAGACTAATGGCATCTCAAGGTATGATCATTTGATTTATCATTACAATATAGTTGATCTCCATCATTATTGTATAGACGATCCGTTAAATTTCATATTATAGTTTAACATGTTAATGACCAGTGGAAAGGATAAATATCCCAAAGAATTGAATAAACAGCGTTAAGCTAGAGTTATTTTGTTTGAGTTGTTTGTTGGTTGATTGATTTTTGATTCTTTGCTTTGCCGTGATAAATCACAACGGCTACATATGTGGTTCTAAGAGTTTTTCATTCTTATTCACAAGTTACCCATACAATATGATTCTTCGACACCTATTTATTAATAAATTATCATTTATATATGTAGTGTATGTAATGAGGATTTCTATAACGTCTCGAAAAAATTCGTACAAAGACCCGAGTACCACCTCAGGCAGAAATCACTCAGGACCAAATCCTTTAGAAATTAGACGAAATTAACTAAGTGTTAAACTAGATTAGCTAAGAAATTCGCTTGAACTACTTTAAATACGAACTGCAAGACCCAAAACTTGCAGAATCATCGACGCTACATTACCCTATAATATAGGATCAATCTCATTACCCAGTTGCTCTCGGGAGCATCACAAAACTTCGTATCGGACCTGAACCGCACGTCGAAAGTCCGATTACCGTGAAACTAAACGATTATGACCGCCTTGCTGGGCTTGACAACCATCTCGGAAATCAAGTCCTAACTATGTCCAGAAATGCACAACTTGAGCCCGAAGCGAAGTGTGTGAGAAACGTGAATATTTTTGGAAATAAAATCCAAACTTAAGTAAACTGACACGTGTCGCTTGCGGGCCAAATATAAGGATTCAGACCGTCAGAATCTGACCCAAATACACCCTCAGATCAGGAGAAATTTCCCGCACATGTTAGTGCACTTGTGACCCTGATCGAGTACCGGTGACCGTTGAACTGAAACTGGTCCGCCACGGTTGATCTGTAAATCTGATCAGATCAAAAACTTAACTAGACCTAGATCCAATATCAGAGAGCTTAAGCCCAACCACACGTAGAAAGGGGGCATCCAGAAGTGCTCCCTTGAGCCGAAATAGATGAGTTTTGGCTATAACCTAAGTATACCATGACCCTGGGGCCATTCCCATCAGTTCTGAGCCTATATAAAGGCCTTAAACCCTCTCTCTCATATTCCATACGAATTTGAAAACCCTAAAAAGAGAGGAGAGGAAAAGGAAAGGAAAGATAGAGAAAGAGAGAGAGAGAGTTGGAGATTCATCCTGGGATTTGATCCCGTTACTCCACACACTTAGCCACCCTATCTATATCACAAATCCGGCGTTTTTGACAACGTACTTGGGTAAGAAAACCTAACCCTAATCTGTTTTAGGGTTCCAGATAGTGTAAGTTATGAAATAGCTAACCTAATTCATGTTATAGGTTGTCAATCTGCCGTTGACAAAGACTAAGTGTCTAAAACGAATCCATTACGCGTTTACCGACGTAAGGTGCGGACTATAAACGTATAGGTTATGGTTTTTAAGGCTTTAAATGTCGGTTAATGGTTTATAACTGACGTGGGTGCCATTTCACATGCCAAATGCGATGTTTGTTTCATTTTTCGTATATATATGAACTATGTTGAGTTTGGAGTATTCCATGTGTTTGTAGAAATGATCGTATACGTAGGGAATTTGAAATGGTGTTTGCCATGATTAATTATCGTGTATATATGCTAGATGTATGTATAACAACTCTTTAACGAACGGATTGGTCCTAATACATGTTATGCCAACATACGTCGTGTATGTTATAATGTGTAGCATAAGTGTTTGTGCAAAAGGTCTGAATGAGTATAGGGTTTGTATTCGTGCTTAGCATGACTAACTGGTGTGGGTATATGATTGTTGCATAGGCGACAACCCCCTGACGAAAGGGTTTGCCCTAATATGTATTGTAACCGACATACGATATGTATGTTGAGATGTGTAGACTAGGTGTTTGTAAAAATGTCTGAATGAACTAGTATTAAATAAATTGTACTTTGTGTGCGTGTTGAGATATGATTCTCAACTACGTTAATGATGTATATGATTTCCTCCATGTATATTATATTATGATGTCTATTATATTTATGAAATGAATATGTGCGAATTTATGTTTATGTTGCATTCCACAACATGCTCAAATGATTGTAGGATTGAAATTATTTATTCATTACTATTTGACTATATCATATGATTACTTGTTGGAATTGGATGTGTTTGGGACTACAGTATAGTCCAGGCAATCGGTAATAGATCTTGATTAGGTGGCTGATATTGTTTCGCCACACGGGACGTGCCTGATAAATCCGAGTCGTACTTCGGTTGGCGACAGTGGTTAGGCCACAGGGCGTGCTTATGCACTTCTTGTTGATCAACTCAACGTGTGATCGTGCTAGTTGAGCTCGTCAAGTAACCCGATTGATCCGCTGTATGTTCACCATATTTGGACACTACTGCTTGAACCTAGGGTACCAAACTCACTAGTGGAAACCCCGTTAACCTTGGTACCTCGATCTGCTAAGACTCATGAGCCGGACATGGTGGTATGGGACACTGTGGTCGAGCTGTCGGCCTACGCTGGGGCGACGAGTCTCCCCATAGTGACCAGTGAGCAATACTGCCTCGTGAGCCAAATACGGTGGTATGGGACACTGTATTCGAGCTATCGGCCTACACTGATCAAGTGACGATCCATTTGTAGTGACCTCGAGCATACTCTGAGACTACGTTGAGGCGACGAGCCTTTTCCTAGCAACTAGAGTATAAACTAGGCCTGCATTGATCAGGTGACGAGCGCTTTGCAGTGACCTAGAACCGCAACTTTGTATGAGATTTACTAGGACTGATGACCCTAGAATGGATCATTGTTTGGGTATTGATATAAGGGAGGTACCTAAGTTTCTCAATCCTGCTGTATGAAAAGGACTAATAAGAACTTGGTAATCACGCTCATGCACCGCACTGCATGTGCCGTTTGGTGTTGAGTAGAGAGGACTGAGGAAGTGACTGACATGCGCGACCGTTAGATGAAGATCGTAGAGGGAGTGCAGGCGAGGGCATGCATCATTTATACATACCATTCCTGCATTAATCAGAGTACTTAGGGATGTTTGATTGTATTGTTTTATCATTACTGCTTGACTGAATTGATAACATGTTAACCTTACTTTATTGTTCCACTGAGTTGATCACTCCCAAGTTACGGGATGGTGTTGTACACACCAACCAGACCCTGTCTTAGTTGCAGATGGTGGCGATGCCTACGAGGCGGAGCCGGACTTCGAGGATGATGAGGATGCTTTCTCATATATAAAGTATTCGGGCAGGTTTATATAGACCGTTCTGATCGACGGGGCTTTAGGATTATACTTGTAGTGGACTATCACATTTTTTTGCCATTTTGTATTTTGAAACAATACTTGTAATTATTGACCTAGCAACGCATACATACTTTGAGGACCTATACTGGTTTATAAGGTTATACAAATTCGTTTTAGTCTTTCGCTCCCTGAATTATGTTTTGCTGATTTGGCTTAATCTCATTCATGTTTTATGCACTAATACAGACATTATACAATCATCATTAAATATGTTGCATAAGTGATGTGTTGGAACTCGGGAGTTGGGTTTCTACTCGACCCCCGATTTTCAGGGCATTACAAGTTGGTATCAGAGCATGATTTGGATTAAACTGGACCTGGGTTATGGTCACACGACACGCTGACGCATTTAGACCTAGGTGGGTGCGAGAAACAAAGAGAAACAAGCTTAGGTTTCTCAGTTTCGCCAATTGGCAAAATTTACCGAAAACAATCACTGAGATCGAGTCTGTGCACATTCGTGATTGCTTGAGACGACCCCGGATCACCCCTAGACCGTCAATTGACGGGTTTAGATCACAATTTACCTCATCCCAGCCTTTAACAATCGATAAATGCGAATCTGCATCAGAAAATACTCGAAGTGACCTGAAACGACTCAAAATGGAGTCGGAGGCCTAACAGAGCATGACCAGGGGGCCCAGAGTGGGTCCCACATGTTTCTAGGGTCCAGGGGGCAGGAGGACCTCGCCCCACCGGTGAGCCATCGCCGGATTGTCCAGAGGTCGGTGAGGGCCTCGCCGCTTGGCGGGCCTGGCTGGGTGGGCCGGTTTGGGCCGACGCCTCTAGGGCGTTGTGTGGCCCACTGATACATGTTGGGTCGATTTAAACCCCTCCCAACATGCCCCCTCTTCATAATCTACCCCTCCAAGCTCTCTTTTTCTCAAGAAATCATTCAAATCTCCACTCAAATCCCCCCTCCGAGCACCTCTCCTTCTATTTTCGTGCATCACCTACACCACCCATCTAAAACCCTCTTCCACAGTTGTTGCTCTCCTCCTTTCCCTTTCATTTACGCATTTCAAACCCCACTTTGTGTCTCAAATCCGTGGGAACCCAATAGACCATCCCATTTTCCTATTTTCATCTCTTTTCCATGGCCTTATTTGAGCTTGTTACGGCCATATTCTCGATTTCCACCATTCTCTCGATCATGGGAAAGAAAAGGGCTCCTGTGGATGAAGTTAGCCCTAGTCACCCTACTCGTTCGAGGAGGCTAAGAGGCATCACCGCAAGTTCGAACGTTGAGAGAGAGATAAGAACGAAACGGGATCTCGATCCCCAAGCCCCCCTCGAGAGGACTCTATTGGCGGAGCTCTCGCGAGGACTCTATTGGCGGAGCTGTCTCATGGAAGATTTCAGGGCCGTAGGGTCCTTTTTGAAGCACATGTGGATGAGAAGCTCTTTGGGGATTATCTATTATTGGAGCGCCTGGGAGAGGCCGGATGGGGTCCCGTATTTTAGGGCAAGTCTCATGCCAATGTGGGCACTGTCCGAGCATTCTACGCTCATATTCGAGAGCCTACGCTGGAGCCTTTACAGTTCAAGATCCCCGTGGGAAGAGGTCGGGAGGCCACAATTGATGCTGGCTTGATAACCCGACTCATGAACATGCCGCTTGGTAGGGTACATGCAAGTGAGAAGAATTTGAAGACTGCACGTGAAAGGGATCGCCGCACACGACTCCTTTGTAGACACCTGGCCCACTGGAATCCAAACAACAGCCTCCTAGCGACCAATATGACTGACGACTTCCGTCTGCTCCACCACATCTTCACATACAACGTGTACCCCAGGTGGAGCAACTGCAATGAGTGCACGCGCCTAATGGTAGACTTTCTGTACCAAGTTGGGCAGGGAGAGAAGCTGTGCGTGCCTACGTATGTACTACGACAGATAGTTCTGACTGCACGCTCTACTAGGGCGTTTGATTCACTCTCATTCAGCCGACTCATAAGCAAGCTTGCGCGTGAATTCGCCTACGCACTTGGTGCAGAACTTCCCGTGCCGATTCATTTCATCAACGACGCAACTCTCAACAACATGGACATTGGGCCATGACAGCGTCGAGCCCGACTTGATGAGAGTGAGGATAAGACGGGTAGTGAGGAGGATGAGAGCGAGGAGGAAAGCAGGGAAGAGATAGAGGAGGAATAGGAAGAAGAAGAGGAGGCTCAGGACACGGATGAGAGCTCCCCTCCTACGGTAGAGGAGCATGACACTGATCGGGCCTGCTTAGCTCGACTTGAGGAGGGCCAGGCTGCCCTGCGACAGGAGATTATTGATGTCCAGGCCCTCGTGAAACACAAGTTTAAGAAGGTGACTCATACCTTGAAAACTATCCTATGCTGCCTGCAGGATAAGGGTGCCCCTCCTCCGTCGCCAGACTCGGATGCCTAGTCATCCATGCCGTCGACATGTAGCTTGTTTTGTTGATGTTTTAGTATATCTATGTGTTAATGTTGATTGGCCTAGTAGTGTAGTAGGTTGAAAGTGTGTTTGTGTTTGGTTGTCAGGGCTTAGTGTAGTCGCATACGTTCCTGTCATAATTCATGTAGAACTTTATTCCATGTATTGTGACAAATTTTGTTAAATGAAATGTATGCTGTTTCTTTTTGCTATAAGGTGTGTTGAATGCTTAAAGAATTGAGTATTGTTATGCTACATCTGACACGGGTTGCACCCTATGTTGTATATAGGGCATGTCACCTAAGGCTGCACGGACTACAACACGCCACACTCTTGGCGGGTCGTTTGACGGGGGACCTCCCCTAAGCAATAGCCATACAGACCCCAGTTCGGGCCCGTCTCCCTCTGACACTATGCCGGATTCTCAGCCGGCCACTGGCCCCACTAATGGGCCGACACCTGTGTCACCATCTACTGCACCGCCTGTGGCACTATTTGCGGCACCACCCGTTGTGCCACCGGCCCCTGAGCAGGCCCGTGCGTCTTCTTCGATGCCGCACGTACCTCAGACGGCTCCACCTACTGATAGGTTCGAGCAGATGATATTGTTGATGCAGCAGCAGCAGATGCAGCACCAGCAACAGCAACAACAACTCTTGGCCACCCTTGGGGGAATCTTTGCCCAGAGTATGGGTGTGGCTCCACCTACACCTTTCGTACACCCTGCAGGGAATGCAGGCACCAGCGGCCACTTTGAGCGATTCCAGCGCTTACGGCCTCCTACATTTGCGGGTACTCATAGACCCAAGGAGGCTGAGTATTGGCTTGACCGCATCTCTAAGATGCTAAAGCCGCTACACTGCACTGCACTGAGGCAGAGCAGGTGGAGTTGGTCACCTTCATATTCGAGAAGGAGGCCAGCCTCTGGTGGGACAGTGTCCTTTGGACTATCGCCGATGGATATGTATAGATGTGGGCGGACTTTGAAACCCGCTTCCACGAGAAATACTATCCTGTCACTTACCGCCACGAGAAGGAGAGTGAGTTTCTTCGCCTCCGACAGGGAGGGATGACAGTGGCGGAGTATGAGAACAGATTCACGGAGCTGGGCAGGTATGCTCCATTGATATTGGCCGATGAGTCGATGCGTATGAGGCAGTTTTCTGAGGGCATGCGACCCGATATTCGCTCGAAGATGTGCTGCGCTAGCATACCTAGCTATGCTGAGTTAGTAAGCATGTCCGTGGGAGCTGAGCAGGACGGGGACAGGCAGTCCCATATGCGAGCACCGATGGCTCTTAGGCCGCGACCAAAGCTTCCGAGCAGACCGTTCCTCGGGAAGAGGCCACGGGCAGATTCACCGCCGAGGCTTATGGCTTCACCTGTCCCGGTGAGATGACCAGACGTGTAGTGTAGTTATTGCAAGAGGCCGGGCCACACAGAGGCGAATTGTTTTACTCGGATGAGGGACAACGGTTTCTCGTCACCTCAGAGGATCAACCACTAGCTTCCTCAAGTCATATCAGCACTACCTTTACGATCAGCACCAGCGCATCCATCCTTCAGACCGCCTGTACCTCGAGTTAGGCCACCTCAACGACCTATGGCGCCACAGCTAACCGTTCACAATAGGCTCGGGTGCACTCACTCACAGTTGAGGCATCAGAGACAGCAGTTACAACACCTTTGGCTTTTGAAGTCATAGCGCACGTTCAAGGTACACCCGTCTTCTTATTGGTGGACACTGGGTCTACTATCTCTATAGTATCGTGCGCATCAGTTAAACGACTAGGGTTGGAAACTAGTCTTATGGTCGAGTTGAGACTCCTTACCGCTACGGGGACCTTCTCAGACTCGACCAAGATGTGTAGGGGTTGTTCGATAGACCTAGGGAGCAGGACAGTGTTCGTTGACCTGATGGTCGCACCGCTTTACCATTACGATGTGATTCTTCGTATGGATTGGCTCACGGAGATGAAGGCAGAGATCGATTGTGTTGTTAGGGTGGTGACAACCCAGGGACCTGAGAGCACGACCTTTACGTTCCCAGTACAGGTCAATTGGTACTACCGCATCAATTGTTACGCTACTGTGTTAGAGCATGTTGATGGCCCGACACTTGGGAACACGCCTATAGTTCAGGATTTTGCGGACGTGTTCAAGAAGATACCCAGATTACCTCCTCGGCGCGAGATCGACTTTACCATTGATTTTGTGCCTGATGTGACTCCTATTTCATTACCGACTTATCGTATGCCTCCATGTAAGATGGAGGAGTTAAGGAAACAGATCGATATCTGTTGGATGCAGGCTTTATACAGCATAGCGTGTCCCCGTGGGGAGCGCCTGTGTTGTTTGTGAAGAAGAAAGACGGCTCACTGTGATTATGTATTGATTATCGCAGGTTGAATCAGGTGACGGTGAAGAACAAGTTTCATTTGCCCAGGATAGATGATCTATTTGATCAGTTGAAGGGGGCACGATACTTCTTGAAGATCGATCTGCAGTCAGGGTATCATCAGTTGCACGTCAGGGATGAGGACGTGTAGAAGACGGCCTTCAGGACCAGTTTTGGACATTATGAGTTTCTCGTGATGTCGTTCGGCCTTACGAACGCACCGGCTGTGTTCATGGACTTGATGAACAGGGTGTTTCAGCCATTTCTATTCCGATTCGTCATTGTGTTTATAGATGATATTTTGATATATTCCAAGAGTCGGGAAGAGCACGAGGAAATCTGCGAGCAGTCTTAGGTACTCTGAAGAAGAACCAGTTGTTCGCATAGTACAAGAAGTGCGACTTCTTGAAAGAGGAAGTCAAGTTCCTGGGACATGTGGTGTCCAAGGAAGGGATATCAGTTGACCTCGCTAAGGTAGCTGCGGTTCAGGACTGGAAGCAGCCCAGTTCAGTTACTGAAGTGAGGAGCTTTCTTGGTATGGCAGGGTATTACCGTCGATTTATTAGGGACTTCTCCAAGATTGTCAGACCGTTATCTCAGTTGACATGGAAGGATCTGAAGTTTGCCTGGTATGAGAAGACAGAAGCAGCTTTTCAGGAGCTGAAAAAAAGTTGACGTCTGCCCCTGCACTAGTATTACCAGAGCAAGGGGTCAAGTATACGATATACACTGACGCGTCTCGCGTCGGTTTGAGTTGTGTCCTTATGCAGAAGGACAGGGTGATTGCTTATGCATCGAGACAGTTGAGGAAGCACAAGGAGAATTACCCTACACACAACCTAGAGTTGGCAGTCGTCATCTTTGCACTGAAGCTCTGAAGACATTACCTCTACGGAGAGGAGTTCGAGCTCTTTTGCGACCACAAGAGCCTCAGATATATATTCACTCAGCGCGACGTGAATATGAGGCAGCGACGATGGATGGAAACCTTGAAAGACTTCAAGTTCGAGGTTTCCTACCATCTGGGCAAGGCTAACCTTGTGGCTGACACGTTGAGCTTCAAGAAGACCATAGAGTTTGCGGCTCCGCTAATGGTGGCAGAATGGGGTATGGTAGAGTTCGTGCAAGACTTCGAGTAGAAGCTCACCGTGGAGGAGCTCTTCGAGAGCGTCGCACACGTTCTTGTGCAGTCACTTATTGATGATAGGATCATCGAGGCCCAGAAGGATGATGAACGATTGTCTGAGCTTCGAGAGAAGGATAGCGGTGTTGAGGGCGCCGAGTGGAGAGTTGGTACGGATGGGGGCTTACGTTATCATGACCGCCTATGCGTCCCAAATCTTCATGACTTGAGGAAGGAAGTTCTCGAGGCTGCTCACAATTCAAGGATGACAATGCATCCTAGAAGTACGAAGATGTACCGCGACATGAAGAGGTCATACTGGTGGGACAACAAGAAGGCCCACATAGCAGAGTATGCATCACGCTATCTCACGTGCCAGCAAGTCAAGGCCGAACATCGCCGACCTCCTGGACTGCTTCAGCCCATGCCCATAGCAGAATGGAAGTGAGACTTCATCTCTAGGCTACCGAAGACGAGGAAGGGTCATGATTCCATTTGGGTGATCGTAGACTGGTTGACGAAGTCAGCTTATTTCCTCCCTATCAAAGTTTCGAACTCTGTAGATGAGTTGGCCAGGTTGTATATCAAGGAGATTGTACGTCTACATGGAGTTCCCCTAGAGATCGTGTCGGACTGAGACACGTGATTCATATTTATTTTCTGGACTTGTGCCCAGGAAGCCATGGGTGTGAAATTGAAGTTCAGTACTGCGTTCCACCCACAGACTGATGGGCAGACGGAACGGGTAAACCAGAAATTGGAAGATATGCTGCGAGCCTGTGTGCTGGATTTCAAGGACAGTTGGGATGACTGTCTTCCTTATGCAGAGTTCGCCTATAATAACAGCTTCCAGGAGAGTATTGGTATGACTCCCTATGAGGCCTTATATGGGCGTTTGTGTAGGGCACCGCATTACTTGGCAGAGGTTAGCGAGAAAAGCTTGATTGGCCCCGAGTTAGTACAGGCGACCTTAGAGAAGATCGACATTATCAGGCGTCGACTTCTGACGGCGCAGAGCAGGTAGAAGAGCTACGCCGATACAAGACGGCGACCGCTAGAGTTCGAGGTTAGGGACCATATGTTCTTGAAGGTTTCCCCTATGAAGGGAGTCCTCCGGTTTGGAAAGAAGGGGAAGCTCACGGCTAGATTCATTGGCCCATTCCAGATACTGGATCGAGTGGGGGTGGTAGTGTACCATCTGGCTTTGCCCACACCACTCGTAGGCATGCACAACGTATTTCATGTATCTATGCTGAAGAAATACATTCCTGATCTTTCCCACATTATCAGATGGCAGCAGGTGCAGTTGAGTGAGGACGTTACATATGTACTGCGACCGACGTGGATACTTGATAGGAAGGAGCAGGTGCTGCGTAGCAAGGTTATCCCACTTGTGAAAGTGTTATGGACACACTACACTGAAGAAGAGGCTACTTGGGAGACAGAAGCCGAGGTTCGAAAGAACTACCCTCAGATTCTCGAGGAGTACGAAAATGTACTAATTTCGAGGACGAAATTTTTCTTTAAAGGGGTAGATTGTAACTACTCAGAAAAATCCGTACAAAGACTCGAGTACCACCTCAGGCAGAAATCACTCAGGACCAAATCCTTTAGAAATTAGACGAAATTAACTAAGTGTTAAACTAGATTAGCTGAGAAATTCATTTGAACCACTTTAAATACGAACTGCAAGACCCAAAACTTGCAGAATCATCGACGCTACATTACCCCATAATATAGGACTAATCTCATTACCTAGTTGCTCTCAGGAGCATCACGAAACTCCGTATCGAACCTAGACTGCACGTCGAAAGTCCGATTACCGCAAAACTAAACGATTATGACCGCCTTACTAGGCTTGACAACCATCTCGGAAATCAAGTCCTGACTATGTCCAGAAATACACAACTTGAGCCCGAAGCGAAGTGTGTGAGAAACGTGAATATTTTTGGAAATAAAATTCAAACTTAAGTAAACTGAGACGTGTTGCTTGCGGGCCAAATATAAGGATTCAGACCGTCAGAATCTGACCCAAATAAACCCTCAGATCAGGAGAAATTTTCCACATATGTCAGTTCACTTGTGGCCCTGATCGAGTACCGGTGACCGTTAAACTGAAACTGGTCTGCCACAGTCGATCTGAAAATTCGATCAGACCAAAAACTTAACTCGACCTAGATCCAATGTCAGGGAGCTTAAGTCCGACCGCACACAGAAAGAGGGCTTCCAGAAGTGCTCCGTTGAGCCGAAATAGATGGGTTTTGACTATAACCTAAGTATACCATGACCCTAGGGCCATTCCCATCAGTTTTGAGCCTATATAAGGGCCTTAAATCCTCTCTCTCATATTTCATACGAATTTTAAAACCCTAAGAAAGAGATGAGAGGAAAAGGAAAGGAAAGAGAAAGAGAAAGAAAGAGAGAGAGAGAGAGAGAGAGAGAGAGAGAGTTGGAGATTCATCCTGGGATTTGATCTCGTTACGCCACACACTTAGCCACCCTATCTCTATCACAAATCAGGCGTTTCTGACAACGTACTTGGGTAAGAAAACCTAACCCTAATCTGTTTTAGGGTTCCAGATAGTATAAGTTATGAAATAGCTAACCTAATTCATGCTATAGGTTGTCAATCCGCCGTTGACAAAGACTAAGTGTCTAAAACGAATCCGTTACGCGTTTATCGGCATAAGGTGCGGACTATAAACGTATAGGTTATAGTTTTTAAGGCTTTCAATGTCGGTTAATGGTTTATAACTGACGTGGGTGTCATTTCACATGCCAAATACGATGTTTGTTTCGTTTTTCGTATATATATGAACTATATTGAGTTTAGAGTATTCTATGTGTTTGTAGAAATGATCGTATATGTAGGGAATTTTGAAATTGTGTTTGCCATGATTAATTGCCGTGTATATATGTTAGATGTATGTATAACAACTCCTTGACGAAAGGATTGGTCCTAATACATGTTATGCCAACATACGTCGTGTATGTTATAATGTGTAGCCTAAGTGTTTGTGAAAAGGTTTGAATGAGTATAGGGTTTGTATTCGTGCTTGGCATGGCTAAATGGTGTGGGTATATGATTGTTGTATAGGCGACAACCCCCTGACGAAAGGGTTTGCCCTAATACGTATTGTAACCGACATACGATATGTATGTTGGGATGTGTAGACTAGGTGTTTGTAAAAATGTCTGAATGAACTAGTATTAATAAATTGTACTTTGTGTGCGTGTTGAGATATGATTCTCAACTACGTTAATGATATGTATGATTTCCTCCATGTATGTTATATTATGATGTCTATTATATTTATGGAATGAATATGTGCGAATTCATGTTTATGTTGCATTTCACAACATGCTCAAATGATTGTAGGATTGGAATTATTTATTCATTACTGTTTGACTATGTCATATGATTACTTGTTGGAATTGGATGTGTTTGGGACTATAGTATAGTCCAAGCAATCGGTAATAGATCCTGATTAGATGGCTGATGTTGTTTCGCCACACGGGACGTGCCTGACTAATCCGAGTCGTACTTCGGTTGGCGACAGTGGTTAGGCCACACGGCGTGTTTATGCACTTCATGTCGATCAACTCAACGTGCGCTCGTGCTAGTCGAGCTCGTCAAGTAACCCGATTGACCCGATGTATGTTCACCATGTTTGGACGCTACTGCTTAAACCTAGGGTATCAAACTCACTAGTAGAAATCCCGTTAACCTTGGTACCTCGATCCGCTAAGACTCATGAGCCGGACATGGTGGTATGGGACACTGTGGTCGAGCTGTCGGCCTACGCTGGGGCGACGAGCCTCCCATAGTGACCAGTGAGTAATACTGCCTCGTAAGCAAAATACGATGGTATGGGACACTGTATTCGAGCTGTCGGCCTACACTGATCAGGTGACGAGCCCTTTGTAGTGACGAGCATACTCTAAGATTGTGTTAAGGTGACGAGCATTTCCGTAGCAACTAGAGTATAAACTAGGCCTACATTGATCAGGTGACGAGCCCTTTGCAGTGACCTAGAACCGCAACTTCGTATGAGATTTACTAGGACTGACGACCCTACAATGGATCATTATTTGGGTATTGATATAAGAGAGGTACCTTAGTTTCCCAATCCTGCTGTATGAAAAGGACTAATAAGAACTTGGTAATCACGCTCATGCACCACACTGCATGTGTCGTTTGACGTTGAGTAGAAAGTACTGAGGAAGTGACTGACATGTGCGACCATTAGATGAAGATCGCAGAGGGATTGCAGGCGAGGGCATGCATTATTTATACATACCATTCCTGCATTAATCAGAGTATTTAGGGATGTTTGATTGTATTGTTTTATCATTAGTGCTTGACTGAATTGATAACATGTTAACTTTTGTTTTATTGTTCCACTGAGTTGATCACTCACTCCCACGTTACGGGACAGTATTGTACACACAACCAGACCCTGTCTTAGTTGCAGGTGGTGGCGATGCCTACGAGGCGGAGCCAGACTTCGAGAACAATGAGGATGCTTTCTCATATATGCAGTATTCGGGTGGGTTTATATAGACTGTTCTGATTGACGGGGCTTTAGGGTTATACTTGTATTGGACTATCACATTTGTTTTGACATTTTGTATTTTGAAACAATACTTGTAATTATTGACCTGGCAACGCATACATACTTTGGGGACCTATACTGGTTTATAAGATTATACATATTCGTTTCAGTCTTCCGCTTGCGTATTACAATTGCCCCTGAATTATGTTTTACTGATTTGGCTTAATCCCATTCACGTTTTTTGCACTAATATTGAAAATATACAATCATCATTAAATATGTTGCATAAGTGATGTGTTGGAACTCGGGAGTTGGGTTTCTACTCGACCCCTGATTTTCAGGGCGTTACAATTTCATAGTTGTCATATGGCTGCATTTGTATCTTTGAATCTGATGCGGCTAGATCTTGCCCGAAAAAATTGATGTAAGATTTCTATAATAAGGTAGGCCTTATTGATCAACAATTTGGATTATCCTAAGGGTTGGATAGTGTGATTGGAAATACCAGTGGACCCCACATAGTTGTGATTCATCCAAAATCGTGTTAGGGGTAATGCGCAACAACTGTGTCAGACACACCTTGTTCCAGTTGGAATGGGATTACCAAATTCAGAAATTGAAACTTAAATGATGCTCTAAAATATGTTTGTATTCTTATCATTAACTGACTAATCTTTCTTAAGACGATAATTACATAATAGAATCCTAAATTGTTCAAATCTTCTTCTAAGATGTTAGACGATAACGGTATTGAAAGATAGTTTTGTCATCGTTGGAACAAAACATGATTATGTAATTGTAACAGTGGTGGGCATTAAATATTCGAAGAAGAAGAAAATTTTAGCAATGATTAGGTGTACACGAGTTGAACCGAGTCGAGCTTGGCACATCTCGACTCGACTCGACTCGGCCGCTAACTGACCCTAGCTTGAACTCGGCTCAGCTCGGTCCTTGAGCCTGACTGGCTAGCTTAGCTCGGTTCGATCAGTAGCGGAGGCCAATTCGAGCCGATTTCAAGCCAAGATTGAGCATGTGTGGCATTTTCACAAACACATGAAGTGCACTTTCAACTTATTACTGTATGTAAAACAACAACAGCTGTTTACCGGTATTTTATCAAACACCTTGTAGGCACCATCAAAATCAAGAAAAAAGGGTATTTGTTTCATATACATACCTTCCTTGCCACCAGCCGACACTTCGTTGAGTCATTTCATCAAACACTTGATGAGCAATATCAATATTAAAGTAACCGAGTCATTAGACTAGTTCGTTCTGAGTTTGATTCGAGTTGGGGTTCGATACAAGTCGAGTTGAGCTCGAGCAAGCTCGAATTCAGTTCGAAATTTTTCCGAGCTCAAAAAATCAGCTCAACTTAGCCCTCCAACTGAATTTCGAACCGAGTTAGATCGAGCTTTTTCGTGTCAAGTCCAGTGAGATAACCGAGCTAACTCGGTTCGTATACAGCCAAAAAAAAGTAGAAGGAAGGCCTGAGTTAGACTAATAACAGCCGTAACAGTCAATAACACGTCAGATTTCATGACGGCTGCATGGCTCACGGTCATGGTCACCGTTACTGTAGTTATGATAAGGACCATCCACAATATCATTTCAAACTCCCATATTTTATGAATTCTCTCTTTTTCCGTGGTGGGGCCCACATGATGAATGGTCTAGGTTCTCAGCCCCTTTTGTTGTTGGTTTTATTATTATTATTATTATTATTATTATTATTATTATTATATATTTTTTTTAAAGCTGGAGTTTTCCACCAACGTAGTTGAAATGAAGCATTCAGCTGCAATCGACGTGTGCCCCACCCTACCTAATCCACCACATCAAATAATAGGAAAATGTGCAAGTGAACATGCATGCTGGCCCATAGGAAACCAGTTCACACAAAATTCCTTAGAAAGTTGGATTAATTGATGGTAGACCGACCGTCTATTTCTGTCAAGTGCGCTATTAGATAATTTGTGGTAGATGGAGCTTTGCCTCTCGTATTTTTTATTTTTATTTTTTATTTTATTACCTTAGGAATTAAGAACTTACAAAAGTGCAATATATAATATGGATTATTATCTTGGCTGCAGTGAGATGCTTAATTGAGAAGCATATTAATGAGCGAGAGATGTAAGCATATCAATGAGTGAGAGATGAGTATTAATGCTGAAATTACAAACTGCTATTTATCCAAGATAAGAGCGTAGGCGAATGATTCCCAAAGTTAAGGTGCGAATGATTCCCAAAGTTAAGGTATTCCTTCAAATCACGTGTAGCAGGAAAGGAATTATAATTATTGATTACAATTAAGTCAGTCCTACCTAAGATGAGGATGGACAAGACTAATGGCATCTCAAGTTACGATCATTTGATTTATCATTATAATGTAGTTGATCTCCATCATTATTGCATAGACGATCCATTAAATTTCACATTATATTTAACACGTTAACGACCAGTGGAGATGATAAATATCCCAAAGGCTTTGATAAATAGCTGCTTTGCCGTGATAATAACTGCTACTTATGTGATTCTAAGAGTTTTTCATTCTTGTTCACAAGTTACCCATGCAGTAAAATTCTTCGATACTTGTTCATTAATAAATTATCATTTTTATATTTAGCGTACCTCATGAGAATTTCATTACTGTCATACTGCATTTGCATCTTTGAATCTAACGCTATTAGATCTTACCCAAACAAATTAATGTAAGAATTCTATAATAAGGTAAGCTTTATTGATCAATGGTTTGGATTGTCCTGAGGGTTGGATCGTGTGATTGGGAATACTACTGGACCCCACACAGTTATGATTCATCCAGAATCGTGTTGAGGGGTGATGTGCAACAACTATGTCCACACACAGTGTTCTAGTTGGAATTGGATTACCAAATTCGGAAATTGAAACTTAAATAATGATCTAAAATGTTTATATTCTTAGTCATGATTGACTAATCTTTCTTAAGACGATAATTACGTAATAGAATGCTAAAATGGTTCAAATCTTCATATAAAATGTTAGATGAAAACCAAGATATTGAAAGACAGTTTTGTCATAGTCAGAATAGTATCATGTAATTGTAGATGGTGGCCATTGAGTATTTAAAGAAGAAGAAAAAATGAGCAGCGCAAGGAAGAAAAAAAGAACCTTGTGATAGACTAATAACAACCGTAAAAGTCAATAAAGTCCGACCCTTTCCTATCAAACTCCCATATTTTAAATGAGCTCTCTTTTTTCCGTGGTGGGGCCCACATGATGAATGGTCTAGGCTCTCAGCGCCTATTCACCTTGCAAGATCACATCATGCACGAGAGATTGAGACGGTGCCAGGAATGGTCTAAAAGGGTTGTTTTCCTTTTTTAGATTTTTTTTTTTAATAATAAAAAAAAAAAAAAAAAAAAAAAAAAAAAAAAAACTGGAGTTTTCCAGAAACGTAGTTGAAATGGAGCATTCAGCTGCAATAGACGTGTGGCCCACCTTACCTAATCCACCACATCAAATCGTAAGAAAATGTTGCATGCTGGAACGTAGGAAACCAGTTCACACAAAATCGAAGCCGTTCAGTTGGTGGACCCTACTGTCCACGTGTCTTCACTAGGGTGGTCTATTTTTACCAATTTTTTTCAAATAATCTATTTGATCACCGAAAATATCATGCAGTTGTCACTTGTTCTAAAGAAGTAAAAAAGGAGTGTATTTATTGAAATTTTTACGACAAAATTCATTTAATAGTTGGATTTTACAGAATAACGCCTCTGTCAAACCAAGAACTATACCATGTATATGCCTTATGCAAATAAATGCACTATACCATGATCACCTAAAGGGCCATCAGTTTGGCTGATCAATTGATGAGATGGGCCAAACCATGCTGTGTATGAAAACATCCACTCCGTCCATCAGTTTCTATTCTCACATCTAGGATTGGAGAAAAAAAATCAAAGAGATTCACAACATAGGTGGGCCACACCACAAGGAACACTAGGGATGTGATGGTAATCATAGATTTATTTTTGGGGGCCACTGATTGGAATGATCTTTTACATGCACGGTTCACCTGATGGACGGTCATGATTTATATGTAAAACATGGTGGGCCCTTCAAAGCATATATGCAAAACCTCTCTACAAATAAGAAAAGAGTGTGACACTCACACTCATTCATCAAACATTCCCGAGAGTATGAAAGTTTTTCTCATCAGTGTATCGGTGAAGCTAGAAAAGTTCTGTGGGCCCATCATGATGTATGTGCTTTATCCAGCCCGTCTATCCATTTTTCAAGCTCATTTTAGACAAAGATCCCAAAAAATGAGGCAAATCCAAATCTCAGATGGACCACACCATAGGAAACAGTGATGATTGAACATCCAGCATTAAAAACTTATTTGGGGCTACGAAAATTTTAGATCTAGCTGATATTTGCGTTTTCCCTATATTCAGGTTTGTGTGACCTAATCAACAGGTTGGATGGCAAATAAATATTACAGTGGGCTTAGGTAGTTTTTAACGGTGGCATTCAATCACCGTTGTTTCTTGTGGTATGGTCCACCTGAGATTTGCATATGCTTAATTTTGGGCTCGTGCCCTAAAATAAGTTTGGAAAAATAGATAGACGGAGTGGATAAAAAATATACATCATGGTGGGGCCCACAAAGCTTTTCCAGTGGCACACATAACTGCTGATCGCGATGTGTACTACACTAGGCAATCGAGTCCGTAGCACTCTCCGCGAGTGGCGAAGCTATGTTTTTTTTTTTTTTCTCCAATTCTCCACACGCGTGTGGGCCCGTGCACATTCACACGTGAGCGCACGTGTCTCAACATGAAATGCATGTGAAATCTAATCTTCCCATCAGGTCAACCACATTGTTAAATATTCCGGCACAAAAACTTAGGCTATTTCAACGGTTGAGTTACGCCACAACAAATCAAAACAACTCATTGTTTTAAAATTTTAAAAAATGTAACATTTTAATTTAATTCGCACGTGGTGGCCCACTTGACAGTGCTATGTGGGCCCCATCATGATACTGGTCTGATGAACTTGCTACATTGTTTAATTCGTAGTTAGTGGACTGTACTGATGATGCCTGTAGCAACGTGGCCACTGGACAGTGCTCTTTGGGCCCACCATGTTATATCCACGCCATCAATCTATTTTTCCAGATCATTTTAGAGAATGAGACGAAAAATGAGACAGATCCAAATCTGAAGTGGACCACACCACGAGAAAATAGTGGTGATTGAACTCCCACCATTAAAAAATTTCTAGGACCCACTATAATATAGATTTTTCATTCAGCCCGTTGATTTGGTCTCAAAAACCTGAATAAAGGGAAATAAAAATATCAGCTTGATACAAAACTTCTGTGGTCCCAAGAAGTTTCCAACAGCAAGGATTTAATCTTCACTGTTTCCTGTAGTGTGGTCCACCGAATATTTGGATCTACCTCGTTTTTTGGATGATCTCATAAAATGAGATGACAAAATGGATGGACGGCATGGATAAAATATAGACAACATGGTGGGGTCCACATAGTATCATCCAGCAGCAACTGGCTACTGACAGTCTCGGTAGTACTTTACAAATGTTGTAAAGGAATGGGACTTGATAAGGCATATAATATCTTTTAATTTGGACCATGGTTCAGTGGTCCTGGCCGTTGATATATTTGGACCTTATTTCGATTGACCATGCCTCAAAAATCTTCCAAGATTGCAAGATCCTGTCCCCCCAGTTATGGATGGTTAAAACAAAAGAAGAAAATATTTTTTAAAAAACGATGTTGGTGAGTGACTTAGATGGCCCCATGGTGACCTACTCTGTGGGCCCCATCATGATGTATTTGTTTTATCCATGCCGCTATCCATTTTGCAAACTTATTTTAGGGAATGCTCCAAAAAATGAGGCAGATCTAATTCTCAGATAGACCACACCAAAGGAAACCATGTTGATTGAACAAGCATCATTAAAAATTTCTTGAGGCTACGAAGTTTTCGATCAATCTGATATTTGATTTTTCCCTTATCCATGTCTGTTTGGCCTTATCAACAGGTTGGATGGCTAAAAAACATTACAGTGGGACCTAGGAAGTTTCCAATGCAGAGCGTCCAATCACCATTATTTCCTATGGTGTGGTCCACCTTAAACTAGGATATGCCTAATTTTTGGCCTGATACCCTAAAATAATCTAAAAAAATAGATGGACAGCATAGATGAAGCACATACATCATGGTGAGACCCACAGCTTTTCTAGTAGCACACAATACTAACTTCGGTGCTATGCAATCTGAGCCATGTACATTCACACGTGTGCTCGTTTCCCAACATGAAATGCAGGAATATTCTGACATGGGGTAGTCGACAACAAATCAAAACAATCCAATGTTTAGAAGGAAAAAATCCAACCGTTCAATTTAATTCTTACATTGTGGCCCACTTGATATGGGGAATTGTATTATTTTTTAGCATTATTTGCAATCTTAGCACATGTGCAGGGTGCAGGCATTATTCTACGACACTGAGTACGACACAACGTTTTAAAATAAGCTTATTCGACAGACGCCGGAATCGGCCTCGATATGAGGATACAAACCATATAGTCTATTTGTATCAGTGGGACCATGGTTCAGCAATCCAGACCGTTGATCTATTGCGACCTTACACTCGATGGACCATGGAAGATCCTGTTCTTCAGTTACGGAGGATTGAAAACAACGAGAAAAAGAAAGAAAATACTAAAAAAAACAGTGATGTTTGTGAGTGACTCTGATGGCCAGGTGACCAGACTGTGGGCCCCACCATGATGTATGTGCTTTATCCACGCCGTCCATACATTTTTTCAGATCATTTTAGGTGATTATTCCAAAATTGAAGCATATCCAAAGATCAGGTGGACCACACTACATGAAAAGTGGACCTTAAATGCCTACCATTGAAAACTTTTTGGGCCCACAAATTTTTTGGATCAAGCTGAAATTTGTGTTTCCCCTTCATCCAGGTTTGTGTGACCTTTCAACGGGTTGGATGAAAAATAAGCATCACTAGACCCAGGAACGTTTCAACGGTGGACGTCATTATCCCTAGCATTTTCTGAGTTCTGGATCTGCTTCTAGATCTTCGCGTCTTTTAAACAAAAGTATGAAAGAGGAAGATATGTTTTTTTTTTCTCTATCTAGGAGTTTGAATTTTCTAATGCATGTGCCACAGGAAAGGGCTACGGTGCCAAACCAATCTCGAAAGGACCTGTTTCTTGTCAAATGGCAGCTCGGGAAGCTAGGATGGGTTAATCTAAACTTCAATGGATTGGGTAAATTAACGTTAGCGCAAATTACAGATTTTACAATTTCTGTAACAATTAATAATTAAAGAAATTGAAAATATAATGACAGGTTGAAGCACGTGTGATCATGCTATCTTTAAAGCGTTATCTGTCACTTCTCAAAATGATTGAAAATGCTGATAGGATGTAGGCAAACCTCTTCTAAGATACGACGGGCATGGGTGTGGTTCTACGTTCAGCAAATACGAATAACCACGAGTGGAACTCTGTATACACAATTTTGTCTGGCAGATGAACAAAATAAAAAATCCCAATTTAGAAAGAAGATTAGAAAATTTAGAGATTTAGACCACTATGTTGGTCTGTTTCTCGAGGTCTTCTAGTTAAGGTTCGTATGAACCTTGCTAGCTGATCAAAGTACACGGTTGCTCTTCTTTTTGGATTGCAAGTGAGAATGGTTTGAGTGTTGGTGATGGTTTGTTGAACCATCTAGGCACTGTTTATATAGGCCATAGTTGCTGACTGTTTTGGTCCAAGGTCGTAACTCAATATGGCCATTATATGGATGTTGGTGAGAAACTGCCAATACCGTTTTGCATGTGGGACAACAGTTGCTACATGTTATTCGTTTAGACTCACTAGCTAGCCGTTTTATGACTGTTAGGCTAGCCACATGCAACAGTTTCTACATGGTCTAGATTAATGGTGCATGACCAGTTACACTTCTCTCCAATGGTTAGTTTCTAGCCTCTATAAAAGCCACATCAGTCTCATTCAGACCACTCGCCCACTCCAGTCATCTAACACAAATTTCATGTCACATGCGAGAAGTGTAAAGTGTGCGACTAGCACCTTTATAGCCATACTGCCTCACATGCACATGCTCTTGCATCGAGCCTGTGACCATGATCGTGCCTATGCCCGTCCACATGCCCATGAGTGCCGGTACTCCACGGACCAACCAAGCAAATAATAAGGTACTCCACACCTCACATATAAACACTATTTTTTCTTCTCTCCTTTCCGATATGGGACTATTCCCAAAAACACAAGTTTTTCAAACAAAACCTTTATTACGTATATGTATTTTTATTATTAAAATATTTTTTAATCAATATTTTTTTTTTCACAAGTGAGCCATGAGGGTGGTGTGACACAACCATAGGGATAAGATAAGAACATTGCGATTTTTTTTTTAACCGATGATGAAGCATATATAAATACAAGAGATACCAATTCATTCAAACCTGTATCCCTTGTTACATTGCATTGATAATAGTCTCACATTAAAAAAATTTAAAGATTTTTAAAGTACTTATAAGTGAGAATGATTGTAGAAGGCTTGAGCCTTTAACAGACATGAGGGCTTGTTGTGGATCGTTTCTTTGTAGTGTACATGCATTCAACCGAGTCATGGCATGTGCCTCAGACATGGGTGTAGATGTGTATGTTGAGACTCAAATATTGCATATTTTCCCCCATTTATATCTTGTTTTTATGAACATGATACTACTTAATGTTATATTTTATGCATGTTTGTATTGCAAGGTGAATCTAAGAGCTTAGATTAAAAAGAATGTTAAAAGTATGGATTTAATGCTCAAGAATCACCAAGGCAAAGGAGGGATCTTAGGAGACCAAGAACAGAGAATTCTCATGCCAAAGTTCCAAGAAAACCAAGTACAAAGGATGGAAAAAATATTGACAAAAACACAAGTTAAACAACAGAAAAACAGGACATTTTTGTGCCGCCTAAGCCAATTTCTGTGTCACCTAAACTAAACAGTCTAGCAAGAAAATAGCTTAATTCGGTGCCACCTAAGTTTAATTCTGTGTCACCGAAATCAATTTCGGTAGCAAGTTCGGCAGTAAATTTTGCCGCCTAAGTACTTTGCACATAATTTCAGATGCGATAAAATGCAGATTTTGGTGCCACCGAAGCAAATTTCGGTGCCACCAAAATTGCGCAGAGTGTAACGCGGTGTCTATGTGAATTGCGTAAATAGAGTTTGTTTTTCGAAAGTAACCGATCTGGGCTATAAATAGAGGTTTTCTACGGACTTTTAAAGCATACTAGGATTTTTTTTAGCAAATCTAGGGTTTTTGGAAAGCTTTCTAATTTTCTTCGAAAAGATTCAAGTTTCATAGTTTTAGTTTTAGTTTTTTTTTTTTTTTTTTTTTTTTTTTTTTTTTTTTTTTTTTTTTTTTTAGATCTTTATTTGTTTATGTACTTACTTTTTATTTTCTTTGTTTTAATTATGTTTTTCTATTTCTCTCTAGCCCAAGCTAGAAGGGAAAGACATGGGTTTAATGATTCATAAGTTATGATTAATTTATTTTTAATGATGAAATGAATGGTGTATACATGTTATCAGTTATCTAGGTTTAGGTTTTTGATTCTCATGTGAGATCCATATTAATGGATAGGCTTAACCTAGATCATTAAATTTCCTAAATGGGAGATATTTTCAACCTGTTACATTGTTTGATTCATTATCTCATGAATATTGAATGCTTACAATTACTGGCGCTTGAGAATATATGTTAATGGTGCAAATGCATGATTTTCTAACTTCTCATGTCATTTATTAAAAAGATTTGAACTGTTTTATTTTCTGATTAGGCCGATCATAGTGCTCGGATCCTAATTGTGTTATCAAAATCGTCATGATTTATGGGTTATTAACCTGTATGTGGAACTTTGAAGCTTGGGTATTGTTTTTTAATTTAATTTAAGTTTATTTAAAAACAAAACCCTCAAAATCATTGCATCCATTAATTAGAATTCTTATAGGTCACTTTCCCTTAGTTTTGCATTTGTTTTGTCATTCTCCTAAACCATCTCCCTGTGGGATCGACCTTGTATTCACAGGATACTACTTATGAACATCTGCACTTGGAGGCAAGCAAACAGTGTACTTGTGCATGCATGGGATAATGCGAGTGTACTCGCACTCACGTCCTTTTATTTTAAAAGCAAAAAAGGCATGTCTGTTGCGGTGGTCACACCAATTGAATTTAAACCGAACCAAAAGGTTGTTTTAACACCTATTCAAAGTCTATAAATGAATTCAACTTAGTTTGATTTTTATATAGTTGAAATTAATATCAAGTTTTTTTTCTTTTTTTTTTTTTAAAAAAAACCCTCTATTTCTTTGAGTTTTTGTTTACTGACTTCATTTGTAAGTCAACTCATTACTTTGGATCAGGGATGTGGAATAGAATGCACGTGGTTCGAGCTTGTGTGTAGATGGTGCAACAGTATGACTAGGTGATAGCAGTTGTATCTGGAAAATGATTTCCTAAGACTTATGTTGCACTTGGGACGTGGTTTAAAAGATTGTAAATTTAACTTCAAGCCAAGTGATTATAAATCATATATTAACTGAACTCGATACTTAATAAATCCTCTTATATTTTCTCTTTTATTTATCATTTTTTTAATCTTCGTTTTCAATAGTTTCAATAGTTTTCATCAATTGAACTGAAAATTTACTAGATGTACAATCTACAAAATAGGAAAATAATAATACATAGACAACCACATACACACACATGCACATATAGGTGAGTAGAGGGGGTAGTCATCCATGCTAACCAGGCTAGTTTTGTTGTTGTTTGTTGCATCACCCATCACTTTTGTGAAAGCAATTTACCGGAATGTTGTACCACCACATACCTCCATGGTGGCTGCAGGAATCCATGGGGCCTGCTCTGATGTATGTGTTTTATCCATCCCGTCCATCTAATTTCCAGCTCATTTTCAACCATGAGATGAAAATTGAAGCATATCCAAAGTTCAAGTGGACCACACCATAGAAAATAATGAGAATCGAATGCTTACCATTGAAAACTTCTTGATGACAAATGAAGTTTGGGATCAAGATGATATTTGTGTAAAGATGATCTGCCTTCTCATTCCCATGCACATGCTCTCTAATGAAACATGGGGATGGGAAAGGTATCCAAACTTGGTGAGTGAAATTGAGAGAAGGAAGAACTAGAGAGAACCCCAACTTCCTCGATCAAATTCACAACCTTTTTGGCTAATAGGTGCTCCACTAATAGCAAGATATTCAGTGCAAGCATAAAAGACAACCAGAGTAGCCCATTAAAGGCTAACTTTGGAATGTTCGAGAATGTTTATAAGTTTTCCACTACGGACGACACTCCGAAGAGGGAGTTACACCCGCCTTTCCTAGTTGAAGAGACTTATAACTCCTGTTTTCCTTTCATCCATGTCTGACAAGGGCAACCTTATGAAAAGGTTAGATGAAAAATAAACATTCTGTTTGGCCTTAGGTTTGTTTCAATTGTGGGTATCATTATCCTCACTCTTTCCCACAGTATGGTTCACTCGAGCTTTGGATCAACTTTATTTTTTGGCTCATCCTAAAATTATATGATGAAACATTGTCAAAATTGTGAATTTTGAACGGATTTATTCTGTCGCTAAAAAACCTTAACGACGGACTTAGTCCATCGTTAAAAGAAAACATCCGTTGCGCCAACTCATTTATGGAAATTGTGCCGGTTTCAATGGTTTAATTGTATTTATTTGTATCTAAGATTATTTTTATATCAATTAATTGAATGCTATGATTTTTTTAAAATTTTGTTTTTATATAAATTGAGTGAAAATTATTATTAATTTTTTTACTTTAAAACCAATATTTAAATGCTTTACAATATCACATGAAAAATTCCACTCTACATCCTTCTTATTTTTTAAAAATTGAAATTTTAAGAAATGAAGTTCGAAAAAAAAACCTACATTAAGAAAAATTGAGATTTTGATATATAATTGACATTTTGAAATTGAAAATTGAGAAATTATTATTATTATTATTATTATTATATTATTATTATTATTATTATTATATTATTATTATTATTATTATATATATGATTATGAAAAAAAATCATTGAGAAATTAAAAATAACAATTAACAATGTTTGAGAAAAATTGAGATTTTGATTAAAAAACTATGGTTTAATTAAAACCTAAATTTTGAAAGAAAAAAATAATGGAATATTGAATAAAGTCGATAATTTTGAAAAAAATAAAAAGATTTTGGAAAAAAAAATGATATTTTGAAAAAGAAAATTTAAAAGATACAAAAAAAAAAAAATTGTGAAAATTTTGACAACTTTGAAAAAAAATTATTTTGAAAAAGAAATTGTAATTTTGTATTTTGAAAAAAAAAAAAAAATTGAAAATTTCGATAAGAATTGACAAGTTCGAAAAAAAAATATTTTAAAAAAGAAAATAGAGAAGTTGGAAAGAATAAAATTTTGAAGAAAAAATGAGATTAAAAAATTGACATTTGGACAAAAAACTGACGTTTTGAAAAGGAAAATTGAGAAAGTTTAAAAAAATTGTGATTTTGAAAAAAAAAATTGAAATTGATCGAGAAAAATTGAGATTTTGAAAAAAACAACAAATAGTGATTTATAAAAACACCAAGATTTTGATTTTTTTTTTAAAAAAAAAATTGTCATTTTGAAAAAGAAAATTGAAATGTTAAAAAAATGTTCATTTAAAAAAAAAAAAAAAAAAAATTGGCATCTTGAAGTTTTTGAGCAGTTTGAATAAATTGTTAAAGTTTGAAAAAAAAAAGATTTTGGAAAAAAAAATGAGATTTTGAAAAAAAAAAATCAGAATTTGTATAATAAAAATGAGGCTTTGTTAAATTTTTTGAGAAAAAAATTATGTATAAAAAAATGGACATTTTGACAGAAAATTGACATTTTGAAAAAGAAAATAAAGTAAAAAATTTGATAATGATTAAAAAGGAGATTTTAAAAAGACTGAGATTTTGACGTTTGGAATTTTCTTTTAGCAGCAATGACCAATTTGAATACTACCCAGTTCGTTGATTTCATCAATTTTTCTTTTCCTAAGAAAATTTGATTTTTTTTTTTTCCATTTATTATACAAGTTGATTTATGTCCATACATCTATCCCCGAGCATAAATAATATACTTGGATTCCATCAAAGTAATGTGTAGAAATTCAGTAAATGTTTGTTTCACATGATTACTTGAAGTAGCGTGATAACCTAAATTCCTTATGAATATGGGTTCTAAAGGGTGTTAAAATAATGTCAGCCCAAAGTTTTGGCCTAAAAAGTTCAATGGATCTATAACCTGAACTCCTAATCAGACTTAAGACGTGTGTCGAAGTATCATTCACCAAAAGATCATGCCATTTGTTCAATTCAGCTTTGGTTGTAAGCCCCAACATCAATTCAAATTAAATTGTTTTTAATAAGTCTAATCTTCAACATGATCAACCTAGAAGAAGTGCCATTGGCTCAAATTTTAAGATTAAAATTTCAATGGGTATGATATAAAAATCATAAGAAAGTTAGAAAAAGGAACCAAAATTTCTAAATGGATCGGATCTGGACCGCACGTCGAAAGCCCGATGACCGCGAAACTATAGGATTATGTCCGTCTTGTTGGGCTTGACAACCATCGCGGGAATCGAGCCCAAATAGTGTTCAGAAACGCACAACTTGAGCCTTGAGTAAAGTGTGTGAGAAATGTGAATACCTTTAGAAAATATAATGAAACTTAAGTGAATTGGGTCATTCACTCACGCATGAAATTGAGAATTTTAGAGCGTCAGTTTCTGAGCAAACTTTACCCATGGGAAAAAGGAAATTTCCCTGCACATATCCGTATAACTGTGGCCCCGATCGAGTAAGTACAACCGTTGATCTGACACAGGTCCTCCACGGCCAATCGGCTTATCAGATCGCACTAAAATCACATCCTGGCACAGATCCATTGTCAGGGAACTTACTCTGTGACGTAGGTGAGTAAAGGACCTCCCGATGAGCCCCGTTCGTCAGAAACAGTCGCCTTTTGGATAAAAACTAAGTATACCATGGCCCTGGGACCATTTGCATCAGTTTTGGGTTTATATAAAGCCCTTAAACCACGCTATCTCTCCCTCATACGAATTTGCTCCAAACCCTAGGAGAGAGAAGAGAAGAAAAGAAAAGAGTAAGGAGAGAAAAGAAAGTTTGGGAGATTACTGCAGTAGTTCTCTCCCACTACTCCACGTACTGATTCCCCCCCCCCCCCCCCCTACGTTACACGATCTGATTATGGTTTTTAATGCTTTCAATGTCAGCTAATGATATATGTCTGACTTGATTGTTACCATATTGTCTTAGATACGACGTTTTCGATATAACATGCATGTATGAACTATGTTGAATAAAAGATGCATCCCATGTGTTTGTTGAAATGTTTGAATGAACATGTAAATATGATTTGTGTTTGCTATGCCTACATATGTATAGTACCTTTCATGTAATCACATTTACCGCTACGAAGTTTATGGATAAAATGCAAGTGTTATATAATATGATAAATGTGTTTAGATGAAATGTTCAAGTGAAGAATTGATATGGATTGTTTGTTAAATGCTGATATGATTATCACATGTGTCTACCGATTGCGTTTGAGTAAGATTGGGGCTACAACGTGGCCCAGGCAATCGATAACAGTTCATGTACAGGTGGCCGAATTAGTCTCGTCATGTTGGGTAACTCGACGAATCTGAGTCGCACGACGATTGTCGACAGTGGTTAGGCCACAAGGGGTGCTTATGCGCTTCATGTTGATTAAGTCAATGTGTGCTCGTACCAATCGAACTTGCCAAACAAACCGATTGGCCTATTGTGTGTTTACCATGTATGGACATCACTGCTTGAATTTAAGGTACCACTTACCAATGTAAAAGCCCGTTTCAACCATGGTACACGATCCGCTAAGACTCATGAGCTGAGCATGGTGGTATGGGACACCGTGGTCGAGCTGTCGGCCTACGCTGGGGTGGCGAGCCTCCCCGTAATGACTAGTGAGCAACCCAAACTCGTGAGCTAGGCATGGTGGTATAAGACACCGTATTCGGGCTGTCGGCCTACGCTCCGTAGTGACCGCGAGTATAAACTTTGAATTTGCCTATCGATTGCTTTTTATTAGGGGTGATGCCCTACAACTTGCCTATTGTATGTGGTTAACTAAGATTGACGGCCCTTGATGGATCCTTCGCTTGAGTTAATGATATAAATGGAGGTACCTTAGCTTCCCGAACCTACTATATGAATAAGCTTAATTAAGTACTTGGCTAACATGACCATGGACCGCATTGCATGGCTTTGGCGAGGAAGTTATACTTTAGGGAGGTTGTCATGCGCAAACTTGGTTGTCGGAGTCGCTTGTGAGGGAACTTTGTGCGAGGGCATGCATCATTACTGCATTAACAAGAGTAGTTAGGAAGTGATTGTTGTATTGCTTTATCATTACTGCTTGATTGACTTGATAACATGTTAACCTTTGCCTTATAGTACCACTGAGTTGATCACTCACTCCCACCCTAGGACAGTTTTTTAAAACACCAACCAAACTATGGTTTAAATACAAGTGACAATGTAGTCTATGCAACAGAGATGGACTTCATGGATAAGAGTTCTCCTACTGCCAGCTCTCAAGCGGGTCTATTTTGACATCGCGCTGATTTGATGGGATTATAGGGATATATACGAATTAGTCGAATATTTTACATTTTGATATTTTGTATATTTTGAAACAACACTTGTATATATTCAGCCTGGTACATATTCATACTCCGGAGTTTGTGAAACACTTTCATGTTTAAATACACCTACTTAAGACTTCCGCTTGCTTAATTTCATTACACCTAGAGTATGATATGCTGTTTTGGTATAATCTCACTCATGTTTAACTCATTAATATGGACGAAATCTGAACATCATTATCCATGTTGCATAAGTGATGTGCTGAATCTCGGGAGTAGAGCTTTTGCTTGACCCTCGAAATTCAGGGCGTTACAAGATGGTATCAGAGCATGATTTGGATTAAACTGGACCTGGGTTATAGGTCACACGACGCACTCTGACGTACTTTGACTTAGGGAGCGATGGAATTTAGAGACTGCAATAGGATCCCAATGTTTCGCCGACAGGCGAGACCAAACGTTGTAGTTTAGTCCACAACGTATTTTAGACCACGTAAATTGCTAAATTGTTTTATGATACTCCAGTTTCAGTCACAAATTGTTTAATACTGCATATTTTTAAGGTCAATGGCAATACAATGTTTATGACTGATAACTTCAAGAAATTTATGGCAAAAATGCAAGTAAACAACTCAAATCATGGGATTGCATTTATCACTTTATCATGTGTTTATATAAAACTAATGCAATGTCTCTCAATCTTCAAGACTATCATGCTAGCATTACGATGCAACATCAATGCAAGCAACTTATATATCTATCATTTTTACCATCTCTTATTGTGTTATGTTTCATTTGGATATTTATAGAAATATTGAGTCTACTGAATTTGTATTTTAATTGATGGGACATAATTATGATGATTATTTATTTAGTTTTTAGGGCCGACGATATTCTTTACATTACCTTATTTCATCAGTAGTAAACCTAATTTGGGTTATTCATTAAATATAAAGTTCAGTTTGCTATTCAGGCTAACTGAGCATCCAAACACTGATACTAGTCTAATTTCATATTTAGTCCATCTATTGAATTTTGTGAATGGGATTCTTATTAAACAATCATGTGAATTTTTTCTTGGATGAATATCAAGTGTAACAGATACAAAAATAAAAAAATAAAAAAATAAAAAAAATAAATAAATAAATCAATCTAATGCTGTTTTATTTATTTGCAGAAAATTTAGCGACGGACCAAATCCGTCGCTAAAAATTTACAACGGATAAGATCCACTGCAAATTTACAACTGACTATATCAATCGTAGATACGTCGAAAATTTGCGACAGATCCTATCCATCGTTTAATTTTTACAATGAGGCAAACAGCAGCAGACCATAAAACAGGCCAAATCCGTCGTTGATTTATTTTGCGACAGATCTAGTCCATCGCAAATTCCCGATTTGGCATAGTGAAATGGATGTTATGGATAGAACACATACATCATGGTGAGGCGTATAAAGCTTTCCAGCCACGGATAGCTATAACACTCAATACGTTGTGGTAACGGACCGATGCGAGACATTTTTTTTTTCCTAGAGAATTGTTCGATGGTTACTACCCATTTCATGATCACAGCCATAAGGCTAGCCATTTGGACCACTTACTATTATTGAATGCCTGGATGAAAACCCACTTGTGAACTGTTGCTGCAATAAGGTCCCACCTACTCCATCCTATAAAACTCATATTTTAAGTTGTCCTTTATATGTGTGGGACCCACAAGATGAACGGTCAAGGTTATCAGCGCCTATTCAGATGGAATATCACGTCATGCATGAGAGATTAATTAAGATGGTCTCATGAATGGTCTCAAAGGGTAGTTTTACTCTTTTTAATTATTTTTTTCTTTTTCTTTTTAGACTTTTTCTAGCTGAGAGTTTTGTATAAATCCAGTTGAAGGGGAGCATTGATCAGCTGCAATGGAAGTATGCCCCACCTTACCTAATCGACCACATAAAATAATAGGAAAATGTGCAAGTACTCATGCATGCTGGCACATAGGAAAACCAGTTCACACAAAATCGAAGCCGTTCAGTTGGTGGTCCCCACTGTCCATGTGTCTTCACTAGGATGGCCTAATGTTGCCTACACTTTTATGCTAATATTACTTATGATTTAAAAAATAATAATAATAATAAAATAAATCTATCCAATCACTGAAAATACTTATTTTACATGAACAAGACTTAGTTATCCCTCCAGTAAAAGAAGTAATAAAGAATGAAGTTATTTATTGGAAATTTCATTAAAAATTAATAATTCCTCACAAAGAAAATTTTTACAAAAGAATGCCTCTACCAACTAAAATTATTGAACAGTGCTTATTAAGGAAAGAAATTACTTAAACACCCTTATTTTAGTTTTTCTTTAAAAACGATGAATTGAAAATTGTAGAGCCCACGACATATATGTCCAACATCCAACCCGTCCAATAGATGCACCATACCATGATCACCAGAATGACCAAAATTCTAAGTAGATCAAATGATAAGATGGACCAAAGCATAGGAATACACCACTAAAATAAAATAAAAAAAAACTAAGTTCAAGTGTAGCACATCTGGTGATTTGATCCGCCACATTTTTATTTATTTATTTATGGCGTGAACATCATGGAAGGTTTTATATGTTAGATGATTGGATGTTGGACCACTTGCCAAATTCTCAACTTCACTACCAATCCATCTAACATATGAAACCCACACTTACACTCATGCAGTTAATGGAATAAATAAAAAATAAAAAATAGATACCTCCACATCCCAACATGCAAGATCCAAGCCGCACATCAATAGACAACATAATGTAGGTCTCATGGATAGGGGAATTTACAATACTGATGATCCAAGCCGTTCAAATTGGATTCATGTCCAACCTGATAGGAAAATTGACTAAACTAATTTTATTTTGAGGACTTTATTAAAATTTAAGTAAAACACCCAAGCTTCAAGAAAATTTTTACTGGTGGGATGCACCATGCCTATATGAAACATCTACACCTTCCATCAAGTTCTATTATCATTTCTAGGACCTGCAGAGAAAAATCAGCGAGATCCACTACTGAGTTGGGCCACACCACAAGAAACAATGGAGATGAGATGCTAATCATAGATTTATTTGTGGTGTCACCATGTTGTATGTCTTCCATCAAACCTATTAATCAGGTGTTACTCACAAGAGATGAAGTGAAAAAATATAAAAATCAGCTTGATTCAAATATCACGCAGGCCCATTTGCCTGAATGAAGAAACTATTCAAATATCAGCTTGATCCAAAACTTTCGTGGCCCACAAGAAGATTTTAACGGTAGATTATCACTGTTTCTTGTATTATGGTCCACCTGAGATTTGGATCTGCTTCATTTTTTGAAACATGCCCTAAAATGAGCTTTCAATACGGTTGGACGGCGTGGATGTAATCAAATACATCACAGTGGACCTCACAGTCAGGGGGTCCCACCCACCTCGGTGGATCCGGGGTCTGACCTAATCCGCTCCCGTGCCGTATGGGGCGGGCATTATTCTACAGACGTTGCAGAGGAATCAGGCTCTTTATAAGGATATAAACGACATCTTCTGATTTGCATGAGTGGGACCATGGTTTAGTGATCCAGACCGTTGATCTACTTGGGTCTTACTCTTGATGGACCATGCCTCAAAATCTTATTATCCAGTTATGGATAGTAAAAACACAAAATAAAAAAAGAATGAATGAAAGAAAATAATTAATGGTCAAAAATCAAAATTTAGGATCATCCAAATGGTGCTATTTTAAACCATTGGCTATCCATGCCTAGACACACTAGATGGACGGTCTGGATCAAACTCTCTGTCATGTGCTTTGTGTATGCATGGACTTGTATATGAATATCCAATGGCATTGCAACCCATTTATTTGCCAGCATGTGCGCAAAGTTCAACATCTAACCATCCATCAAATGGGCCCCACTGCGAATGTGTGTTGCCCCAAGAATCATTTTGTTCGTAAACACTGTGGCCCACCTGAAAACATTCGCATCCTGATTTCATGGGACGGATTATCTATATGTCCAGACCATCTGATGGACGGTTTGGATCTTGTCCGATGTGCCATAGGGGCACATGAATGGTGTGAAGATGTTATGTCTTGTACGCGCGTGCGAGCTGGCAGTGAGAAGAATTAGGCTGATGAACGGTCCTTATTATGATATTCTCGACAAGCCTGCCACCTGTCGCCCTAAGCATTAATGAGAATCTATATTTTAATGACCTCGTTGCACATGTCTGATTAAAGAATAGAGCCGTTGGATTCTTAATTGATACGAGTGGGCCCATATTTCAATGATCCGAACCGTTGATATGAAATCTCTCGGAATGGAAGATCCTAGACATCTATCTCTTGGCCTTCTGACTTGGATTAAAATCACTGTTGTGTCTTTGTTATGGCCGTTTGTTTTCTTAGAGATGCTGATTAAAGGGTTAAGATTGTCCTGTTGATGAAATTTTTGGCGAATGATCCATCCAAGGTGGGTCCAGTCAGATCAACGGTCTACATCACTGCAAAATATGCTCCAACGGTACAAACTGGTTGCGTACAAACTTAGGTTCCATGCAAGTGAAGCACTATTGTGTGTCCCAATGGAGATCCAGTTCTAAGGAAGCGGATTGGGTACGACCCCTGGTCGGACCTTTAAGCGTCCGATCAGATCTGTGTGAGGCCATAGTAATGTATCTGTTTATCCACACCGTCCATTCCTTTACTAAGACCATGTTAAGATGTAAACCTAAAATGAGACAGATTTAACGATCTAATGGACCACAAAAAATAATAGACTTGGGTTACATTAAATGGTATTAAATACACAAAGCCTTGTATGCAAGAGTCATATCTGGTGTGGCCTAATGGAGTGTTCCATCTGCCTCAATTTTGGGTCCGTTACTTACCATGATCTTGGAAAAGGTATGGACGGTGTCGATAAACAGACACATAACGGTGGGCCCCACAAAGATCTGGTGGAACGACTAAAGGTCCGACCGGGGTCGGACACAATCCGCTTACCGAATCCAAAGGATCTCAGTTGGCCATTCATGGCGGGTGGGATTCCCTGTGCACATTCAAATTGGGCACAGAAAAACAAATAGGTTTTCCTGAACGTGGATTGCGTGGTGGCACTGCTACCAACGACCTCTGTGCGGCCCAAAGTGATTTATGTATTTTATCCACGCCGGCCATCCATTTTTTCAGGTCAATTCAAGGCATGATCCGAAAAATGAGGCAGATCCAACGCTCAATTGGACCACAGTACCATTGGAAACAGTGGGCATTGAACACCTACCTTCCAAAATTTCTTGGGTCCACTGAAGTTTTGGATCAAGCTGATATCTGTGTTTTCCCTTAATACAGTTTTGACCTTATGAACTGGTTAGATGGCAAATAAACATTACTTATAGTTTAAGGAAAGTTTCATGGTCCACTCAAGCTTTAAATATTCTTTAATTTCAAGCTCATGGACTAAAATAAGAAAAATATATAGGCAGCACGGATAAAAACCCATACATCACAGTGGGTCCTACAGAGCCCCACCACCATTGAGTTTTTTTAACACACGCACACGCACACGCACACCCACACACTTAGGGCCTGTTTGGCCGGGTGATCCCATGGGATTAGGAGGGATGGGATGGATTTTAGGGTCTGTTTCAGCGGGATTAGAAGGGATTAGGTGGGATGGGATTAGAAGGGATTAGGTGGGATGGGACTCATCTGGTCTCGTACCAATTCCACTCCATGTTTGGGAAGAATGTAAAAGCTTGGAATTACATTAAATGGAATTGCATTGGTCCCATGCCAATTTCACTCAATGTTTGGAAAGTTGTGTAGGTCCCACCATGATGTGTAGGCTATATCCACACTGTCCACCCATTTATCAAGATTATTTTACAGCATGGGCCAAAAAATCAGGTAAATCTAAAGCTCAAGTGGACCCCACCATAGAAAGCAATGGGGATTGAATACTTACCGTTGAAAACTTCTTTCGGGTCACATAAGTTTTGGATCTACCTCATTTTTAGGCTCATGCCATAAAATGTATGTTATTCTTAGTAATTTCAAATGATGGTGGGTATATCCATTCAATGTACCACCGTATTATCTACAAAGCATGGCATTAATTTTATCCAAGGGGACAATCCCTACCATGGTAATAATTATATTTTATGAATCCCATCCCACCTAATCCCACCACCCAAACAGATCCTTAAAGGTAATGATGGTGGTGTAAGTGGATTGCCTTAAGATTCACGGGACTGTTATACGGGACAAGTTCACTGGGTCTGTTTGGCACGCCCGGCATATCCCGGGACAAGTTCACTGGGCCTGTTTGGCACGCCCGGCATATCCCGGGATTTTACCTTCCAATCCGTCCAACCCATCCAACCAAGGGATGGGATCAATTTTAAGGTAATGATGGTGATGCCAGTGGATTGTTTTAAAATGCGTGAGATTGCTTATATCACATGACAAGTGAACTGGGTCTGTTTGGTTCGTCATGCATATCTCGGGAAGAATGTAAAAGCTTGGAATTACATTAAATGGAATTGCATTGGTCACATGCCAATTTCACTCAATGTTTGGGAAGTTGTGTACGTCCCACCATGATGTGTGGGCTATATCCACACCGTCCACCCATTTATCGAGATTATTTTAGAGCATGGGCCAAAAAATCAGGTAAATCTAAAGCTCAAGTGGACCCCACCATAGAAAGCAATGGGGATTGAATACTTACTGTTAAAAACTTCTTTTGGGTCACATAAGTTTTGGATCTACCTCATTTTTAGGCTCATGCCATAAAATGTGTGTTATTCTTAGTAATTTCAAATGACGGTGGGTATATCCATTCAATGTACCACCGTATTATCAACAAAGCATGGCATTAATTTTATCCCAGGGCGACAGGGGACAATCCCTGCCATGGTAATAATTATATTTTATGAATCCCATCCCACCTAATCCCACCGCCCAAACAGATCCTTAAGGGCCTGTTTGGCCAGGCAGATCCCATGGTATTAGGAGGGATGGGATCAATTTTAAGGTAATGATAGTGGTGTCAGTGGATTGTCTTAAGATCCATGGGATTGCTTATATCTCGGGACAAGTTCACTGGGTCTGTTTGGCACGCCCTGCATATCCCGGGATTTTACCTTCCAATCCATCCAACCAAGGGATAGGATCAATTTTAAGGTAATGATGGTGATGTCAGTGGATTGTCTTAAGATCCATGGGATTGCTCATATCCCAGACAAGTTCACCGGATCTGTTTGGCTCATCATGCCTATCCCAGGATATTGTCGATTTCATCCCTCCTAGTACCGTGCGATCTGCCTGGCCAAACAGGCCCTAAGGTAATGATGGTGGTGTAAGTGGATTGCCTTAAGATTCATGGGACTATTATATCCCGGGACAAGTTCACTGGGTCTGTTTGGCACGCCCGGCATATCCCAGGACAAGTTCACCGGGTCTGTTTGGCGCGCCCGGCATATCCTGGGATTTTACTTTCCAATCCGTCCAACCAAGGGATGGGATCAATTTTAAGGTAATGATGGTGATGTCAGTGGATTGTTTTAAAATGCGTGAGATTGCTTATATCACATGACAAGTTCACTGGGTCTGTTTGGTTCGTCATGCATATCCCAGGATATCGCGATCTCATCCCTCCTAATACCGTGGGATCCGTCTGGCCAAACAGGCCCTTACACCCCAATGGGTACTCCAAACAATGATCTCGTGTAAAGCATTTTCTGTGGGATGACCCATGAAGTGATGATAGTGACGGTACTTCCATTATCAACTTAGCTTCTTCCAGACGTTTGGAATGGGGTAATTCGATTCTCCCAGCAGTTAATAATTGCTTCATCATTGAATCAACTCATTTTTTCAGTTTCAACTGGATATCCAGCTGGGTCGGTTCGACTCAAAGGCTAGATTCGACTCAGCATGACTTGATATTTAATAATTAAGTTTAATATCACATTCGCAAATAATAGATTCTTAGAATGTATTTAATATTTAAATACGTAATGATTCGAGCTAGCTCTAGATCTATGTATTTTAAAAAAACAAAAGTATATAAGAGAAGACATTTCTTCTAAGGAATGGAAATTTCAAATGCATGTGGTCCAAAAAATAAATAAATGAGGACAACTGGCTTCAAACCATTCTCTTACAAAAAATTAATAGAGGAACCGTTTCTGGTCAAATGACAGCTCAAAAATCTAAGATGGGTTAAGCTAAACTCTGATGGACGCGGATTAGATACTGACAGGTTGAGTAGCGAGTTGGCTATTGAAGTGATGTCATCAAGTTCTGTGAGACCCGCCATGATGTATGTGTTGTATCCACACCATCCATCCATTTTGAGATATCATTTTAGGATATGAGCCAAAGAATTAGGTAGAGAAAAATCTGTAGTGGACCCCACCAAAGAAAACAGTGGGGTGGGGAGAGTGATTCCCACCGTTGAAGCTATCCTAAGGCCTAACATAATGTTTATTTGAAATCCAACCTTTTCAAAAGTTAAAAAGACATGAAAGAAGGGAAAACACAAATATCAGCTTGATTTAAAACTTTTGTGACCTTTAGAAGTTTTTAATGGTGTGCATCACTGTCCCACTGTTTTCTGCGGTGGGGTCTATTGGAGCTTTGGATTTAACTTATTCTCTGGATACTGCGCTGAAAGATCTCTCCAATTGGATGGAAGGTGTCGATACAAAACATACATCATGGTGGGGCCCACGGAACTTGGTAAGGTCACTGAACTTCAGTAGCGAGTCTCGCTGCTCAACCTGTCGGTAGCTAATCCGCGCCAACTCTGATGGCTCAGGCCGAGGTGAGCCATGTGGTTGGCATTACAAAATCACGGAGGTTACTTTATTTTCTATGGATGATGAAGAGTATATAAATACAAGAGACCAAGTTTCGTACATGCATATACCTAGACATCCAATCTAAAAATTAGTAAATTAAAAATACACAGACAACCATTTACATACACATGCACTAATGGGAGCGTTGGGGCAGCCATCCATACTAAAAAGGCGAGTTATCTGTCTGCTTGTTGCACCTCCTACCACTTTGTGAAAGCAATTTAATAGAATATCATGCTTGTTTGATGGATTGGTATATGCCAGAATTTGGAAATTTAATTAGAACTTAAAAATTAAAAGAGACTCCTAGGGCGAATGGCAACATTTACTAGGGTAACAAAGATTGTGTGCCACCATAGACCTCTGGTGTAGCAGGACTCTATGGAGCAACTATGATGTATGTTTTTTATCCATGCTTTTCATTCATTATTTTGCCAGCTCATTTCAGGCCATGTGAAGAAAATTGAAGCATATCCAAAGTTCAAGGAGACCACACCACAAGAAACATTGGGGATTGAATGCCTACTGTTGAAAACTTCTCGGTGGCCACGCAAGTTTGGGATCGAGATGCTATTTGTGTTTTCCTTTCATCCATGTCTGTGTGACCTTATGAATAGTTTGGATGACAAACAAACCTTACGGTTGGCTGCTCTTCGATGGTTTCAATGGTGGGCCCCACTCTTTTAGGTGGTGTGGTATCCACTTGAACTTCAGATTTGTTTCACTTTTGGGCTCATGTCTTAAAATGATCTGGCAAAATAAATGGATGGTATGGATAAAGCACATGCATCATGGTGGGCCCACAAACCTTTTTCAGCACCGACCAGTAAGTAGGCAGGTAGTGGAGGGGTCACTACCAAGTGGATTCCCTTTGTTTCATGTCTCAATGATCCAAACTGTTATTATCAACTTTAAAGTTTAATTAGAATTATTTAATATTAAAATTAAAGATTTTAATTTTAGATCTATATATTTTTTTTAGATCTATATATTTTTTAAAACAAAAAGATAGATAAGGAGGAGATTTCTTCCAATGAGTTGAATTTTCAAATGCATATGGTCCAAAAAAACAACAATATTAGGCTTTTCTTGCAAACCCATCTCTTGCAAAAATTAAAGACCCTTCTCTTGTCAAAAGTACAGGTGGGCATTAGTCGAGTCGGACCGAGTTGGGGTTAATCGACTCGATCCGATTTTGAAATAGGCATGACCCAAACTTGACCCAACTAGGTACAAGTCCAACATACATGACCCGAACTCAACCTAACTAGTTACCGAGTCCAGCATAACTAACCCGATCCGAGTCTGGGTCTGGCCTGGATTAATCCGGATCAAGTCCGACCCAGTCACAAGTACCGAGTCGGGTCGGGTGCAGTGGGTATCCACGAGCAGAAATCACAACTCAAAACCTATATTCAATTGACAAAATTGCAACCTCTCCATCAGGTACATGGCATCTCAGATATGAAACATCATATCTGAGTTTTCTTAAACATATATGTACAAGTCGAGTTTTAGATCGAGTCGAGTTAGTACTGAGTTGGATTTCAAGTTGAGTGGAGTTACTGGGTGACTCTAACTCGACTTGGTTTGAGTTCGGATTGGACGAAGTCAACTTGATTCAAACCTAAACGAGTCGAACGAGTCGAGCTTGTAGAGATTGATCCGGCCTTGAATTTGTGCTGAGCTCGTCCCTGTACTTAGGCACATTGGAGTGGAGATTGAGCTCGGGGTCAGACAGATAATGATCTTGACTTGTCGTAGTTAATGCTAGCTAACTCGAAGTCATTCACGAGGGCAAGTGAGCCATGCCTTAGTAGATTTCTCGAGGGGAGTCGTTCTCCTGTCTTGAGTTATTCTGATCAGTCCATTTTTATCCACAACAAGACTCATGGCTTAAAATAAGCTCAAAAATAGATGGACGAGATCAATAAAATACATACATTATGTTGGGCCCATAGAGTCCTACCACCATGGAGGTGGATGGTGCCATCGTAACCACACAATCCGTGTCCCATCAAGGGTACGTGGGAGCTGATGTGAGAGCTATTACCACTAATAAGGAGCTATATAAATTTCTACTTATGCTGGTTTGTTTTTCTGTTTACACTATAAATGAGGTCTTAATTAGTCATCATTACTTATATCTATAATTACGGCTCAAACTTTAAAGTTGACAATAACAACTCTAATGTGTGGATGCAAAGTGATGGGAGGACGTTTTCGGTATAAAACCTATGGGACTCCAATGATGTCAATGTCATATCCTTGTGGTCCATTCATTTCACCACCTTATTCCAGGACACGAGTTAAAGAATAAGATAAATCCAAAGCTCAGGTGAACCACACAACCCTAAACGGTGAGAAATAAATGCCCGCCATTGATAACTTCTTAAAGACCATAAAAGTTTTGGATCATGCTAATATATTTTTAAAACATATATATATATATATATATATATATATATATATATATATATATATAATAATATATATATATATATATATGACCCTATGAATAGATTTGGATGATAAATAAACATCAATGTGGGCTTCTTTAAGAAGGTTTTAGCTTTAAATAGTTTATGTTTATTAAGACTACTATTTCATGTGATGTATTCTACCTGAGCTTCCTCATTTTTTAACTCATGCCCTAACAAGAGCCCGCGGGACATATGGACAACATGGGTGTGACTTATTCATTATGTGGGCTCCACGGTTTTTATCAATACATAAGTATGTGAATTTTTATTTTTTTATTTTTTATTTTTTTTAGAGGAGAGAATTCACATAGTTTTGAAGGCAGCAATTCCCCCTCAAACAAATAATGGTAAGAAATAATGAACTGATCTACATTGGTTCTGAACACATCTCTACAGTAATTTCAGTTCTTTTTAACTCTACCGTACATTTCCCTTGTTTCCTGAATTTCCCAGAATGCTTGGTCTGGTGGGCCAACGTGACAAGAGATTCTGTGGGGCCCATTGTGATGTGTATATGAAATAATTATATAATTAATTTCGTCTATTGATTGTGCCAGCTCATGTTAGTATATAATTTCATATATTGATTGTGCCGGCTCATGTTAGTATATAATTCAAATCACGGTAAAAGAATAAAATGAAGGTTTAAAATTTTTTTAAAAAAAAAAAAAAAAAAACAACCTCCATAAGTAGGATATGGTAGCTTATAAGAAACTGTGGGGGTAAACAGAAGGGCCATGTAAGTTGTACTCTGATAGAGTACGATTCTTGATACACAGGTGCTTAAAAACTCCATAAGTAGGATATAGTAGCTTAAATCAAACCATCTAAGTAGTGAAAGTTACTTCTTCTAAGTCATGACCCAAAAATCAGATTGATTGAAGAATCATATCCTCTGATTCATGGACGCTTGTTTATTGTATGGATAATTTCATTTTTAACCGTCCAATGTATGTATGTAGACTAATCGGTTGGTCAGATAGTGAGTAAGAGTAATTTCTTTGTTCATGATACACGTAAACTTGTACAAGGTAATTTGGACAGTGTAATTCTTCGTGCTTGTGTATCATCCATCACACTCCGCCACAGTACCGGGAAACACCAACTTTGGGTGAGGCCGTGATCGTGGGGCCCACTTTAATCAATGTGTTGTATATCTGAGCCGTTCATCCGTTTTTCCTGATCATTGTAGCACATGGTTCGAAAATCCTACAAGGTTCGAAAATGAAACGGATCCAAATCTCAAAAGGACCACACCAAAAGAAACGGTGGTGATTGAATGCCCACCATTAAAAACTTTTTGGTGGCCAGACCAAGCTGATATTTGTGTTTGCCTTCATTCAGGTCTGTTTGTCCTTATCAACAGGTTGGATGAAAAATAAACATTAAGGTGGGCCCTAGGAATTTTTATGATGATGATTCAATCACCACTTTTCATGTGGTTGGATCTGTTTCATTTTTGGTCTAATGCATTAAAATAATCTAGGAAAACGAATGGACGGCGTGGATATACAACATATATGTCAAGGTGGGCTCCATGGTCACGGCCCCACCGAACTCGGTGTTTTCCCGGCCTCAGGATATATATTCTATCCGCGGGACATTTTTATGCGAGTCTGGCCTTGCTGCCGTGATCTAGACCGTTGGGTTACCGGACCACCAGTGGTCCGCTGCAAAATTCGTACGGATTGATTGACACAGCTTTCAACGGATGGTTAAGAAATAAAAAAGTGGACGTTCCACATATATGTGGAAAATGTCCATTATTGGATGCGTAAGATCTGAGAATATTTGAGACATGGTCCATCTGAAGTGGGCCTGATTGCATGAACGGTCTGGATGATGGATCCCTAAATTCCACCCACATGTATAATTAGTTCGACTTTTGAAGTCCAGACAGATAAGGCTCAAGCCCCGCCCACTACTACAGTTAAGAAAGAGAAATTGTCACATACAGCAGCTGCAACGTGAACTTTCACGCCATCATTTTCTTACGGCCAATATATGGAATTTTTAGAAAATCCGATCCGTTCAAAAGGTGGGACACACGATTTTATGTCCACTTTGAAAATCAAACGAATCGAATCGTTGGATGGGCCACCCCAGTAGACCAAGTTAAACCATCGGTTGTCCATTGATTTTGACATTGTGTCCCAATCGACAAGTGGATTGGTCTGCTCTGCAAACCAGGCAATCGTCTTGGTGTGGCCCACCTTTTGCACCAATAGCATATTCTACACATGAGACGGGTGGGCGGGGATACAACCGCTGCATGTGACTATCTCGTTAAAATTTATAATATTATTGTGCTTCACTAACGCACTAGATGATTGTGGTGGATTTTACATTTGCTAATATTAATTATTTCTTAAATTACTTTAGCTAGTTGGATGCGTAATTAGCTATGTCAGCATTTCTCTCAGCATTTCTCTCTGCAACACACACATGTATACGGAGAGAGTAAGAGGAATGCTCACCGCGGGCGCACACATATACAGACATTGGAGTGCTCACCTGTGCACCGGTTCACACGACATTACATGCGAACTTTGATATCAGCCATAAGATCTGGCGTATGGTGTAGATGACGTTCGAGTTTAAGAGTGAGTTTCGATCACGCGCACCTTATGGAGAGATAGACACTCTCCTACTCGCACACTTCCTCAGGCGGGTTTCCTACATAAGCCTTTCGCAAGAAGTTACTATGCTGGGATGCTAGGTGGGGCCCACCAAATGTTTGGGAGAAATCCATCCCGTCCATCCGTTTTGCGAGATCATTTTAGTACATTAGACCAAAACTAAAGTGAATCCAAAACTCTAGTGTGTTACACGAGAGAAAATAATGGGGATTCGGTGACTACTATTGAAACATTCATTCGGCTACCAAAGCTACTTCTCGGGCTAATTTTTTTTTTTTTTTTTTGTGATTTTACTACATCCCATTAGGATTGACCTTATAAACAATTTGGATGGCATATAAACATCAAGGTGGAGCATAGAAAGGTTTCAATGGTAGAAAAGTTTTTTTTTCCAATTTTTCATCTTATATGGCCCGCTCGAGTTTTGAATCTGCCCCATTTTTTGTCGTATGTCTAAGATGATCTCGCAAAATGAGATGATTGGGTGGATTTCTCATAAACAATCACAGTAGGCTCCAAACCATACATTGAATCCTATAGCTGACATCAATGTTCACACATGATGACATGTGAACTGGTGCGTAAGTATATATATATATATATATATATATATATAATATATTATATATATATATATATATATATATATATATATATATATATATTAGATTTTACCAAATAGTGTCGCAGTGGTCCAAGCATTGTTTGTTAAGAGGCGAATTATATTACTACCCTCATTATTTTTTCTTTATAAAAGGGATTTTCCTTCAGATTTTTTTTTTTTTGGTTATGTGACAGTTTTTGAAATATAATTGATCATAATACCTCTGTATTGAGAATGGAGCTCGTACGACGAAACGGTGATGGAACCCACTTTAAGGGAGATATCTCCCAATCTACTCATTTGATTCTGCCAATCTTAGACCTACATTAATTTTAGTTTAATCCAAGCCCTCTGTGGCCCACAAATTTCGATAATGTCGGGCGTCCATTCCTTACTTTTTCTTCTGGTGTGGTCCACTCTTGATGTGGTTTTCCCACATTTTTTTAACCATGCCCTAAAATGAAGTCCTTAATCGAATGGACTGCATGGAATTCACACCTAACTTACAATGGGGCCCACAAAAGCTGTATGAATACCCTTTTTAGGGCCAAGCTGTTGTACATGATCTCATTTTCGTATTTTTCTTTTATACTTTTTTTCTAAAGAGGGGACCACCACACTATCTGACGGTTGAAGCTACCTTTGTGGGACCACCACACTCTCCGACGACACTTTCAATCATATTTTCCTTATCTCCAACTTTCATTTTATATTCTCCGAAGCTATGTTTTACCTCCCGGGCGATGACTATTCATAAAGATGGCGAGAAAATGTAAGAGATGGATTGGGTTATAGTGGTTTTTTTTTTTTTTGCCGAGCAGTGTTCAAAGATATTTTTTTTTGTTGGGTACCATGTGGAGATGTTCAGCGTGGATCGATGTATGGGTTTGATATGTTAAGGAAGAAGATAGATATATGAGACCCATTATCCATTGTAGTTGATAATTGAGACTTGTTGGAAAAAACAACGCCGACCCATAGTGCATCAATCTTCCTTTAATCTCGAAGCCTTTTCTCTTCTAAGGAGGATGAAGTATTGTATTTTGTTACGGAACGTATCAAGAAGTTTGGTTATCGTGTATTTTCTTACTTCCCTCAACAATGTGTTTGCGCTCTCATATATATATTTGTGCTTATAATGTCAATAATACACAGAAGGGTTGGCCAATTCTATACAGTGCATGACCTCCTCAAATATTGCTTGCTTGAATGTCTTAGTAGCTGGCCAAAAATACATTTTCAGTGACTTGTCTTTACATGTTGACATCATATTTAAGAACATATGTTACGTGTAATAGTCACAAGTTACGTAAGGGAAGACGACTTTTACTCACTAATCAATCTTTTAAATGATTTGATATGATGATGAGTCTTGGGAGGAATCCAACTGCTATATGCAATTGCAGAGGAACCATTTTCAACTGTTATTGTTTTACGATTCCTCGATCTCTTAAGCTATCGAGAGGATGTGATTATCTCCATCTAACGTTGTAACGATAAAGAGTACACATCCGTACTTTCCTTTCAAATGTGTCCCATCGACCCAAAACCTTTCGAAAAAACTGTCGAAAGCTTCTGATGGATTGTCCGAGTGCAACGAAACATCTCTGAAACCTATTCATTTCTTTGTTTATTTGCAAATCCATTACAATCTCGTTGTTTGCCTTTGTCAGCTCATAAAGATAGGCTTAGAGCACAACAAATGATTCTCTATAGTCACATAACCGCAGACATTGCGATCTTCTTACCCTTCCATGCTTTCATATAACTTAATTCAACTCCCTATTTCTCAGATATTCCATGCATAATATTACATGGCCTTCAAATTAGACCTGACTTTATGTGGCTAACAGCAAACTCATTGCTTATCTTAGTGTTTGTTTGGTGATGATGTCTCCCCATTCCTTTGGAAGCTGCTCTAAGTTGATCACTCCCCCTCTCTCTCTCTTCAAAAAACATGTTATATGTTTGTTCGGATATGTATGTCTTTATTTTGAAGACCTCGGATTCATCCAGTCTCAATAAGTGCACCTCCAACTGTAATTTTTTATACGATATTTAACAGTGTAGCTCTGCTTATTTGATTTCAAGACCTTGTAATGGAAGTGATTTTGCATCATAAACTTGTTCAAAATATCCTTTAGTTGACTCCTATCCTCAAACATTCTGTTAGACAACTTTTTCATTAGGATCGTCGACCACATCCGAATATCCTTTAAAAATTGCATTAATAAATGCAGCATCATCTGCGTGTATATCTAGTGACAACTTTGCAGATGAAGCAACCACGATGTTGAATACAGTATAACTCGATTGAGTTGATGATCCGGGAGTAACCGCATATTCTTCACTGATCGGTAGGCTGAAATTTAGGTTAAAGATTTATGGACGTTCACAACCGTCGACCTTAGATTATATCTCGATGTATTTATTAATGAGTTGGGGATATTTGCACAGCCTTCAATATTCAATAATGAAAAAGATGGCCACTCAAAACTTTTAACCCTTAGATCATATTTTGGTACATCGATTGATAGCCCGGGGATACCTGTACAGTCTTCAGTATCCAATAAGTGAAAAGATGGCCTCCCACAACTGTCAGCCATTGGATTATGTCTTGGTCCATTGGTTTATGAGTCAAGGATATTTTTATAGTCTTCACTATCCAACAAGAGAAAAAATAATCAGTCATAACTGTCAACCCTTAGATAATATCTTAATACATTAGTTGATATAGCCTGGAAAATCTGTATAGTCTTCACTATCCAATAAGCGAAAAGATAAACACTTACAACTGTCGATCATTGGATCTGTAATGCCCCGAATTTCGAGGGTCGAGCAAACCTCGACTCCCGAGATTCCGGAAATCACTTATGCTTTGCGGAAGCCAATTTCCTAATTACTTCTACATTGGCCATTTCAGCATGCATAGAATTATATTAAACAGTGTATCATACTCCAGGTTTAATGTGATTAAAGAAAATGTACAAATCAAAACATATTTAGTGTAATTTCTTCCAGAGTATGGGTCCATGGCTGGGTTTAATACACACACACACACAATTTCAAAAAATAGACAAAATGTAGTAATGTGACATCCAACTAAGCCCATATGCCCAACGTTCCCTGTCCAACAATATATGGCCTACATCAGCCCATCAGAGAGCTGGAAATAGGAGAATTTCTCCTCCTCATCCATGAAAGCCTGCTCTAGTGTATCGGCATCAACAATACCTGCATCTACACTAGGGTCTGGTTGGTGTTTTAAAACACTGTCCCATAGTGGGAGTGAGTGATCAACTCAGTGGTTCCATAAAGAAAAAGTTATACATGTTATCAAGTCAATCAATACAGTAATAATAAGGCAATATAAAGTAATCACTTCCTAACTACTCTTTTTAATGCGAGAATGGAGTTTATGTAATGATGCATGCCCTCACCCATCGACACTCCCTCAACACGGGACTCCGACCACCTATTTCGCACATGACAACACTTCCTCAAACATGCGACTCCAACGCCTGTTTTGCCACATCCTAACTAACGCAATGCGGTGCATGATCATGTTAACCGAGTGATTAATTATGCCTATTCATCTAGTAATTTGGGGAAGCTAGGATACCTCCCTTTTAAACATCGATCCTAACCGAATCACTAGGCATTGGATGACTGCAGCGGTCCTACTCTTGTCTTCTTGATCTACTAGGTTTGTCACTCCTAGATAAATACATACGATAGGCAAATTGTAAGAAGTGGAACTCGCGGTCACTATAGGGAGGCTCGTCACCCCAGCGTAGGCCGACAGAACGGACACGGTGTCTCATACCACCATGCCCGACTCACGAGTCTTGAGGATCATGGTACCATGGTTAAAGGTGGATCTTTATAATAGTAAGGGGGGTACCTTAGATTTAAGCAATCGCGCTCATACATGTGAAGATACAATAGGTCAACCGGTTCTTTAGGAAATTTTAATTGGTACGAGCGCACACTAATATAGCCGGCATGGAGCGCGTGAGCGCCCCTCGTGGCCTAGCCACTGTCGATAGTCAATGTCTGACCCGTATCTTTCGAATTTATCCAAGGTGGCCAACCCAATTCGGCCACCCAAACGTGGAATTTTACCGGTTACCTGGACTACACTCATAACCCAATTCCTATCCAAATCATGTTAACAAACATTCATAACATATGGGTTAACATTCGATAAGCAATTTTGATAAACTATTCATTTAAGCATTTCATCAAACACATAGACAACATTACACTACCACTTATATAATTCATTCATTTGTTAAATAGGAGTATACGTATACCTAAGACAAAAAGAAGTTCTACATTAACAATCATAAATCATTAACCGAAATAAAAGCATTGATAAAACGTAACTTAAGCATTTATAGTCCGCACCTTAAGAGGGAATTTCCAATATTTAGCTCCTAAGGTTGGGATTTTGGGGAAAATCACCAATTCCTAATGTAAAGGAAGGAAGTATCGTTAATCGCACATAAAGTAGGTATAAGTTACGTAATCAAAGGGTTGAATGCAAGTCTTACCTCTGGTTGCATGTGACGGTGGATTCGGCGAAAGATTTGGTAAGTTCTGGAGTTTGATTGATGAGATACAAATCCCAAAGCACTAAGATCCTTCCCTCCCTCTTACTCTCACTCTCTTCTTCCTTCTCTCTCTTCTTCTCTTTCTCTCTTAAGGCTTGCAAATTTGTATGGGAGCAAAAGAAGCTCCCAAATGACCAATTTATAGCACCAGATTTGGTGCAAATGGCCTTAAGGGTTAGGTTTTCACTATACTAGCTCTAGGGGAGTGTGTTTTTACCCTTTGGGGGCCATTACGAGGCGTAGGGGTCAACACCCACCATAGGATAGTTGGCCCTACTGATGATCTATGCATAGACACAATTGGCTTGCCCTTTGGATGCATTGATCGACGGGTAGAATCAAAATTCAGTTCAACGGTCACCGACTATCGATTGGGCCCACGACTATACAGATTTGTGTAGGACATTACTCTAGGTTGTTACCCCAAATTTGGTTGTGATCTAACGGTCTGAAAGCCACAAATTGGGCAAAGACCGAACGTATATAAGTGACTTAAGTTCTCGATTAATTTCAAGAATATTCGCACAACTCATGCACCGACCTTATAAGTCCAAGTTGAGCAATTCAAGTCACGATCTTGACTGGATGTTTCACGATGGATGTCAAGTCCAGTAAGATAGATATTACTCTATAATTTCAGAACTAGTAGCCTACTAACGAGTGGTCCAAAGCCTGTTTAAAAAATGAAGGCATTTCTAGAATGAATTAGGTAGCAAGATTTCTTGTGCTCAATGATTAGGATTTGGATTAACTATGTTCATAGTGTGGCCTCGTCGCAATTAGTGAAAATGGTGATTCAGTCATAATCACTCTAAACTGTTGGTTCGTAGGTTATATAGATAATTGGGTCACTTTAGTTTGTTAATTACGATCTGACCCCTAATTGTCTCGTCTTTGGGTAGATCTTTAATTTAGTTGTGGTCGTCTTGATTAGTCAGTGATAGGTCGGCTAGATTTGGGCCCTATGCGAACAAATCACGTGGTTATACTCGGTACTTAAGTGATTGGGTGATTTCGTTGGCTTTCTATGGTTGATTAATTAAATTCGTGCGGTTCTTTACCAGTACCACCTGTGTATAGGCTCGCTTCGAGCGTCAAGGGCCAATAAGTGACAACATAAGCTAGTCATATCGAAGGTTTTCAAGGGTTTTTGAAAATTCAAAACAGTGAAAATCTAGGATGTACATGATTATATCTCGGAGCATTAATTGATGGGTCGAGGATATCTACACCGACAGTGAGGGGGCGAATGCAAACCCCTTCTCCAAATTAGTATCCATTGTTCTATGCTGCTTTTTCAGATCTACGAACATGAGTACTTGGACAACAGTTGTAAACCCTAATTTCTCTACATAAAATGGTACCTAAAAATTATGGTTTTGACATAAGAAAAGCATATACACCAGGACATCTTCATCATCTCTAATAATATGTGGAATGAGTGATTCACAATCTTACTTGGTGTACACAACTTTCATTCTAATTATATCATAATCCTTAAGGGCCCGTTTGGTCGGGTGGATTGGAAGGGATTGAATGGTATTAGGGTGGATGGCATGGATTTCAAGGTAATGATGGTGTTGTCAGTGGATTGTCTTAAGATCCACGGGATTGCTATATCGAGTTTGTTTGGCACGCCCGGCCAATCCCAGGATTAAACCTTCCCATCCCTTCCAATCCCTCGAACCAAACACGTCCCAGGAAAATTTGAACGGATTAGGGTGGATTAGATGGGATTTAAAGGTAATGATGGTGTTGTCAGTGGATTGTCTTAAGATCCATGGGATTGCTATATCCCGGGATCAAATCACCCAGTTTGTTTGGCACGCCCGGCCAATCCCGGGATTTAACTTCCAATCCCTTCTAATACCATCCAATCCCATCCAATCCGCCTGGCCAAACGGGCCCTAAGTGTTGTCTTTGTAATTTTATGCATTTTAGTTTTGAGCTCCCCGTATGTAATTTCAGTGCTCACAACGATACATTTAGATTCTTCACTAGAATATGAAAATATCTCTCTTTTTTATATACACTCTCCGTCCTAATAGCATAGAATAGACTAGAGAGCTATGATATTCAAATTTTAGTGTGCTTGAAAAAAAAAATGTGGGGCTATTAAGGTTAAGAAAAAAATATTATATATATATATATATATAGAGAGAGAGAGAGAGAGAGTTGGTTGTCATTATGATTTTCAGCGGGCCATAGTTGTCATGTACAACGTGATCCTCATTATCTTGTATAATTGGTCACCGTTGTCATGTGTTACCGATTGCCATTGTGGATTTTAGTGGATCACCATTGTCATATACAACTAGTCATCGTTGTCATGTATAACAGGTCACCGTTGTGATTTTCAGGGGGTCATCGTTGTGATTTTCAATAGGCCAATGTTATCATGTACCATAGGTCATTGGTGTCAGATGTATAATTCCATCTTCTTACTTCACTAATATAGGTTACACCTACCCACCTTTGTATTCCTTATGACGATATTGTAGAAATAAGTCCAGTGAGTAATCAAATAAAATGGAGAAGATCCTAACGTGCATTTTTTTCATAGCGAAATAACGTCAGATAATCGAACGCAGGCCAATGGATCATTGGAGAATTCAATGGAATGTCGAAGAATGGAATGCCGGAGAATGTAATGGTCGGAGAGCTGTGGTGGGTCCCACCAATGAGGTTTTGAAGGAAGAAGAAGGGTTTCGATCAGTTTTCTCCTCAAAACCAAATCTAAAATAAAAAATGGGGTCCTTTACTATGGCTTAGCCTCACAAAAGGGGATTCGAGTAGCTTTTATGGGGCCCACCGTGAGTTATTTAAGAAATCAATGTCGTCCATTTGATTAGGGTCTTCATTTCAGGACATGTGCCCAAGAATGAGGGAAAACCACATCAATGGAAGACCACACTAGAGGAAATAGTTGGGAATGAACGGTGCCCATCGTTATCTTCTGTTCTAATGTAACACCCCGAAAAATTGGGGGTCGTGCATACACTCGACTCCCAAGTTTCTGGGTGTCACTTATAACCATTTTTACTATTTTGTACTTAATCCAGTTTAATTAGCAGTATGGAATTGTTTGGAACATTAATTACAATCACAATAAGTTTACTGAAATGAAAGCAGCTAACGTATACAAGTCTACAAAATATATCAACGGGTCATGCAAGGCGTCGCCCAAAAAAATACAAAAAATAAAAATAAAAATAAAAATTAAGAGTCCAAAAAAATAGTGCGCTGAGTCCACTACTCAACGATCCAAAATCCGTCCGCTAAATCTATGGTGAACCGCCCATCAGATGGAAGTAGGACAGCTCATCCTCCTCGCCAATGCTTGCTCCGCACGGCTCATCGAACTCGGCATCACCTGCAACTACTGAAGAGTCTGGTTGGTATTTTAAAACACCGTCCCAGAGTGGGAGTGAGTGATCAACTCAGTGGGAGTCATTAGCCGTAAGTTACCTCAATATCAATTCTATGATGGATTTTATGAAAAGCATACATTCACACAGCTCTGACTAAACTTATTAATGCATATGCATAGGTTATGGTATGATGCATATCCTCGTGACAACACTCCCTCAAGCGACTTCGTCTTATAATCGCGCATGACCAACATTCCCTCATTACGACCTCAACTGCTGAGTCGCCAACATAACTAATGCAATGCAATCATGAACGTGTAGTCGAGTTTTTAGTTAAGTCCGTTCATCCAGCAGGTTGGGGAAACTAGTACACCCGATGATATTAATGCCCTCATCCGTTTGTGAGGCCATGACCCCTCAACGCACGAGGTCAGGTGATGAGGGTCGAATATTGCATATTAGACCCCAATTACTACCTGGATTTACGAACATGACACTACTTAATGGTTCATTTTAATCTTGTTTGTGATGCAAGGTGAATCTAGAAGCGTGGACTGGAAAGGATTCTAAAAGCATGGATTTAACGCTCAGGCATCACCAAGGTATTGGACGGGACTCCGTGGCACTAAGATCGAGGATTTACATGCTGGAGATCAGAGAAATTCCAGCCACTCACCTTAAACAGGCCTGAAAGATGTCCAAAATGCAAGATCACAGGGTCCCCACCATCCGCTCGGTCCAAAACTTCATACATGGCCTGGGAACCATAAATTAACCGTACATATTAAATTTCATCTCATTGAGAAAGTGGCCCAACAGACAGATCATCCCCTAAACCATTAATTTGGGGCCCACCTACAATCTGGATATGCCTTAACTTTGAACTCAACGCCTTAAATGGGGAGACAAATTAAATGGATGGATTAGATTGCTCAGAAACATCACAGTGGACCCCACCTAAACAGTGCGTGCATACTACACTCATGCATCAGCCGTGCACTGTAATCAAAGTTGGGTCAAACCGACTTTAACCAGCAACTCCAGCAACAAAAACGGAAATTTCTGTTTTTAAACAGCGTCCGGAAGGAGATTGTCGGTTCGCAGTTGTGGGCCCCATACATTGGCCAAACGGACAATCCGGACCGTTCATAAGAGTCCCTGGGCCCCTCTCATCCATGCCTAGGTGACAGCATTGAAAAAGACAATGAGGATTGGTTTTTCAACAGTTCAAAAGCGGAATGGATGGCAAGAAGCGAAATCACGTGGGCCGCATCAACAGACAGTAAAATCCATCCATGCTCGACCGAAATTCATCCTACATCCAATGGACGGCTTGGATTTATCAAAATAGCAATAAAGTGGGCCCCACCAACATCGCAGCACGATCAGTGCACAATCCCTGTTTTCGCGTCCGGACGCAGACCGGCTCTTGCGGGCTGTTTTGTGATCTCAATGACGACCGGATGCATGATCTAGACCGTTCAAAAGATTCATCAGGAGGCCAATACCCTGGCCTAGGTGTCTGAATCAAGTTCGGAACGTGCACCATCTCGAAAACTCATTTTAAATGCAAATGGAAACCTTTCGCACGCTGTTGCGAAAGATCTTCCACTGTTGCTGCGTAAACAGCTGTCCAATCTTCCACCGGTTTCTCTTTTCATGCACAGCTCTCCACCGCCCCTAACAGTTATAAAAGAAGGAGAGAAGAGAGGATTCGAAAAGAGCTTGGAGGGACGGCCAGATCTGGTGGACGTGAGTGAAGAGAGAGGAAGAAAAAAGGGAGAGATTGGAAAGGAATGTGTTCTTTTATGTTTTCCTTCTTTCCAGTTAAATCTATGTTATACTCCATGAGCTTCTAATTTCTTAGCTAGGGCTGAGATGAAGCCCCTAATTTGAATGACTCTTGCTATGTGTTGAATTCATCTAAATTAATTGATTTATTTCTTTCTCAAGTGTGATTAAATGAAAACTCCATACTTCACCACTCTATGAGCTTAACCAATGGATGTTGTTTGGAATCTTATTTTAGTTATGCTTATGTCTGACCATGAACAGGTTTTCCTACAGAAAGAGAAATAGGAATCTACATCTATTCATGCCTGACCATGGATGGAAAGATGTGATCCTTGTGCTTTAAGGGAATTATACATCCTGTGTGCCCGACCAAGGACACAGAGTGTGCTTTATTTATTAAATTTATATCAATCTGAATTAGGGTGAATCAATATGTAAAACCAGGGTTAGGATAATTAGGGGTGGATTCAAAAGTCCTAGTGCTCTCTTTGAGTGAATTTTTCTTCTTGTTCTCAGCTGCTTTTTCATTGATTTTTGTTAGTTTACATAATCACTAGCTAAAATATTTGTTGGATTAGTTAAGAAGAATCATAAAATTCGAATTATGATAACTAGTCCTCGTGGGAACAATCTCGTAATACGTACCGTGTCTACATCTGATTCGTATACTTGCGAGTTTAAAATCATTTAAATCAGATTGGTTTAAATAAAACATCACCTGGGCCCCATGATCCTTGATCTCATCAGGTTCTTCACCCCCGATTTGCAAGCACGTGAGGAGTGCTGGGAAGCGGGATCGCTCGCGGATCACTACGGGAAGGCTCGTCACCCCAGCGTAGGCCTACAGCACGGACATAGTGTCTTATTCTACCATGCCTGGCTTATGAGGCTATGGATCAGTTTACTAACCGTTATCAATGGGCGTGGGGTTTCCACGTTCCAATAGGCGTGAGCAAACATGGTTAACAAACGCGGTCGGTCAGTCGGTGGACTAGGTCGCCCAAATTTAGGCAAGCACGAAACGCACGACATCGGGTGCAAGTAACCCATGTAGTCTTACTACTGTCGCCCATTTGCCTCCACCCGAATCAGTCAATCTAGTCACGGGACGGCCCAACCAACGAGACCACCCTTACCAATCTCAGATTCTTGACCAACCCAGGGGATGGGCTATGTTTAATAGTATTCTACGCAGCAAAGAGTTCATCTTCAAGTACAGATAGAATAAAACGTACAATACATCAAAGCATGAGATTTCAAGATATTAAATGAATGCCGCTACTCCTAACAACATAAATCAGACATGTGTGTGTGTGGGGCCGGACTACCAAAAATCAAACGATCACACATCATACATAGTGTAGGAAATTTCAATCATGCATATAACAAGGAAAAATATGTAAAAGTTAGATGCAAGAATGTACATGCAACACAATTCTCATGCCCAAACAATTTGAAAAGCAATCAAACATCAATTTACGATTTCATGGATAATGGGTATACTTATTATATAGATTCTTATCTAGGTTTTACTCTAACTTATGCATGCACATCAATCTAGCATCCAAAGTCATTAAATTTATCCTAAAATTGGTACTTGGCCACCGACGAATAATGGTTCGCACCTTGTGACGAACCGCTCGGTTCACGGTGGCCGTAGGGTTAGTGTGTTAGGAAATCATCGTTGAAATGCCTAAATAAATACACAAGATTATAAGAATTAGAATGAATTAAACACAATATCTAAACCTACAAACCTAACTCAATACTTACCTTCAATCGTCGCCAAATCGGCACCAATAAAAGACAACATTGCTATAGAGGAGGTGAGAGGGTGAAGGTGCACAAACCCTCATACTTCCAAGCTCTCCCTCTCTCTTTCTCCTCTCTTCTCCTCTTTCTCTCTTTCTTTCTTCTAGGGTAAATTCGTATGGGAGGAGGGGGTGCCCAAATGAGGCCCTTTTATAATGCCGAATTTGGTGTAAATGGTCCCAAGGGTTAGGTTTTTACTATACTAGCTCTATAGGAGGGTCTTTCTAACCTCTAGGGTCCACTATGGGGCGTACATGTCGGTATACACCGTAGGATAATTAGCCCTAATGATGATCTACGTATGGACATGATCGGCTCGCCATGTGGATGTGTCAATCGACATATATAATTAGAGGTCCGTTCAACAGTCACCGATGGTCGATCGGGGCCGCGGCTATACAGATATTAGCAAGGAAATATCCTTACTCCACGTGTGAAGTTTGGTCGTAAACCGACGGTCCAAAATTCTCAACTTTGCATAAGAGTGGACGACCCAATTCACTTAAGTTTCAGCTTCTTCCTTTAGGATATTTGCACTTCTCATGCACTCGTCCTTCGACTTAAGTTGAGCGGTTCTAGACACTACCCAAGTCCGACTCTTGCGATGGACGCCGAGCCAAGAACATTATTCTATAGTTTTGGAACTAGTGGCCCACTAACGAGTGGTCTAAAACTTGTTTAGAAAATCAGAGCATTTCTGGAATGAATTAGGCATTGAGATTTCTCGTGGGCAATGATTAGGGTTTGGATTAGCTATGTTCATAGTGTGACCTATTTATAACTAGTGAAAGTGGACATTTGGTCACGATTACTCTAAACCGTTGGTTTTAGGCTAAAAGAGTAACGGGGTTAATTTGGTCTATTAGTCAAGATCCGGGCCTTATCTGACTCGGCTTCGGTTAGATCTTTAATTTAGTTATAATTGTCTTGATTAGTTAGCAATGGGTCGGTTAGATTTGGGCCCTATATGAGTAAATCATGGGGCTAAACTTGATGTTCAAGTGATCGGGCAGATTCGTCGGCTTCGTATGGTTGATTAATCGGACTTGTGTGGTTCTTTACTGGTACCACCCGTGTATAAACTAATATTAAGTGTCAATGGTCAGTAAGTGATAATATAAGTTAATTACATTTTTTTTTTTTTTTAAATTTGGAAATCCAAAACAGTGAAAATCCTGGACGTTACATCTAAGCCACAAGGGCTTGGGTCATGATCAAGATGAAATCAACAATTTTTATCCATGACCGGTCAAATGCAATTCGCGGATTGGATCTCTTGTGGAGTAGACCCAATCATGATTTGATGGGGCCTACTCCACACTTCAAGCCTATAGTAGGAGTATTTTGGTCTCTTAAATTTTTCAAAAGTTATCGGGATGCCAAAAAGTAAAGAATGAGAAAGTAAGGCCAAACACTAGTGTTGATCAAACCTTTGGTCCATTTTGATATTAAATTTTTTAAAAATAAAAAAATAAAAAAATAAAAACCTTTTCTACAATGTGGAAAATTGAAAATAATAAGGATCACAAGATATGTCTTACATCTAACTCGTGCAACGGATGCACACCAACATTATTACTAAACAAATAAAATTTATGGCTCATCCAATGCTACAGTGGGTCAATTCATAAAAAATAATGTAAGCCCTTCAAAATATTTCAAATCAAGTGTAACCCATCTGGTGATATGATTGGCATGATGTTTAGTTCATGTTTCACCATGATGCATGTCTGTCAGGTTGGATGTTATACAAAAATTGCATAGTCCCACAGGCCTAAAGGAAAAAAATAAAATGAAGACATTTTTGTAATTTCGTCCTTCAAAAAGCACCAATATGTAATTTCTAATCTTGAAGGCATCACGGGGTAAAATATAAATTCACGCAGAATTTTGTGGTAAAAACTCCACCCACAACTAGAGGTGGGCATCAAGCCGAGGTGGGGCCGAGCTTGGCTTGGCTTGTCCATGATGTACTCGAGCTCAAGCTCGAGCTTGGCCTCGAGCTCAACGTTGAAGCTTGGCTTGTTTGCCAAAGCTGTTGAGTCGAGTTCGAGTCGAGCTAGTGGTTCGAGTCGAGCTCGAGCTTGTTGGGTGAGAGAGTAATGGATTTTGTTTTTGATCCTCCTCCATTGATGAAAAATTCAAAAAATTTAAGAGAATCAAAGCAAAACCCAATGAAAAAACCAAACAAAGCTTCGAATTGGATGAGAAAACCTGTAAGAACCAATCTGTTCTTGATCTTCTTCCACCAGCAAAAATCCAAGTACTAGAAAAGAAACAAAGCAGAACACAGATCAAAAATCCAAGTAAAGAGCTCTAGCCAATCAGATCATTGGATTTCGTTGAAGCTCTAACAAATCTGAGAAGAACCCATCTCGAATTTCTTGGGTTTCTCGCCTAAGAAGTAGATCTCAAGAGATTGAAATCATACTATTGTGGAGCTGAAATGAAAACTGGTGGTGGTGGTCGGGGCGGGCGTGCGGCTGGCAGAGAAGAGAAGAAAGGGAAGAGGAAGCGGGTGCGTGCGGTCGGGTAGAGACTCTAAAGTTTGTTTTTTATTTTTTTTATTTTTAAGTTTAAACTTAAAACTTATATTATGAATATATATATAATATATATATATATATATATATATATATATATATAATATATATATATATATAAAAATATTTATTAATCGAGCCGAGTCGAGACGAGTTCGAGTCGAGTTGAAATGCCCCCGGTCGAACTTGGCTTGAACTCAACTCGAGCTTCAAATAATTAGCTTGGCTCGACTCGTATCGGCCATTCAAGCCGAGTCAATGCGAGCTGACTCGAGCCGAGTTGAGCGAGCTTTTCAAGCTAGCTTGACTCGTGATCAGCCCTACCCACGACTAAGACTCTTCCGCCGTTCACACGGAAAAGTTGTATAACAATCCAGACCATCCAAAACGGACACCACCGTTTATCATCGATGGAGCATAACCCAAAAACTACACAGAAAACATGACAGTAACCATCTGGTTTTCGTTTTCAGACCACTTACTACTTTAATTTTGACCATCCATTTAATAGTCATTAATTTGACAAATAATCAATTTTTAATCAAAGTGATTTAGACATGTTCACAATCCACAATGTACCCCACAATTTGGATGGCCTTGATAACATTGCATGATTGCCACGTGTGAGAAGGATGAGTCAACGGGTGCGGATTAACTACTTGAGTAGCGAGACTCGCTACTGAAGTTACATCACCAAGTTCTGTGGGTCTCACTATGATGTATGTGTTGTATTTACACCGTCCATCTATTTTGAGATATAATTTTAAGGCATGAGCCAAAGAATGAGGCGGATAAAAAGCTTTAGTGGATCCGACCACAGAAAATAGTGGGGAGAGTGATTCTCACCGTTGAAACTATCGTAAGGCCCACCATGATGTTTATTTGAAATCCAGTTCAAAAGTTAAAAAAGACATAAAAGAAGGAAAAACACAAATATCAGCTTGATCTAAAACTTTTGTGGCCTTTAGAAATTTGTAATAGTGGGCGTCACTATACCCACTGTTTTCTATGTTGGGTCTACTTGAGCTTTGGATTTAATTCATTCTTTGTAGCTTGCCCTAAAATGATCTCTCCAAATAGCCAGACGGCGTGGATACAACACATACATTGTTGTGGGGCTAACGGAACTTGGTGACGTCACTTCAATAGCTAGTCTCGCCACTCAACCTGTCAGTAGCTAATCCGCGCCCTTGAATCAACACTATTTTAAAATGGTGGTGAACTCTCACAGTAATCATCTTTATAATATATTTTTTTTAATTGAAAGTTGTTGACAAAAATAAGATTTTCCGTATACGACTCTGCCAGTTATGTCACGGAGAGTAAAGCAATTTTGCAAGGCGTGGGAGAGGAGAGCGGATTAGGTGGTACCCTAGTAACACCTTAGTGGGTGTTATCCTTACCATGGGGACCACCTGGATGATATACTTTATATCCATGCCGTCCATCCTTTTTCCCAATACTATTTAAAGCGTGATGCCGAATTTTAATAAATTAAAATTTCGTATGGACCACACCATAGGAAACAGTCATTATTGAACGCCCACCATTAAAAACTTCCCAGGACCCATCGTGATATTTATTTACCATCCAACCTGTTGGTAAGGTCAAACAGATATGTATGAAAGGAAAATAGAAATATTATCTTGATCAAAAACTTTTATCTCCCACTAAAAGTTTTTAATGGTCATTCACTGCTTTTTCCAATGGTGTGGTCCACTTGAGATTTGGATATATTTAGTTTTTGATATCACGTCTAAAATGATATGTAAAAATGGATAGACGGCATGGATATATAACATATTCATCAAGGTGGGCTCCGCATGGTCAGGGTAACACCACTAAGGTGTCACCTGGGTAATACCTAATCCACTGCCGGGAGAGAGACAGGTGTACTGATGGTGAAAGGAAGATTATTTAATACTCTGGTGGAGTATGACACTTGATAAGCATATATTTAAAGAGTCCGGATCCTCTGTTACCCGGTCAACAGAGAATTCCTACTACCCTAAAATTCATTGGTCCACGTCAATACTCACTGAAAAAATAAAATAAAAAATAAAATAAAGCTTCGGACGCCAAACAACTGTTGATACAAAAATCTGGTCCACCCTCTTTAGACCTTCGAACACCTGCACAGGAAGCAGACAAAGGATCCCTAGCTAGAGCAGGGGACCCTCCGATGCCAAAGTCAGGCTAGAAATTTGGGTCTTATAGTATTGAGGGGTTCTGGGAGAGAGTTTTTGTGTACCTTTCACCCTTGGAGTCTCTCCTATTTATAGGAGAGGGAGGATCCCGCCGTATGGGGATTCTTTCCCGATATTTTAGAGATTTGTTACGATCCTGGATCTTCCGAGATTATAGGATCCCGTGATCGTCGAGATCTAACGTTATCTTCCGAAGATCTTGAGCAAGATCTCTGATTTTTAGGAAGATCTTTTGGATCCGTAGCTCGGTTCTAGGTCGGGCCGACCTATGGCTCGTTGAGGCCGAGCTAAGCTGTTGAGGCCGAACTAAGTTGTTGAGGCCGACTGACCTGTTGAGGCCGAGTTAAACTGTTGAGGCCGAGCTAAGCTGTCGAGCCGAGCTAAGCTGTTGAGGTCGAGCTAAGCTGTTGAGGCCAACTGACCTGTTGAGGCCGAGTTAAGCTGTTGAGGCTGAGCTAAGCTGTCGGGCCGAGCTAAGCTGTCGAGGTCGAGCTAAGCTGTCGGCCGACTTATGCTCGTTGAGGTCAAGCTAAGCTGTTGAGGCCGACTGACCTGTTGAGGCCGAGCTTATCTGGTCGATCTATGGCCGACCCATGTCCGACCTCTGGCCGATCTATGTCTCGTAGTCTCATTCTTTGAGTGTCCTTGCATTTACCTCACCCCTCTTGAAGATTAGTTTGCTTTTGGACGTAGAAGCCTTATCAGGCTTGGGTTTCATTGGGCCCGCACTGGTGCAGTAGAGTTGGTCCATTCCATAAGCCGACTTATCCACTTGTCCATTTTTTCCCCTAACACGTATCAAAAGTCATGCTTTGCCAGAGCATTCAAGGTTTTTCCTTGTATAAAAAAATAAAAAGAATTTTAAAGCTAAATTCTAAATTACGTAGAGGTGCTTTTTGGAAGATAAAATTACAAGCATGCCCTCATTTATTTATTTATTTATTTTCTTTAGAAAAAAAATGTAAGAAAAAGGGACTTGTTAGGCCACATGATACTTGTATAACATCTAACATGTCCACCTATGCACCCACCATGGTGATATCACTAACAAAAGATCAAGTCAACTTGATTATCAAATGAGCTAAACTTGAATTATTCTTCGGTTATATATTTTATTCATCTAATAATAATATTGGTGTGCATTTAAATGTTTTATGTGAGACACATACACATGGCCTTCATAGTTTTCGATTGTCCACTTTGCTATAAAAATAAAAATTTAAAAAATTAAGGTAGTAATAAAAAATTTCTCCGAAAAACTAATTAATGAAGGAAAAATAAGTTAACATCCAAATCACCTATTTATTCTTACATTAATTTTAAATTTCCTAGCGCACACATACACTCACACCACAATAGAATTTCACGGCAATGGTACTTAAAACCTATAACTTTGTAGTAAAACTCTTGTGAGTTTACCACCCAGGCATGAGTAAGGACTTGCTCGCCATGACTCATTCAGACTGTATAAGATTCAGATGAGTTCACTTGGTGGGCCAAGCAAATGATTTTTATTATTATTATTTATATTATATAATAAATATCGCACCCTTATAAGCCTTCAGGTAGGTGCACCGGATTGTTTAGATCTTCCATCTATTTGTATTGCATATTGTGGCCCACATCAATTAAGGGTTATGATCAATCATATTCCCAAAGGTCAAGTACAACAAACGAAATTGGAAAATATCAAAGTTCAAATATTCAATTAATAATTTTCCAAGAAAGTGGACAGACTCATTTCGCATAGATTTTAACAGTCAAGATTGACGATATGGTCTGAAGATGATGCTACAAGGGACTGCTTGAGAACGACTATTTTGCATAATAGCTTTTAATGGTCAATATTAGTATCCTACCACCTGATATGCTATATTGCAATGTGATACGTTGAGAATTTATTTATTGGTAGGTTAATTTCATACCGCTCAGACCCATATAGAAAATCAATGACAATCGTTGATATTGACAAACAAAGGAGCTAAATAATAAAGGTTTGAAATCCAATTTAATAGCCTTTTTTTATATATTGGTAGGTTAATGTGATACAGCTCGACCCCGGATAGAAAAGTAATGACAACGGTTGATATTGACAAATAAAAGAGCCAAATAATGAAGGTTTGAATTATTCAATTTAATAGCTTTTACTAGCCCGAATTCAAAATATAAAATATAAATGTATCATATTGCAATATGTGGGGATATCTTCATTAGGTAGAGTTTGTATGATCCATAGAGCTGGAACCATGAACCATGGAGCCCCACTTAATCCAAGGAAATCTTATTAGTTCATAATGAACCCCACTTAACCATGGGCCATGGAAAGCTCTATCAACGGCTTGGATAGTAGAACCATGGGCCACGAAAGTGACCATGGAAACTTGAAATCCCACATGATATTCAGTGTGAGACAACCTCATTATCTAAATATTTTTAAAAAAAAAAAAATGTAAGCCATACCTTATATGTAAGGAGTGAGAAGGAGATGGGTAGTGTTGTGAAGAAAATAAGGTGCATGAATCTATACTGGTAGAAAAAATTGATCAAATTTCTTATGATTGATCAAGACTTGGAGGATCCGTTTTATATAGATGGAGTGAATATTGCACCTAAGGCCACTAATGATCACAATATTATAAAAATATTTCTAACCATTAGCTCATTAATCCAAATGTTTCAGACCATTAAATCATTAATTCCGACATTTTAGATCATTGGATTAATGATTTGACCGTTTGGATCATTGAATGGTTATCCATTTTTGGACTCTTAGTATTAACCAGTGTCAATTTCTAGTCATTCTCTATAATAGGTGAATCTGACCGTTTTACAAAACCATCAATGATCAGAACATTGTAAAAATATTTCTGACAGCTGCCTCATTAATCCAAGTGATTCAAACTGTTGGATCATTAATCCATATGTTTTAGACCATTGGATTAATGATCCGACCGTTTTGATCATTGAATGGCTTTCCATTTTTGGACTATTGGCATTAACTAGTGCCATTTTCTAGTTGTCCTCTACAACGGATAGATCTAACCGTTTTATAGAAACTATATAAGTTGGCCCTTCTCTTGTACCGCAATCGCACCGTCTCGTGACGGTTTGCATTAAGTCGCGACGGAACAACTACTCACGATACGCAAGTATGAAGTGTAAAGTGTGCCACTAACACCACTAGAGCCACACAGCCACTCAACCCAAGCTCTCTCTCCCCCCCTCTTTTCCAAGTAAGCTATCCATAACATTGTTTATAAACTCCAAAAATTCTCATTTCTAATTGATGTAGAATAAAGTTAAAACAACTTTTTTCATAATTTAAAAAAAAAAAAATTGAATTTAGATTTGGAGGGAAATAAAAATATTTGAAATTTTGAATTTCAAAATCCAAATCTTATTATTTGTTTTTAACCAAAAGAATTCTCAACAATTTTAACCCATTTTATGTTCCCTTTTTACCCATACACTTGTAACTTGCATATGCAACTTTTTAAGGGTATTTGACCAAATTCATCTATGTTGATGCATATAACTTTCACACCATGTTGTTTCTCCTCCTCTTAGTCTTTTAAAAAATTTAATACTCTAGTAATGTATGAACAACGATGTGCATGTATTAAGAAATTAAGCAAGTTGCATAAAATAAATTAAGTTACACCATCCATATCCATCTAAGCAATCTAGATTATAATTCCCGATTTAAAATGAAATATTCGATGGTATTTATTATGGGTAAAAATGGACTGACCAAGGAGAAGAGGTCAACTCGGACATCTGTGCTCTTCACATGGTCGGCTAGTGCCAAGCATGACCAAAGAACTCCTTAATGGTCAGAAAGCAGTAATCCACTACTGAAAAATCTGTCTATTCCTCGAGTTCGACCGTTAGAAGATGAAGTGTCTCTGCTTCCATTAGACACCGAGCTCTTCCATGGTCCCATACATTTCCAAGCTCTTACTCGGATCATCTCTTGATAAGAGCCCCCGAGGTATGACTCAATATCGAGCAAGATGTCGAGCTGCTACACTCAAGGGAGTCGTGCGTCGTATGATAAGATGAAGAGGATGGTCATTCCTGTTTTTGTCTGTATTTTACTAAGGAAATGAGCTTGGTCTCAGTGCTCCATTACGACATCCAAGGGCAAGTCAACAGGTCGGTGATCTGCTCAATGATTGAGAGAAAACTCGACCACGACTCGATAGAGAATCCAAGTCAATCAGCAAACTACTCCTTGGGATGGCTATGTAAGTCACCTTAGATGTTCGACCTTGGCCTCATACTACATGTTTCCTCTTATTCCAACTACTCATATCTTATTGAACAGATCTGCCCGAAATCTTAGCTGAAGATCTCGAAAGATAATCACGACACACTCGAAGTATGATTCCCTCTACAATACGCACCTACTAAATAGAAATATTTCTATTCACGCCACCACACCTTTCAGCTATAAATAAGAGCATCCCCAATGGTGAAAGGCAACGCACAAATCTCACCCAAAAACCCTACGTTCTACTAGACTTACCTTGTCTGTCTGACTTTGGCATCGGAGGGTCCCCTGCAGCAGTCACGGTCTTCATCATTGTCTTCTCTTGCAGGTATCAAGTGGTCTAAGGAAGACGTACAGATTTCTGCATCAACAGTATTACTTTAGCAAACAAAAATCCAGAAGCCACCGTAGGTAAGGTGTAACACCTCGGATTTTTGCCAACCTGGAGTTAGACGTCCTTAGGCAATGGGTCGATCATAACACCTTACTAACTTCTCAGAACTCAATCCCAAAGTCCCAAATCCCCTCTTCAACCCATTTCCTTCAAAATCTCACATTTCACCACCTTATTCTTCAGATTTTTCTAAGTACTTTCACATTAGACACAAATCCTAAAGTTTAAATGATGAAGAACAATACTTAAACTAAAACTTACTATAAATAATAAATATATAAATAAAATGGCTTTTAAACCATTAACCTTGTTGAATCTCACAAAACGAATAGGTTACTTGGAAAGATCAGCCTTTCCTACCCTAGGACCTTATTCTGTCATAATTAGGGCAGAATTTAGTTAAGTACTAAACTAAATTAATTGTGAAATTAGCTCGAATACTTTAAATACGAACTGCAAGACCTGAAACTAGTAGAATTGCTAACACTACGTTACCTAGAAACCTATGATCAATCTCTAAACCTAGTTGCTCACGGGAGCACTTTGAAACTCCGTATCGAACCTGAACCGTGCGTTGAAAGTCCGATTACGGCAAAACTATACGGTTATAACCGCCTTGCTGGGCTTGACGACCATCTCAGAAATCAAGTCCTAACAGTATCCAGAAACGCACAACTTGAGCTCGGAGCAAAGTGTGTGAGAAACGCGAATATCTTTAGAAAATGTACTCAAATTTAAGTGATTTTGGTCGTTCTCTTGCGAGCCAAATTTAAGCTTTCAGACCGTCAGAAGCTGACCCAAATACACCCTCGGATCAGGAAAATTTCCCAGCACAGGTTAGTGTACTTGTGGCCCTGATCGAGTGGTGATGACCGTTGAACTGAAACTGGTCTGCCACAGTCGATCCATAAATCCGATCGGACCGAAACCTTAACTTGACCTAGATCCAATGTTAGGGAACTTAAGTCTGACCACACATAGAAAGATGGCCATCAGAAGTGTTCGTTGGACCGAAACTGTCGCCCTTTGGCTATAACCTAAGTATACCTTGGCCATGGGGCCATTCCCATCATTTCTGGGCCTATATAAGGGCCTTAAACCCTCTCTCTCCCTTCACATACGATTTTACAACCCTAGGAGAGAGAAGAGAGCAAAGAGAGAAGGAAAGAGAAAACGTGTGAGAGGAAGTGGGAGATTGTTCCTGGGATCTTTCCCTGCCGCTCCACGTGCTTTACCACCTCGTCTATACCGCTATTCTGGCGATTCCGACTCCATTAGTAGATAAGAAATTCCCTAACCCTAATCTGTTTCAGGGATACAAGTAGAGTAAATGCTGAAGTAGCTAACCTATTTCATGTTATAGGTTGTCGTTGTGCCTTGGACGATGACTTAGTGTTTAAACTGAGTTTGTTACGAGTTTACCGGCGAAAGGTGCGGACTATAAACGTTTAGGTTATAATTTTCAAAGCTTTCAATGTCGATTAATAATTTATAACTGATTTGGGTGTCATTTCACATGCTAAATGCGAAGATTCCTTCACTTTACAGATATATATGAACTATGTTGAGTATAGTGCACTCCATGTGTTAGTTGAAATGATTGAATGCATATAGAATTTGGATTCGTGTTTGACATGATTATTCGTCGTGGATATAGGGTTGTTGTATGTGCGACAATCCCTTGGTGAAAGGGTTTGCCCTAATACATTTTATGGCCAACATACGTCATGTATGTTATAGTGTGTAGTCTAAGTGTTTGTTTAAATGACTGAATGAATTTGAAATTATGATTGGTGCTTGACATGATTATTTGTTGCTAATGTATGATCTTTGTGCACGTAGCAAATCCTTTGTGAAAGGATTCGCTATAATATGTGTTTTTAACTAACTTATTACATGTATGTAATATATGTTGTTTAAGTGTTTGATAAAATGCCTGAATGAGAAAATGCTTGATGTGATGTACCTAATGAGGGTGTTGTGATAGGATCCTCAATCCCCTTATACATAGTTAGAGTTTTCTTTATGTAACATATCATACCACTATGTGATTTACTATTGAAATGCTTATGTATGCTAACATATACACTATGTGTTCATTGAAATGCTCAAATGAGATTTACATTTGATTTTAGTTGTTACATGCTATCTTTGGCTACTACATGCTTATACAATTGCTTGGAGTATGTTTGGGACTATGGTATAGTCCAGGCAATCGGTAACAGGTTCTGATTTGGTGGCTGGGATGGTTTCGCCACACAGGATGTGTTCGATGAATCCGACCTGTACTTTGGTTGTCGACAGTGGTTAGGCCACACGGAGTGCTTACGCACTTCATGTCGATCAACTCGATATATGCTCGTACTAGTCGAGCTCGTCAAGTAACCCGATTGACCCAATGTATGTTCACCATGTATGGATGTTACTGCTTGAATCTAAGGTACCGAACTCACTAGTGGAAATCCCGTTAACCTTGGTACCCGACCTCACGCTAAGACACTGCAGTCATGAGCGACTGGTGGTATGGGACACCGTGGTCGAGCTGTCGCCTCCCCGTAGTGACCAGTGAGTAACACCCCCTCTTGAACCAGATACGGTGGTATGGGACACTGTATTCGAGCTGTCGGCCTACACTGATCAGGTAACGAGCCCTTTGTAGTGACCTCGAGCATACTCTGAGACTGCATTGAGGTGATGAGCCTTTCTGTAGCGACTAGAGTATAAACTAGGCCTACACTGATCAGGTGACGAGCCCTTTGTAGTGACCTAGAACCGCAACATCGTATGATATTTACTAAGACTGGCAACCCTAGAATGGATCATTATTTGGAAAATGATATAAGGGAGGTACCTTAGCTTCCCAATCTTGTTGTATGAAAATGTTTAATAAGAACTCGGTAATCACGTTCATGCACCGCATTGCATGCGCCTTTGGCGTTGGAGTTGAGCACTGTGGAAGGGGTACATGCCGCAACCGTAAGATGAAGTTCGTAGATGGAGTGCAGGCGATGACATACATCATTAATACATATCATCTTTGCATTAACCAGAGTACTTAGGAATGCTTGATTGTATTGCTTTATCATTACTGCGTGACTGAATTATTAACATGTTAACATTTGCTTTATAGCTCCACTGAGTTGATCACTCACTCCCACGTTCTGGGACTGTGCTTTAAACACCAATCAGACCCTATCTTAGCTGCAGGTGATGGCGATGCCTACAAGGCGGAGCCAGACTTCTACAACGATGAGGAGGAGTTCTCATACATGCAGTTATCAAGCGGGTTTATGTAGACCTTGTTCTGATTCGACGGGATTATAGAGATATATGATTTAGTTGAAACTTTACATTTTGGTATTTTATATAGTTTGACACAAAGCATATATATATTCAGCCCTGTTACGTATTCATACTCTGGAGATTTAAAATCACTTATATACTTTATATATCTATCACAGTCTTCCGCTTACTTAATTTAGTCATCCCTAGAGTATAATATGTTGTTTTAGTATAATCTTACTCATGTTCGAATGCACTCATAATAATTATCATAATCTATGTTGCGTAAGTGATGCGTTGGAACTCGGGAGTTAGACTTTGCTCGAGCCCCGCTTTTCAGGGCATTACATAAGGCTAGAATTGTATACTACCTCTATAGGACATAAATTTTAATTGTAACGATTTTAATTTTTAGAGTTTTTGGCATATTTCACCCTTACTTTTTACTATACGCTAAAAAAAAAAATCCCTTCTTTTTAAATAAATGCTAATCGTTATATTTAAGAACATATGGAGAGTTTTTTAAGTAATTGCTTTGGCCTAATCATGAAGTTAATTGCAATGGCTTATATGTGGGTGTTGTAAGATTTATGCATTAGGATATATTTGAAGTCCATATGATTCAACAAAGATCCACTAGTCTCGTAGGGACATTTTTATAACTAATATTTGGTTGATTGGGCTATTCATCAAGTGGTTTGTTCACTAGTATCAGAATATTAAAGGTTGGATCCTTACTCTTGCTCCGGTGGTAGACTCTCAGGAGTTTCAACACCCGGTCAAGGGTTCGAGTATCCATAGGTGGTGAAATCCCACTGCGGCATGAGTGTGTGGGGATGTATATATATATATATATATTATATATATATATATTTAAAAGTATGTCAAAGGTTTTAAATATTTTAATCCAATTAAAATATTTTGCGGTCTATCACTTGATTTGTATAGGATTTGGATTAACAATTGATGGATATATTTAATGGAAAGACTGACTCAATTTGGGAACATGGTTAGATATGATTCACAGACTTTAAATGTAATGGGGTGTACTAAAATCTTAAGGAAAGTGGGTACCATTCTAGTATCTCTCCCAGACACCGTAATTCACTTTATAAAGGAGATCATATCTCAAAGAAAGAGATCATACCCAACACGAGAACTTTGGACGCTAAAGCCTTTTAAGGTGTCACTACTTAAAGAAATAAAAGCAAAGAGAAGATAAAGAGAGAATCCTCTCTTCTCTTCCCACTGTCCAAACATTTATGGCCCACTATGTGTGTGTCTATTTATGCAAAGATTTAAAACAGCTCTACGATATATGCTTTCCTCATCTCCTCATTTAAGATTTATTTAGAGGGAACTTTCTGCTTTGAAAGTACAATATCAGCAAACCAACATTATTCAAAAGCTGCAATCAAAAGATACGTTTAAATCTAATATTTATATTTTGAATAATTAGAAAAACTTAATAATATATAAATACTGATCCACATGACTTAATCAAATAAATCTAAACATTTAAAAAAATTATTTTATATTAAAATTTCAAAACTCTAACCTAGTAAGCAACTAATCATCATTGCTTCCCTTACTAATATACTAACATAAGTCGGCACAACAAATATAAAAAGTACATGTCATAGAGTCATCAATGTGGACCCCACAAAATTATTTTTCCACTATACGCTTCATGTATAAGTAGGGCATCTAATCAAAGAAGACCGGATGTTAGTGTTGGCCCACCTATTAAGAGCTATTAGCTAATAGATATATTAGATATACACTGAAGCTCGGTGTATCTCCACTCCTGTACTACTACGGTCAACAGAGTAAGAAGGTGGACCTGTTCAAATTCGGCCGATGGCACGTGCAAAAGTAGCTGATCCTTGGAATTTTCAAGGCCAATGAGCACGTGCGCACCTGCCAGACGGATGAAAGCGGCACATGCACGTCTTTCTGTATATTATATTCACTCGAGGTTTGCTAATTCCACGCGCGTGTTGTAGCGCACGTGTTCAAATGATACACATGTTGTAGGTCTGAACATCAGGTGAGTTATTACACTGTGTAGGTCTTATTGCATGAAAACAAGGCCATTTTACACCTAATATAGGCCTCATCATAGACCAAAACAAATGAAGGGCTATAATAAAATTTTAACGGTCAAATTACTTTGAAGGTTTGTGTCCAACCTGATATTTAAATTATCTGATTTCTTTTAGGCAGAAGATGTAATCACATTTCCAAACTTATGGAAAGCTCAGATCTCATATACTTGTTTCGAATTTGCACGTGTGCCAGTGCGTGGAAGGTACACATCTACACGCGTGTGGAATTAGCAACCTGAATCAATCATTCAAGTGAAATGAATGAACCATGTGTATAAAAATCACGACATGTGGGGCCGATCTCGAATGAAGCAGCAGCCATCAGTTACAGTGACCGAACGATCACAACCGTGAACAACAACCAAACTCAACCAGCAAAATCCTAAGGTCGAGATCGTCGGATCATCCTAAGTCCTGCCATCTGCTCCATCCACAATGCGGCCCACAATCTAAACGGTCCAGATATCCGCAACCGTACGGAACATGTACGGTGGATGAGCGACCACGGACTCGGATTCGGTAGTGACCCCTCCAATACGACGGCGCTGCTTGAAAAGCTCTGCGGGCCCCATGATGTATGTGTTATATCCACGCCGTCCATCCGTTTTGCCAGCTGATTTAAGGCATTACCCAAAATTGAGTCAGATCCAAATATCAGGTGGACCACACCACAGGAAAAAGCGTTGATTGAACGCCCACCATCCAAACTTCTTGGCGGCCACAGAAGTTTCCGATCAAGCTTATATTTATGTTTGACGTTCATACAGATCTGTGGACCTGATCAACAGGTTGGATGGCTAATAAAGATTATAGCGGGCCATAGGATCTTTTCAACGGTCGGCATTCAATCACCGTTGTTTTCTGTGGTGTGGTCCATCTGAGATTTGGATCTGCTTTATTTTTTAGATCATACCGTAAAATGAGCTGGAAAAATAGACGGACGGTGTGGATAAGAGACATACATCATGGTGGACCTACAGAGCTTTTCTACGACCGATGTTGGCTCCGGAGGGTACTGCCGCGCCGAATCCGAGTCCTCCGAGACCACATCACGGAAATGGGAGCGGATTAGGTGGGTGTTTCCCTGAGGGTGGGACCCACATTGATATATGTGTAGTAAATCCTTACCGTTTATCAGTTTTTCCATATCATTTTATGGCATGTTCCCAAAAAAGGAAGCAGATCAAAATCTGTAAATGGACCACACGGTAGTGATTGGATTCAACCGTTAAAAGCTTCCAGAGGACTACAAAAGTTTCGGATCAAGCTGATAATTATGTTTTCCCTTCATCCAGGTCCATGTGACCTAATCAACAGTTTAAATAGTAAATAAAAATTACAGTGGGCCATAGGAAGTTTTGAAGGTGGAAATTCAATCACCACGGTTTTATGTGGTGTGGTCCACCTGAAATTTGGATATGCCTGAATTTGGGCGGACGGCTGGAATAGAACATTTCCTGTAGAGCTTTCCCTGATCCGAGTCATCCAAAGCTGACTGCGTCAGCGAAATATGCCGTCCTTCCTTATAAAATGATGACGTGTGAAAATAAGGTCAATGGATGGTTGGATGTGTATATATCGATTTTGGAAATCGGATTGCGTACTTAGTAACTTATGGTACGGAATAAACTATGTTGGGCCCATCTTGAATGTATACGGATTATCCACGCCGTTCATACGTTTTTACAGCTAATTTGAGGCATTGAGCCGAAATTTGAAGCATATCAAAAGCTCAAGTGGACCATACCATAGGAAAGAGTGTGAATAATGATTCCCACCGTTGAATTCTTCCTAGGACCTACAGTGAGATTTATTTGTCATCCAATATGTTCATAAGATCTCAAATACATGGACGAGGGAAAGAAACAAATATCAGATTGATCCAAAACTTCTGTACCCAAAAATATTTCAACGGTAGAAGTTTAATATATACTGTTTCCTGTGGTGTGGTCCACTTGAATTTTGGGTATGCTTCATTTTTTGGCTGAAGATATAAAATTATCTAATAAAATGGATGGACGGAAAGGATAAAATAAATAAATCACGGTGGGTCCTAAATAGTTTACTAAGTACGCTTAGCGTACTGAGTTAGTCAGTACGCAATCCGGATTTTGCAGCCGCGCTGGGAAGTTAGGTGCGACCATTTCGTCCACGTCGACATCAAACCGGGGGTAGGTGTACCCAGAACGGGTCGGGGTGTAAATATCACAACATGCTGGGGGTGTTTTTGTAAAAGACAGATGTTTTGTGGAAGGGGGTAGGTAGCATGAGGGGAGATGCACAGATGACGGAAGCCGACGTGTAGATGACGGTTTTCTCTAACGCCGTTATAACGGCATCCGTACGGCTGAAAGTTGCTGTTGCGTACTGCCTGGTGGTTGAGATTCTTCATCTGGGTTTCAACTTGCCGTATCCTTCGTTTCGATCCAAGAAACCCGGTTTTGTAGACCTCAGGACCACTGAAGTCAATTTGTAGTCTGCTAGGTGGGTTATGTGTGTAAAGGGCGATCTGGACCGTTTAAAAGGTAGGTCCCATCCTGATTTGACCATGGATGAAGTATGAGTTCCCAAAAGGCATCTTAACCGTTCTATCCATGGACATGTGCAATCATGGAATTTTCAATGGTGTGCATGTGCATCCATTTTTTGAATGGTTAGGATCATCATTACGGGAAAAGTGTCACTTCCGTGGCCCATCCATAACACCTTCTGAAGTGGGTGGTACACTGATCTACATGGCCCAGCTGCCGGACTATGATTTCACTTCAGTAGTCTCCCAGTGATACACAAAGATTGTACCGTGTAATCTGTAATCTGTGTAAGACAATCTTTGTAGTTTTTTACTTCGGTGCACACATCGCATTTCTCTCTATTCGATCTGGACCGTCCGCAGTGAGACCATCAAATGAACGGTTCTGATCACAAACAAGCCCCTTTACCGATCTTTGAAAATCCCGCACATCGAGTGGGCCCCAGAGAATAGTAATACTAATGATTGTCATCACTTGGAATTAAAATGGGAATGCTTTGGTGATTTCTTACAATATAAGAGTGAAAGAGAGATGCTTTAGTGCTACTACAGCACTATAAGTTATAGTGCTCCTAGTTGCAGTGGGACACTTAGACACTCCAATAGATTAATCTAGACCGTCCATTAGATAAAAAATGCATTTCTCGGGAAACCATCAAAAGTATAAAGCAGATCTGACAATCGTAACCATTGATCTTCAATCTTTAATATGAACAGTTGAAACTGTTTACTTTAAAATAGGTCCAGCATTATTTCAATCCATCTACTTGTTGGAAGCTGTCATGGATTGCTTATGATTATAAATAACCATTTTTAAGGAATCCTGACCATCCGATCAGTGGCTTTGATAAAGGACGGTTACGAAAACTAATCCCAAGTATAGGATGGGCCGGATCATCTGATCAGTGTGATGTTTGCATTGTAGGGTATGAGAATTGTTCTCCACCTAATGGACCGTTCAGATTAATTGATAGGATTGTACGAGTGATAGCAACACTATCACTTACATAGTGCTCCGAGAGCAATTAGTGCCGCCCTTAATAAAGAACTAAAAGAAAAGGCACTCCATCTTAGCTCTTAGCTCGCCCAATACCTAACACATGGAATGAAATAGTAGATCTAGGCCATCCATCTTATTTTTCCTACACTGAATCGGACAGTCCTGACCGTCAGTTTTTTTTTTTCGATTGTGTTCATCGGTGAACATTTAAAGAACACTGTTGTTTATGGCCAGAAGAGGAGTAAGATTTTCAACAGGTGGCAATCAACGACTGGTAAAAAAAATAAAAAATCTCCCAACCGCATAAGGGAAAGATAAGCTCTCCACGTTCTTCTCACCCACTTGATAATATGGAAAGTGGCGCAGGGATGGACGTGATGAGATTGATCACGTCTTCCTCGAAGGGATAATTACTCTGAATTTACGGAACTTGTATGAAATCCTTGCAAAGATTTATGGAATCAACAAGAAGAGATAAAAAATAAAAATAAATGAAAATAACTTACTAATGATTAAAAAAACAAAGTTACCGCCATTTAAATAGTGATATCAAATTTAGGAAGATAATTCATAATAAAAAAACAACTTAAACTCTAAAAAAAAACGTGACTTACTATAAATAGTAAACTTACTGTTTATAAGTTTATAGACGGTCATGATTTCCACTGGACTTCTGGGTTTTTGGCCAAAATTAGTAAGTGTCTAATATCGCCTAACCATGTTATTCTCCTAATTTTTCTAACCCCTTTCGTGTTCGACACGATTCTTAAAACTCAAAGGATCAAGAGTTATGATTGAACTAAAACTTACTACCAATAGTAAAAACAGAATTTAAAATGGAGTTTTGACGTCGGCGAGGATGTGTTGAGGTCGAGTCCTCAAAGGGATAACTGTTCAAAATCCACAGAACTTCACTGGACTCCTCACAGAGAAACCTCGAATCCACAAGAAAATAATAAAAATAATAATAATAATAATAATAATTCTAAAAAATTCAAAATAATTTGATTGATGATTAAAAATGAGTTTACAACTATTTAAATAAGGCTACGAACCTTAGGGAGAAGGTTCGGAATCATACTATAACCAAAACTCCTAAAAATCGCGACTTACTATAAATAATAAACTTACTATTTATAAACGATCGTGATTTCCACCAATGTGCATGGTTTTCGGCCAAAAATAATGTCCTATTTGGCCGAACCATGATGTTCTCCTAAATTTGTTTAGCACTTTTCGTGTTGGACACAACTCCTAAAGCCTGACGTACAAAGAGATACAATCAAACTAAAACTTATTAAAAATAGTAAAAACGAAAATAAAATGAAAATTTGACTGTTGATCTGATTGAATCACTCAAATTCAACGTGGAAAACCTGACGTAGAGGCTTGGGTGGTTAAAGTAGCTCGTCCTACCCCAAAATCATACATGGTACGTCCGATAACTCATTCCGGTTTGAGAGATACGTCCGTTTTAAGTTTTAACTATCTGGATCACTCCTGTCATCAACCGGGTCTTTTTTTATCCATCTTGGCCATGAAAGTGTTTGTGACCCACTCTACATCAGTCCCCTCCACTTCAAAAGAACTCATCCTCGAGTTCTCACCCTGCTTTAGTTCGTGATACTCGGTCAGGTCAGCGACGTTGAAAGTCCCATTCTCAAATCCTTTCCCAAACCCATCTCCTAAACCCATTTCCCTCTACTCCCACTCCATCACTCTCACTCTCCCATCCTCAAACCCATCTCCTTCTTCTTCTTCTTCTTCTTTTCTTCTTTTCCAAACCTATCATCAAAAACCCATTACTACAATCCTTTCTTCTTCTTTTCTTTCTTCTAAAGGCAACCATTGAACTAGAATATGATCATCTAAAACTCAAATGGGTCATCCCATGGAATAGTTGAGAAGGAACATCCACTGTTAGTTATATACGGGGCCTACCATGGTCTTTATCTGCTACCCAATCCATTCATCTAATGTGCTTCATCACAGATAGGTGATGTTGCTCTAAATGAAAATAAATAAACTGTGATTCCATATACACATCCCCATCTGAATATTGTGTTGTCCACAATTAAAGATACTTTGTAGTCATGGACATTCAATGCTAGATTTTGGTACCAATGTTGGGTGTGGAAGTGGCTAGGAAAAAGATCAGTCATGAAGACAGATGGTTGACTGTGGCCAGACTTAGGTTTGGATTATTAGTTTCCTGTTGAACTGCCTTAGGAATTAACTGTTAGCCAGATGGTTGAGTGGTGAAGACTCTGCTAAAATAGGAGCTGATAAGCAAGTTCCAGGACAGGCTATGGGTGTTAGAAACAGTTCTAGAAGCATAAACCAAACAACAAGCTGAATCTATTAATGGGTTTTGTTGCAAACGCAAAATAGGTTATAATGGATTGAATTTAAACAGGTCTGCAGTAGAAACCAAATGTGCAGTGAAAGATAAGAATGTTTATTTCCAATAATACTAGGAATCATACTATGATTAGACTAATTTTTATATATTTTTCTATTGTAAGTAGTTTTCAACGCAATCGAATTAGGACCCTTGAGTAGGATTGGGTTTCATAGTTTAAGGCTCTGAAAGTTCATATTAAAGGCGGACTATGGTAAAATATGTCAAGTTTTCCTATTCTGTTAAAGATTTAAGGTTCGTACCACATTGAGAAGATGACATTCTTCGTCTTTCCTTTTCTACATCCTTCTTAGCGTTATTAGCACTTCAAACCTCTGAAATACCTTAGAACTTTCTATTCTTCCTGCCCTTTCGAAGTTTAGGAAACTGAAGTGAAGTCTGCTCCTAACCCACTAGACATAAGATCGAAATGGTGATATATATATAAGATTTTATACTATTAGAAACCTTTTTAGGATAATCATTTGACCATAAGCACCGTGGGAGATTTAAATCACTAAGTTAGACAAGAATTAAAATGAGAACTCTCTCGGACCAAGACCCAAAGGACAACCTTATAAATAAAAGATTTAAACTTTTCAATAATGGTCATTCCCTAAACATTTAAATTGATCGGACTACGAAATTACGGAAGTATACACTTACGAAGCATTCGCAGCTTGACCCAATTCTCAATCTTGGGCGACTACCAATGGACTCACTGCTTTGATCGAGCAAAAGACCAGAATCCACCAAGACAAAGAAGGGATACGATGAGCCTTCTACCCTGGTCAGGTAAATGATCGATGTATTGGGTTCAAGCCCATTACAACCGTCTCTCTGTATTAGTCTAACATTGAAAATAAATATTTTTACTCTAGATAGAGGAAAACCGTCGCCATGAAACTAAATCTTTAAAAATAAATAGACAAATAAATAAATTTTAGTAAACCATTAGGGTGAAAAAGTTTTAAGGGGGTAGACTAAAATGAGTCAACCTAGCATAGATAGTATACACCCTACCATGCATATAAACTTGAAATCAACAAACCTAGGCAAATGAAATAATGAAACTTTTACTTATTACCCTTAGGCAATTTCGGGGACGAAATTGTTTTTAAGGGGGGTAGATTGTAACATCCTGAATTTTTCACTATTTTGGATTTCCAAAAATCCTTGAAATTTTCTTTTGTAAATTAGCTTATAATATTATTTACTGACCATTAGCACTCAATGTTAATTGTACACGGTGATACCAGTAAAGAACCGCACAAGTCTGATTAATCAACCGTAGGAAGCCAACGAATCCACCCGGATCTTAACTAATAGACCAAATCAACCCATTACTCCTTTAGCCTAAAACCGACGGTTCAGAGTAATCATGACCAAATCTCCACTTTCACTAGTTATAAATGGGTCACACTATGAACATAGTTAATCTAAACCCTAATCATTACCCACAAGAAATCTCAGTACCTAATTCATTTCAGGAATGCCCCGATTTTCCGAACAAGCTCTAGACCGCTCGTTGGTGGGCCACTAGTTCCAAAACTATAAAATAATGTCCATCTTACTGGGCTTGACGTCCATCGCAGGAGTCAGACCTGGGAACGGTCCAGAACCGCTTAACTTGAGCCAAAGGACGAGTGTATGAGAAGTGCAAATACCTTAAAGGAATAAACTGAAACTTAAGTGAATTGGGTCGTCCACTCATATACAAAGTCGAGGATTTTAGACCGTCGGTTTATGATCAAACTTTACCCGTGGAGTAGGGATATTTCTCTGCTCATATCCGTATAGCCGCGGCCCCGATCGACCATCGGCGACCTTTGAACAGACTTCTCATCATATCTGTCAATCGGCGCATCTAAATGGCGGGCCGAACATGTCCATACGTAGATCATCATTAGGGCTGACTATCCTAGGGTGTATATTAATATCTACACTCCATAGTGGGCCCTAAAAGCTAAAAAACTCTCCCATAGGGTTAGTATAGTAAAAACCTAACACTTGGGGCCATTGGCACCAAATCTGACATTATAAAAGGGCCTCATTTGGGGCACCCCTCTTCGCATATGATTTTCCATTTTCAAAGGGGAGAAAGAGAGAAAGAGGGAGAGAGTAAAGAGAGAAGAGAAAGAGCTAGGGAGAGTGAAGAAAGAGAGTGAAGGTGGGTCATAGATCAAAGTGGTGCCAAGGGAGTCCGATGCTTGCAACTCCTCACCTCTTCCTCAACGAATCCTCCACCACAACCGTAAGAACGGCTTCCGTTAATTGTATATGTAGATCCCTCACCCTTTTTTCTTGAAATCCTTGTGTGAGAGAGGGTTTGCATGAGATTCTAACATGCAAGTTTATTGTCTTAGGATTCCGACCGATCGACGCCGAGTTCGGCGCTTCTAGGTCGTTTCCCGAGATCTCAACGATCCATAGGTGCAGACTATTATTCTTAGGTGGCCTAACACCAATTTTACTATGAGTCTAATGATTTTGATTGCTTGAATGATGTATTTGGAGGATCTAGAGAAAACTTAGGAAGAACCTTACCGTTGATCCTTCCAATCAACATGGAGTATTTATGGAATGTTGTTGTTGCTTACATGTTTGGGTAGGAATTTAATGATTGCATGTTCATGACTTGTTGATTCATGTGTAATGTTCCTTATAGCATGTTTGTTGCCTCTCACATGATTAGGTAGAAATCTAATGTTTGCATGTTCATGTCTTGATGATCCATGTATGATGTTCCTTATAGCATGTATGATGTATTAACGGTTGTGCAATGTGTTCCTACGATATATGAAATGCTTAACCTCCTCACTAGCCCCCACGATTCACATGCACCTTTAGTTCACAACATGCTTAGTTTTGCTTAGTAGAGAAATCTGAGTTTCTATGTTGTAAAGTATGATCGCATGCTATTACTTATACTAGTTGATAACCCATTAGTTGGCATGCTATGCATTACCACCAAACCCTTGGGTTGGTCAGGAATTTGAGGAGAGTGAAGGTGGTTCCGTTGGTAGGACTATCCTGAGGCTAACCTCGTGGACTTGGGCAGGTGCGTGTGGGTGGCAGTAGTTAGACTACATGGGTCGCTTGTACCCGATGTCGTCTGTCACGTGCTCGCCTGACTCGTGCGGTCTAGTCTATTTACTGACCAACCTTGTTTGTTAACCCTGTTTGCTCACATATGTATGGAACCTGGAACACCCTACAACCGTCGTAACTCATCAATAACTAAGTTGAAACCGATCCACCACCTCGTGAGTCGGGCATGGTGGAATGTGACACTGTGTCCGAGCTGTCAGCCTACGCTAGGGTGACGCGCCTCCCCGTAGTAACCGCGAGTGATCCCTTCTTTTCGACACTCCCCATGTGCTTGAAGTCGGGGATGGAAACCCGACAGGATCAAGGATCGTGGGGTCTCAGCATTACACGTTGGGGGGCCTTGGCCTCGTAACCAGTTCAGGGCATTGATACATGGGATGTATCAGATTCCCCAACCTGCTGGATGAATGGACATAACTAAGAACTCGGCTAATACAATCACATTGTATCGCACTAGTTAGGGTGGCGACTCGGCAGTCGAGGTCGCTCTGAGGGAGTGTTGGTCATACGCGATCGTTAGATGGAGTCGCTCGAGGGAGTATTGTGGCGAGGGCATGCATCATATCATCCGTCATGCATGCGCATTAATAAGATTAGTTAGGTGTTTATGAATGATTGTTTTTCATTAAATTCATAATATAACTGATGCTTGTTAGAACTTAAGACTAATAATACCCACTGAGTTGATCACTCATCCCACTCTGGGACGGTGTTTTAAAACACCAATCAGACTCTCCCGTAGATGCAGGTGATACGATGTACGAGGAGTCTGGCGATGCGAGTCTTGACGAGGAGGATGAGCTGTCGTACTTCCAGCTGATGGGCAGTCCTCCATCGACTTCGTAGACAGGTTTTGGATCGTTGAGTGGTGGACTCAGCGCACTATTCTTTTGGACTCGTCATTCTTTTGTGATTTTGTTGGGCAACGCCTCGTGCGACCCATTTATATTCTTTTGGATTGTATATGTATCTAATCTCTTTCACTTCAGGAGACTAGTTGTGGTTGTGCTTCATGTTTCAAGAAATTTCATACTGTGTATCTAAACCTGATTAAACGTAAATCAGTAAAAATCGGTTATAAGTGATACCCAGGAACTTGGGAGTCGAGTATATACACGACCCCCAATTTCCAGGGCGTTACATAACCCATCATCCGAGACACTGCAATGGTTTTGTTGCACCCAGGTTTTCCTTAGCCCTGCACTCGGTGAACTCAACCGAGTCAACTCAGCAAAACCGAACATATTACAATCCCCTCCTTCCTCTTCCTCTTTCCTTCTTTTCTTCTCCTCCTTCCTCTCTAGCTTTCTCTTTCTTTCTCTTCTTTATAGCCAAACATGACCTGAACTCAGTCCAGATTCGAGTCCAAACACATGACTCACACTGAGTCACAGTCCAAACTGGACTGAACTCGGTCCAGACTCGGTGCATTAAAGTCTGAGTCTAGCTCTCTCACTCTCACTCTCCATGATCTTCTTCTTTATCTTCTTCTTTTTCTTAACTAGACAGGGACTGAACTGAAACTCAGAGAACGGGGCCGAGTCACACCAGCGAGTCTGAACTTAGCAGCGAGCCGACTTGAGTTCTCCACTCGCCTGCTGATTCTCTCCTTCCCTCTCTTTCTGCCTCCTCTTTCTTCTTGTTTTTCTCCCTTTTCTCAACCTTAATAGGTTTGGACTTGGCCCAGACTCGGACCAAGTCGATTCACATCTGACTTGGTTCAACTCGACTAGACACAACGAGTCAGTCAGTCTCCCCTTCTCTTATTTCACTTCCTCTTTCTTCCTCCTACTTCCTTTGTTTCTTCTCCTCTCCTTATATCTCTCCTCTTCAGCTGGATGGGAGTGACTCCGGACTCACCCGAACATGCGGCGACTCAAACCGAGTCGGCTCAGCTCGATGAGGCAGTCGAACGGCGCAAACGCTCTCCTTTCACTCTCTTTTCTCGCTTTCCTCTTTTGAAAAGTGTTGCCCTAAAAGGACGCCTTTTATAAGGTTTCTCTAATCCCATTCTCGAAAGTTCGGCCGTAACTAATCGCTGGATTAGTTACAGCCAAAGTCGTTTAAGCGGTAGTCTTGCAGTGATATTTGGAGTGTCAACTTCTTCTTAGGCTGCATGACTAATATCAAAACACCAAGAAGTATTTTTGATGGGGTGGACCACCATTTGGACGACTCGGATCAGTGAATGAGGCACGATCAAGGGTAATAGGTATTTTTAGTTTAATGAGGAAGATGATCACGCCGTTAATGGTGGATCATCAGTTTATGGTTGATCTTACGATCTGCAATGTGCGGATGGAGTGGATTTGATCCCTGATCATTGTGGGGCACACCTTTTGGACAATGATGAATGATATCCTGATGGGTTACGAGATTTTTGGCTGCGGCTTAACAACTCGTGCATTTGCGAGAATTTCAATCGGCGTGAGATGGCTTTGTTGGTTGCCCTAAAACCAACGCCTCTGATGAATCCAGGAGAGTTTCTAAAAGCAGACGAGCAGTCGAGATGGTGCCAGCATCAAAGAAAAAAAGATTCCCTCCGCACGCATTTCTCCTTGCTGGAGAAGCCCTACTTCGAAGGGTTAAGATCTCCTAGTTGTATGGTTAGGATTTGAGGATACCAGCACACACATCGCTAGCTAAGGGACAATGTGGAGCTTCTATTTTTGGAAAATGCTACACCCAGGCCTTTACTTGTGCCCGTGTTAGTGCGCACACATGTGTGACGCAATGAGTGAAAACACCTAGGGTTTGGTCAAAAATGAGGGACGCACACGATGGATGGTTTGGATCATGGAAATGGGTCATGGATGGTGGGCCATATCTCAAAAGACGGACATTGTCTGTTTGCTGGCAGAAAAATAAGAAAGAGAGAAGGAGGATTTCTCCTTTGGGCTCGGGTCAAACCCGAATTGACCGGATTTCCGGTCCCGTGCACAGCAGGTGTGCACGATCTGTGCACATGCACGAATTTAAAAGTGGGGTCCATGTGTTACTCAGTGAGATCCACACTGTTAATCTGGTTCTACTATTACTGATAGGTCATCAGACCAATTTCTCAATGGATCCAACAGTTAGATGAATCATAACTTTAGCTTTTGGTAATGTATTTGTATATTTTTATCGATCTGATGGCCAGATTGCGTCCATTCTGTTCATCTATGGTTATAAGGGTCCTAAGTCTGTATAGATGGGATTTAAAGGTTGAATTAGTGGTTTGAGAGCCTTGACATGATGGTTAGGTGGTGGCCCAATAGGTTGGACGTTGTGGGTTTGACAAATGGTGGATATAATGGGTTAGATCTTGAAACAGGTAATGTACATCTCTGTTGGTCTAGTTAAGCATTGTTCAATGTTTTATCGCGATCGTGATCGTGACCTTAGAGATATAGGTTTTGTGATGAGGTGATGGTCAATCTTGAAAATCAATGGTCGGATCGCTCGATCTGAAGATGAAGATTACTCCTAATGTATAGGGTGTAAGTGAACGACTCAAAAGGCTAAGTACTTTTGATAACACCTGAGTACTTGAAAGTACGGGGTGTTACAGTTTTCTTGTCGGTCTATGGGTGGTAGGCATTGTTGAACTGAATTCATGTACGAAATCGGTTTCATAAAATCTGCTAGAAGTGGATAATGAACTTTGTGTCGTGATCAGAAGTGAGTCTTGGGGACCTCGTGTAGCTGTACGACCTCTCTGAAGAATAAATTCACCACATGCGGCACGTTAAGGGTATTCTTGCATGGAATGAGTGTACCATCTTAGAGAAACGATCTACTATCACGAACACCGAATCTATGCCACGTTGTGTTCATGGGAGAGTCTTCCTAAGGGTCGTCGGGTACAGGTAACGGGGTACAGAGACCTGTATTCTGAAACTACCCCTTGGAGACCTGACATACATGACAGCGTTGCACCACTCTTTCCATGTCACATACTAACTGCAACCAGTAGTACCATTCTTCGACAAGAGCTCGCGTCCTGTCCCATACAAGGTACCCACTAATGGCACCTTTATGTAGGTCATGGATGATTTGCTCCCTCAACGAACTTTTGGGAATGCACAGTCGATTCCCTTTGAAAAGGAACTTGTCTTGCATATGTAAGTCACTGGGGTGACCTTCTTGGCATCTAACCTATGCGTCATTGAAGTCGTCGTGGTCGGTATATATATCCTTGAGGAGCTCAAACTTGACAACTTCATTGATCATAGTGACTAACAAAGTTGTACAGCGGCTCAGTGCATCAACCAGTTTATTCTGCTATATAGACTTATGTTCACGAACATGAATTTATGCAAAAATGAAATCCACTTAGCATACACACGATTCACGTTAGCTTGGTTATTAATGAATTTGAGAGCTTGATGGTCTGTGTAAAGAATGAACTCTCTTTGAATTAAGTAATGTCGCCAATATCACAGTGCCTAGACCATTGCATATAATTCAAGCTCATATGTCTACTACTTTTTGTGTGCATCGCTACGCTTTTTACTGTAGAAGGCTACCAGCTAACCTTCTTGAGACAAGACTCTCCCCAATCCCAACATATGAAGCATCACGTTCAACTTTGAATAGTTTCTCAAAGTTAGGAAGTACAAGAACTGGTGTTGTGGACAACCTGTGTTTAATTTCGACAAAAATCCTGTCAGCTTCATCAGTCCACTGAAATTGTCCCTTCTTTATGCAATCTATAATTAAAGATACAATGGTGCTAAAATTCTTCACGAAACGGTGATAGAATGTCAACAATCCATGAAAACTTTGTACTTCATGGATTTTTGTTGGGACCGGCCATTCCCTGATGCCTTTCACCTTTTCTTCATCCACTCGAATGCCCGTGGATGTCACGATAAAGCCTAAAAACAACAAGCTATCGGTCAAGAAACTATGCTTTTTAAAATTGAGATACAGCTTATTTTCAATGAGAATTTGAAGGACCTTTTTTAGGTGTTCCATATAGCTTGCTTCATCCTGACTGTATATCAAAATATCATCGAAACAAACCATAACGAACTGCCCAATGAATGGTTTCAAAACTTGGTTCATCAACCTCATGAATGTGTTAGGCACATTTGAAAGACCGAAGGGCATGACCATCCATTCATACAATATAACCCTTCGTTGGTCTTAAAAGCCGTTTCCATTCATCACTTAGCCATATTTGAATATGATGGTAGCCGCTCCTTGGATCAATTTAGAGAAGAATTTTGCACTCTCAAGCATGTCCAACATATCGTCCAACCGTGGTATGGGAAACCTGTATTTTATGGTGATTTTATTAATGGCCCGGCTATCAACACACATGCGCCAATTCTCGTCTTTCTTAAGAGTTAATAAAGCTGATACGGCGCATGGGATCATGTTTTCTCGAATAAGACCCTTATGGATCAGTTCCTCTACTTACTCCTGTAAAATATCACACTCCTTCGGAGTCATCCGATAATGAGGACGATTGGGTTAGCTGGACCTAAGGACAAGGTTAATATGGTGTTGAATATCTTGCATGGGAGGCAATACATATGGAAGTTCATCGGGCCAAATTTCTTTAAACTTATGCAGCAAGGGTTTTAGTTTCTCAGGGATGTTGGTGGGCTCGAGTTCCTTCCCTTTTACAATTAATGCATAGGTATGTCCTATTTCTTTGGATTCCTTCATAAAATCTCGTATGGTTAAGAGAAAATAACCATCTACTTTAGAAGTTTCAGGTGGTTCCTTTGGCGTCATAGGGGCTAATATGTTTTTTAACCATCCTTGACAAAAATATACACATTATCATGTCCTTTATGAGTGGTGTCATGGTCGGATTGTCATGGTCAACTGAGTAGTATGTGACATGCCTCCATGTCAACTACATTGTATACTACTTCATCTTTATAATGTCTGCCAATTGAAAATGATATGGTGCATTGTTTAGTTACCTTTGTCTCGCTGACTTTCTTGATCCGACCGATCGTATATGAGGAGGGATGAAGTTTCGTTTTTAATTGTAATTTCTCCACCATAATTTTAGAGATGATGTTCTCGCTGCTCCCACTGTCGATGATCTCGTCACAGACTTTTTGATTCATCGTACATTTAGTTTGGAAGATGTTATGTCATTGTGGGTGTACCACTTTCCTTGGTGTATATAATAGTTTCCTCACAACGAGTGACTCGCTATGATCCTGCTGAACCCAACCTATCTCATTTGCCTCGTCCTCTGTGGCATGCTCTAACTCCTCAACATTTGGGTCTTCTTCTACATTTTTAACACTACCATCATTGATGGCGAGGTTCACCACTTGTCGTTAGGGACAAGTATTTGATAGGTGAACTGGTTAACCACAATGATAACAATTGTCGGGTCTTGGCTAAGCATAGGGGTTCAGGATCCTGCTCGGACCAGCAACAATTGTTACACCCATTTGGGGTGTAGCCTACCCACCTCCTTTATCTTGGTTGGCAAGTGCAGGAGGTTGAGTGCATGCTCCCACAAGCTCTTTCTCTCTGGGCTATGGAGCTCCCTAGGACAGACCTATCGCCACGGCCCTGGCACTAGGATATGTCCGTGTGTTGGGGCGTTCAAGTTGTGCTTCCTCTTGAGTAGCCAATTTGATTGCATCATTCATCGTTCATACAGGCTGCATCTGGACCCGATCCTGAATGGCTATACATAATCCACCATTGAATTAGACAAGTTGTTGCGATTCGATCTCGACCAAATTGTTACGCGCCACTAAGCAGTAGAATTCTTCTGCATAATTCCTAACCGACTGACTACCTTTCCTACAATTTTAGTATTGTTGGAATAGTACCTAATCATAGTCGCTAAGGAGAAATCATGCGCGTAACAGCTGCTTCATCCGCTGTTATGTGTTGATTGGTGCTTTCGTTGTCTCGTCCATGCGAGTTGTAGTTACTCTCACCAAGTTAAAGCTCTGCCCTTTAACTTGTAGGCCATAAATTTGACTTTCTTTGTTTCAGGGATCTCCATATAGTTGAAGACTCGCTCAACTTCAGAAAGTCAATTGAGGAAATCCTCAATGTCATTGAAGCTAGGGATATCGACCTTCATCCTAAACTCTCAATCTGACTGATCTGCTCGATCACCGGCTTGACCAGGATGTATGAGGATCATGTCATCAACCTCCTCGACGCTAGATTCTCCTTCCTCATGAATGATACTTTGATTCACCGTTGGCATCATCCTGCGATCAGGGTGATTATGAGTTCCAGCAATTGCTGGTCGCAGATCACCACCAGGAACACAGAGTTGCCCTATGGCCTCTATCATGTGATCAATGGAAGCCTGCAGCCCTGTAACACCCAGGCCAATCAGAGCAGCGTCCTGGGGCGTCCACTAACGGATTCCCATAGGATCACACTAGACGGTCGCATTGTGCTCACGTGCGGGCCCCACCATTGATAAACTAGAACAATTTAAGTCACTAACGCGAACAAGCCTGAACATATTCAGGTCGGACACAGGCCGTAGAGTCGGCCTGCCCAGTAATACCCGACAACAGTCTGTATAGGCCGTGTAACGCCCATAAAGGGTCCAATAAATCCAAAACCGTGGAAAACTGTGGACCTCACTGGGCTTGTGGTCCATCGCGGACGGAGCGCCCAAACGACACCTTAAAATGGACAACTTAGACTACCAAGTCGGCACTTGCGAGATGCGACTCTCCAAGTCAAAAACCTAACCTAAAATTAAAATAATTGGCCCCGCCACTTAGGGCAGCAAATTACGATTTTTCAACCGTTAGACTTCATTCAAACTCGCGCCATAGATCAGAGATATTTCCGTGCTCCTTCACACCAAACCAGACCCCTGATCGAGTAACAGTGACCGCTGATCCCAAATTGGACCCCTGCAATCAATTGTCGCATCCTTTTGCCACCAAACTTGGGACAACCTCTCATTAGACTATGGGACACCTATCCCATGGCACAGATGGGCCAGGGGCCACTGTGACAGCCCCAAAGACCAAAAATACACCCACCAAGGATATAAACATTAGGACCAGCCTTCCGGATGCAAGTCGATCTCTGATTCAAACTCGTTTAGTGGAGGACTATTCAAGATCAGCCATAGGATTAAGAGCCTAAGGTCAACATTCCACAACTCAATTGATAGATGTTTTTGAGACACAATGACTCATTTACGCACCAAGTCAGTTTGACTCGTCTCGACTCAATCCCAAACTCAAGTCTAATTCATAATCAGCTATCCATACCAAATGCACTGAGAAGTCTAACCTAAAGGACAACCCAAAATTGAGTCAAGTTCTATCCTAAGCCAGCCCAAATGCACTGAGTCATTGACTCAGTGACAAGGTCGAGTTCTAGATGCAAATGGCTCATAAACTCGGCTTTTGATGGAGTTTATTGATCCAATGGCTTATAGCCCATGATTTAGTTGAGTCAGCTCATCACAACCAAAGGTCGTTTGCAACCTAGGCGCCAATTGAGTTAACTCAGCAACAAGGTGCATCACCAATCCTGACTCGGGTCGTTAGAACTCAACGAGGCAACATAGACAACGAGTGAAAGATGGTCTTCTCCTCACTTTGCTAGGCAAAATCAGTAAGGTCCATACAAACTAGGACCTGACTCACCCTGAGTCAAACCCGAGTCATGGACTTGACCTGACAGCAGTTCAACTCGGCTTCTTCTTCTCCTATTCCAACGTGACCAGCGGTATTCAGGGCTCGCTCCGACTCCAGTAACCTATCGAGATGACCCAGAAAGCATGGACAACCCAAACTCAGAAGGACCTGAAGATCTGCAAACCCAATGACTCACCGAGTCATTGCTCTTGCGGCTGGAACCCAACTCAAAGTGGCATTAGGTGGCGAACTCGTCCACTCCCTCTCTCTATTCCTTCTTTTTCTTTCTTCTCCTCCTCTCTGAAAGGACTCAGACTGAGTCGGAGCTCAGTCCAGATGCAATTGACTCGACAGCCTTGGATCGAACTGAGCTGACTCAGCGTGGCGCTGCTGAGTCGAGCTCTTCTTCTCCCTCACTATCTTCTCTCCTTCCTCTAGTGTTTCTCTTCTTCTCCTTCTCCTTTCTTTGTTGGAAACAACCAAGTAAAGTCCTGGACTTGGCTCGATCTGGCAGTGGCTCGGACTGAGTCAGCGTAACTCAGTGCAGCAACAGACAGACGGTGCTCTCTCTTCCTTTTCTCACTCTCTTTCCATCTTTCCTTTTTAGGGAAATGATTGCCCTAAAAGGCAGCCTATTATAAGGCTCTATTAATCTATTCTAGATGGTTCGAAAGTGTAACTAATCAAGGGATTAGTTACGATATATAACTGTCTAATATGTACCATTTTGCAATGTTATAAGTGAATCATGCTAGCATGGCTGTGATCAGACATTTTGGATGGACTTCTAGGACCCTGGGCCACCAATCCAACGTCTTAGATTATCAATCCATGGCCATACCCGATGGTGGGTATTTTCGACTCAACGGGGAAGATGAACCTGTTGCTAATGGTGGATCATCACCCAATGGTTGATATTACAATCCACAACACATGGATGGCGTGGATAGTTCCTAAGATCACTGTGGGGCCCATATTATGGAAGGATAGGAGTGTTTTTCGGATAAGGTGTAAGTTTCCTCCACTGCAACCGATCCTGAGTTGTTGTTTGAAGAAAAGCCCTAATCGTTATAACAAAGATTTATAGACTCTTGAATTTGTTTGAAATGGATGGTCGAGATTGAGGGAGTATAGCTGGCTCAGAATTCCAGTCTGGCAATAAACAGAATCTTTCATTTTTGGAAAACAGCCGCTTTTAGGCCATCTTGTGTATGTGATTGTGTGCAGACAAGAGTGTATCAACACGTGAGTTTTATGGGTTTTGGTCAAATTCCTTTGTCCTACTATATGGTCGGTCTAGATTGTTTGTTGTGATCTTCGATGGTGGGCCATGATCAACGAGAATGGAGACCATCTTTTCGAATCCTGCTCAGGTGGGAAAAAAGAGAGGAAAATCTCTCTTTTTCTCATGTGTTATCAGGTCAGCGCGGTTAAAACCGTACGATCAGTTCTGGTGCAAGGCGGGTGCACGCACAGATGGTGCACACACACCTCTAAGGTGGGGTCCACAAGATGTTCATGGGATATCCGCTCCGTTCACTCGTCTTGGACACAACTATTATGTTATCAGGTCAATGATGAGGCAGATCTAACATTTAGTGGCCATAATGCTTGATTTATGTGCCTAAATGGTATCATTTGACGATCCTCGAAGCTCTAACAGTCAGATCTTTTCATACGAAGGTTTAGTTAGTAGTCTAAGGTTTCTTCCTAGTCTACATGAGATTTATTAGTAGAGTGAATGATCATATGCTTAATTGCAGTGGTCAAGTGATTGGTTTCTAAAATGCATAGTGTGAATAGGATGAACGGTGGATCTTGAAAATCGTAGTCAGATAATTTAATCTGTAAATAGGGATTTCTCCTAACTATTAGATTTTGACTAGAATATAAGTGAATGGTTCAATGAGGTAGGAATTCATGGTAACACCCCGAGTACCAAGAGTACGGGGTGTTACACACATCTTATATCTTACCTCTCGGTATTCTAGTCAAGCAATCGGCTAGTTGTAATGTTGTTTTTATAGGTTTCAACTCACCGAGGCCTAACAGTTCATATACCGAGTATGGTATCAGATTAATACTTGCCCTAAGGTCTAAAAGTGCATTATCAACATTAAAGTTTCCAAACACACATGAGATCGTAGGATTTTCAGGATCCTTATATTTTGGTGGAGTGTTTCAATTGATTATGGCGCTCACTTGTTCAATAAAAAATGCTTCTTTGTGTACGTTTAGATTTACCGCACATAGATCTTTCAGGAATTTGGCGTAAGATAGGAATTGTTTAATTTCATCCAACAAGGGGGTGTTGATCTTGACTTGTCGAAAAACCTCTAGAATATTTTGATTCTCACTTAGCCTTTTTTATGTGGTCAGACGTTGGGGAAATGAGGCCACGAGTTTGTATCCCTACAATTGCTCTTTGTCATATAGAGCATTACTAGATTCACCACCATCCTTCGAATTTTTTGGATTCCTTAAGTTTCTCAACCTTTCTTGGAATCTCTTTGTTTATTTTATTTCCACTTTTCAAGGTGATGATCGTCTTAACATGTTCCAGATGTTGAGTTGAAGAGTTGAGATCACATATCTCACATTGTCTTATTGGGTTAGGTTGCGGTTGGGCCAGAAAGATCCCAGTCTCCCTAACATTCAGTTGTGTCTCAAGTCTTGCAACCGAAATTCTAAGCTCATTCATAGCCTGAAGTTGTGTAACAACCGGTTCCTGAAACTCTAGTACACTACTTGTTTTCCAAAAACCCGAGTGTTAACCTTTAAAGATACCCAAATTCTACGTACATTTTTTTTATTTCAGAGTTAGTAATCTAGCGAAATAAAAGCAAATCAAATATAAGAGGTACTCCAAATATACATAACCAAGATTTCAATTGGTTATCCGAAAACTTATACAAATCAATGTCTTAAGTTTTTACATTACATAACAGTACAAATTTATTACAAATGAAATCATGAATAGAAGGTCGCAAGATTGTCTGGTTCCTCATATTCCACACGATCACCAGCATGCGCATCCTCTGCATCTCCTGCACACTGATTACGGTTTGATAGCATCAATGGCTATCATCGTGAGGCATAACCCCCAAGATTTATCGTATCATCAAGATAATTTAAGCATAGTTATCAGAAACAGCCTATAATGAATATTTCACGATGATTATCATAGAAATAAGATAAGGTTCATCAGATACGCATTTATTAAATAAATTCCATAGAGATAATCTTGTTTTAATGTAGGGATACATGCACATGCTCACAGACTTGGGGATGCACATCTAGCTGGTAAAAAAAGTCGCCTAAGGAGAACTAGCCACTCAGAAAAGTATTCAAAGCTACGCTTGAAGGAGGACTAGCCACCCTAAAAACATCATGCAAAGAGGACACTCAAGGTGGCCTCGCTTCCTTGAAGAGTACTCTACGTACGTTCAAGGAAAACTAGACACTCGAAAAAGTCCATGCGAAAAGGACCACCCATGGTAGTCAAATGCATGCAACGAAAACTTAGGATCACCAGGTAAAATACTCTACGGTACAGCTCGTAGTGACCAAAGAAAACTCCGCATCTTATATCGACCACCCGGTAAAGTCCACATGCTATGAGATGCATGGTTAGCCCAACCATTATTATTCTAGTTGTAACCAACCAATATATGAAATCTTAAATGTCTTCATGAGGGTTCGTCACCCATTATAGGGAATTTATAAATATGATGTTTTAAAAGAGACGTCTTCAACTAGTGGCCAAATATATTTCAACAAGTGGAACTTACCATAACAGGGTTATACTAAAATAATTCATCAAAGCCTCATAGGCCCAAATGGTCAACAAGATGGTAAATCCACAATGAGGACTCCATTTAGTCTATTAAACAAGATGGCCACTAGTTCGAGGACCTCTGAGCAATCCATCAAGTAATCACATATGACAAATTAAATTATGTGTAATATCGATATCGCACATGCATATCTAAAGCATTCATTTTAAATCAAAATAGAAATATTTAAATTGAATTGCATGTTCAAATAATTGAATTTAAATCAAATCCATCGATCATCTATAAAGGAATGAAAATCAATAAGAGCAATGAACCACATTAAGCAATCTATAAAGTAAATGAACAAATATGAATGAGCAAGCTAATTATCAAGATGTAGAAAAGCTTGAAGGGTGATCCTTACCCTAGAGTTGACTTATCTCTCGATGTTGTTAGAGTTGAATGATCGCACTTTAAGATCAACATCTAACATGATTAACACAATTAGTGTGATTAGATCATAATATTACCTAATTTATACAGTTAGGGTTAAAACTAGCTATTTCGATCGATAAATTTAGGATTTTAATGTACTATTTAGAATTTAAGTATTTGCCATCCAATTTTCGCAACATCAAAATTTCATATCAATAATAGTAATGATTTAAGAATTTAGAATTAAAATACCAATAATATATAATATTATTATAAAAATGATAATCTAGCTAAAATAGTAAAATTAAAGATAATTATGAAAATAATTGATAGCAATATTTCAGTAAGAATTCATAATAATAACATTTACAATGATAATAATAATAACTAAATTTGATAATATTATAAAATAACAACGATACCTCTCATTCTTCCTTTCTCTTCCTTCCTCCTCCATATTAAAACATGTTACTCAATCATTCCAGCAATAGCGCTGGAATTTCATCATCAACCCAGATGGTTGAGTCGACCCATCACTGAAATAGTGGGTCGACTCATTGATTCAACTCGGCTACACTCTATTTCTCTCTCCTTTTCTTTCTTTCTTCTTCATCTCATTTCCTTCTACTTTCTGGTCCACTCTCTCTCTCTCTCTCTCTCTCTCTCTCTCTCTCTCTCTCTCTCTCTCTCTCTCTCTCTCTCTTTTCTTAACCTATACAAATCTGAAATCCGCCCAGACTCGGACCTAGCTGTCCCGACTCAGTGCGGCACCAACGATCTGATTGACTCGGCCGACATGTGATGCAGCACAACCCATCCACTCTGGCTCCTCTTTTATCCCTCTCTTTACCCTTTCATCCTTTCCTCCTCCTGCTTCTCTGCTATGGATGTCTAGCAACTAGACTTGACTCGACCCAGCCTGGACGAGTCAACAACTCAACTCGAATCGAGCTGGTGTAATGAAGCAGGGCAGTCTCTTTCTCTTTCGAGTCTTCTTCTTCTTTGCTTCTTCTCCTTTCTCCTTTCTTTCTTTGTCTTTTGTTTTCTCTTCTCTAGACCAGGGAGAAGTTCTAACTCGAATCGGACCTGGACTCAGTGTAGAATGGATTGGCTGACTCATGACTCGGTCTGAGTCGGCTAAAGCGGAAAGGAGAGACGCATCTTTCCTCTCTTTAAGGATTTCCATTTTTGGAAAGCGGTGCCCTAAAAATAGCCCTTTTATAGGCTCTATTAATCCTCTTCTAGAGGGTTCAAACCCAACTAATTGTTGGATTAGTTACGGTTTTAGTCGTTTAATCCTTTAAGTTTTTATGATGTTATAGCCGAATCTAGCTTGAATGGCACTGATCTAATGGCACACCTGGACTTCTAACATCGTGGTCCTCCAGATGGATGACCCTGATCAAAAAATGGGCCCACTTGAATGTGATGGGTTCTCCCAACCAATGGAGAAGATAACGGCGATGATAATGGTGAAATGTTGATGGAGGGATAATCCTCTACTCTAAGTCGCCTAGAGGGTTTGGATCGAACCACAGAACTTTGTGAGACCCACCAAATGGAGGGAAGTCACTAATGTCTCGGTGGTGAATGCTATTCGGATGCGGCGTCTCTTGTGAGATGGTAAAACCCTAAACAAACGGAGAGAATGGAGGGATGTGATATTTCCGCACGGAGGGCTAGGATTGAGAGGGAATCCCGCACGCGGATTGCCAGGTTGCAGCTAGAAGTGGAGTGAATTCCATTTTAGGAACCGAGTCACACACACATTTCAGTTACAATACAGTTCGTGTGCATGTACACACACGTAAACATGTGAAATTTCTGGGGTTGGCTCGAATTCAAGTCCTCTATAAGATGAATGGTTTGGATCTCCTCAATGACGCTAAATGGTGGGCCAAGCCTAGATCAAATGTTCGTCGTCCACACGCATGCCAATCATTTACATTTAACCCTGTGCACTCATACACGGGTATCAACATGCAGAAGTTTTTAGGATTTGGTCAGCAGCTTGTCCAAAGTGCAATGGACGGCTCGGATCTAACAGATCCAGTTAGATGGTGGGCCACAATCGGAAGCAATAGACGTTGGCTGTTCGAAGGTTGCTTGGGTGGAAATAAAGAAAGAGAGGAATTTCTCTCCCATTTTCAGAAAGCACGGGGTCAGTACCCTTTTGGTTAATTCATGGTTCTGGTGTGCTAAGGGTGTACACGCTGTTGTGTGCACCTGATATAAAGGTGAGGGTCCACGCTAATATTTAATAAAATCCTCTCCATCCATTCATCTTGAATAGCATTGTTGGGCCATCCCACCAAAGATGAGGTGGATCCAAAGCTTAGGTGGACCATACTTTTAAAGTTTCAGCTCTAATTGTGGATTTTACTAGTCTGATGGTCGTATCATTTCGAAATTGAACATCAACGATAAAAAGGGTCCAAGGGACCACTTTAAGTAGAAATCAATAGATGGATTATGGATTAGATGGCCTAACATACATTTATAATATTAAATACATTTTTATAATGTTTTAAATATAATTTTTATTATTATATTTTCGATTATCAATTATTTATATTTAAATCCCATAATTATCTCTTTCGGATATGTTTTATATGTTTTTTTTAAAGAGATAAATTGCTTATCTGTATTTAGATTTATATTTATATAATCATTATCATTGTTATTATTTTTCTCTAGATTATTTTCGTGGGTCACACTTTGATCAATGCCATTTATTCATTCACTTTGCCCCTATAGGGCTTTAATTAGAAGGATTAAATCATTTTATTTTTGTAAGTGGGCCACGATACCTGGGTCTTAACATTTAGTTATCAATTTATTACAATTAACAATTGGATAGAAACTTGATCTATGAGTGGAGATTACTCACAATGGTCACACTTAGGCTAGATTAGAGGTGAACGTTAACATAAGTTAGGTCGGTACTTATACTACGTTAGGCTACACAGTAACACCCGAATACTGAAAAGTATGGGGTGTTACAAGTTGCTCTTGTCTAAATGCATCTTCAAGGGTTTTCCTTGGTGGAAGTCCACTAAATGACCCTTGTGGATAATTAGTTATATTTGTAGTTGGTTCATTTCCCCAATTAATGTTCCACTCATCAGGAGTGTGAGTGTCAGAATTTGGTGCACTAAGTGGTCGTTAATACGTGTTTGTATTATCTGCTTGAACGTGAAACACCTCTTGAAAAGTTGGGATTGTAAGACAATCTTTAATTGGGTGTACATCGCTCTCACAAATTCAACATACGGTTTCGACGACTGCTTTGGGCTGAGTTGATTCCTTCCTAGTTTTCAAGTCCTCAACTTTTCATGCGAGAATTGTCAACTGTACATTAATATCATCCTCCTTCTTGAGTACATGTATTCCTATCTCTCTTACCATTTCCTTGGGAGTACTAGCTTGGTTTGATGTGTCCCATGATTAAGAGTTTTTAGCTAGCATGTCAAAGTAATCCCATGCATCTTCTGGTTTCTTATCCATGAACTCGCCATTACACATCATCTGTACGAATTGGTGCATGTTTGGACTGAGTCCGTCATAAAAAAATCAATTGTCCTCCAAGTTTCGTAACCATGGTGTGGGTAGGCGAGAAGTAAGTCCCTGAACCGTTCCCAACATTCAAAGAAGGTCTCATTATTTTTCTGGGAGAAGTTCATTATTTCTCGTCTAAGAGCATTGGTTTTATGAGTCGAGAAGAACTTTTTAATGAACTCGTGGCTCATCTTTGCCCATGTGTCAATGGATCTAGGCCTTAATGAATGAAACCATGATTTGGGTTTTTCTTTTAGAGAGAATGGAAATAATTTAAGGCTAATTGTATCAGGAGGAACATCATTAAAATGTATGGTTGTAACAATCTCTTCAAATTCTTTAATATGCATATACGGATTTTCTTAATCAAGTCCATGGAACTTAGGAAGTAATTGGATTATCTTATGTTTGAAGTTCACATTTCCTGTATTGATTGGAAAAATTATGCAGGAAGGTGAACTTGTTCTCACTGGTTGTAAATAATCTCGTAAAGTTCGAACCGGCGGAATTCGATGAACTTCATTCTCATTACACACTGTCCTAATAGGTAGTGTGTGATGCACAGGGCCTTCATCAATCCGATGTTCTTGAGCCATGCTCTCAGATGACATTTCAAAAATATTTGAGGATTTTCTAACTTGTCAATCAATTTTTCAACCAAAACTCCTTTTCTCAAAAATCTCATAGTATGGTTCCTTACCCGCGAGGGCATGAACCACACCAAATTTTAATTCTATTTTCTAATTCCTACATCAAGTATGGAAAGAAAGTAGAGGGAATAAGTTAGAAGAATGTTACTGGATCGGAGTTCTATGTTACGACCCTATAAAACATAAAACAATGTTAGTTTCTAAAAAAGAAATCCAGAAAAAATCCTAACCTAAAAACAAAACAAAATTAGTCCTAATCTTCACCTAATTTCAAAACTAATTAATTTCAGAAAACTACAGTCATTAGTCCCCGGCAACGGCGCCAAAAAGTTGTTCACGACCCCAAGTGTAGGGTCACGATGTAGTAATAATCTCAGTGAGCCCGAGGTCGAATCCACAGGGATTGAACTTGTGTGTCTTCTGAATTTAACTAGAACTAGAACTAGAACTAGATGAAGAACCAAAACTAAATTTGAATGATTGAAGAGAGTAATTGTGAATAAGATTAAACAATCAATTTAAATGTGGTAACTAGGGTGCCAAGGATCCACTTGTAGCAATCAGGATGCTACCTTGCTTGATTCAGGAAATCTAATTGGAATTAAAGTCTTATCCTATCCAATTGGAAAAAGAGATAGATGATTGAATCTCTAAACTTCTCATGGATCTAATCATCAATAGAGGAGAATTATGGGAGGAATTCTATCACCCTACCATAACCAAGGGACGATGGTGAACTACGGGATTAACCGATCCCATAATCTCAAATAGGAAAAAAAGATATTCAAAGCAATCGTAGATCTATTGTAATTTGTCACAACAAACCATTAAAAACTAAAAATATTTCTTATAATCACACTAGAATCCAAGAGAGTTCAACAAAACATGAATCAAAATAAAGTAAACATCCTAATCACGCTACAAGCTTCACCTCTTAGCCCTAGTTAGGGGTGTACATTAAGTCGAACTGAGTTGAGCTGGCCTCAGCTCGAACTCGACTCAGCCACTAGCTGACCTCAGCTCGAACTCAGCTCGGCTCGGTCCTCCAGCCTAATTGGCCAGCTCGGCTCAGTTTAGTCAGCAGCTCGGGCCAGCTCGGGCCGAGTTCGAGCCAAGACGAGCCAAGTTCGTCGTTGAGGCATTTTCACAAACACCTGGACTGGAACTTCAAAATCTCACTGTATGTAAGACAGAAGAAATGGTTTTACAGGTATTTTATTAAACACCTTCTAAGCAACATAAAAACCAAGAAAAAAAAGGGTATTTGTTTCATGTACATACCTTCCTTGCCACCGGCACACTTCGTTGAGTCATTTCATCAAACACTTGGTGAGCAACATCAATAGCAAAGTAATCGAGTTACCGAACTGGTTCGATCCGAGTTCGATTCGAACTAGATTCGATCCGAGTCGAGCTCAACTCGGCTCGAACTCATTTTCGAGCTCAAAAAATCAGCTCGACTCGGCTTAAACTCAGCTTCGAACAAAGTTGAATCGAGCTTTTTCGAGTCAAGTCGAGCGAGCTAACCGACCTAGCTCGGTTTGTGTACACCCCTAGCCTTATCTAAGAGGTTTAACCAACCATAAACATGATTGAACTAAAAACTCTCAAATAAAGCATAAAAATCAACTATGGAAGAAGAAGAAAGCTCTTGGACGGCAGCTCCACCCTTTTGATCCATTCCCTGAACCCTATAAGATGCTTAGAAATGTCCTAGAGACTCCTATTTATAGTTGCGAATCTCCTTTTACGCACCGACTTGGAAGTTCCGCAAATCGCCTTAAATTACACAATTCGTGTTGGCCCTACGTTATAACTCTACGCAATTTCATTAGCACCGAAGTTGGCTTCGGTGGCACCGAAATCGTATATGAAATTTTATCGCATATGAAATTGTATGTGCGGAGTACTTAGGTGGCAACAAAATTGGCTTAAGTGGCACCAATGCTAGCTTCGGTGGCATCGAATTAAACTTAGGTAGCACCGAATTAAGTTGTTTTCTTGTTGAACTATTTTGTGCACTTTCGGTGGCACCAATGCTAGCTTCAGTGGCATGAATTAAGCTTAGGTAGCACCGAATTAAGTTGTTTTCTTGCTGGACTGTTTTGTGCACTTTCAGTGCCACCGAAGTTGGCTTAAGTGACATCGAACTGTCATGTTTTTCTGTTGTTTAACTTGTGCTTTTGCCAATCTTTTCTCCATCCTTTGTACTTGGTTTCCTTGGATATTTGGCATGAGAATTCTCTATTCTTGGTGTCATACCTCGAAATTCAAGTACAGAGTGTCCACCCTCAGACCCGAGTTTCAGTTCGTAACTCGTACACAAAGTGTACTAACTTAATTCTTTAATCAGTTTAATCAGAGGTGATAATTACATTTAGTCTAAGTTCTACCCCAACTCCCATCACACATACATAACACTTAGCACCAATCAAACAGGTATATATAAATCTTAACGACCCTTAAAATAATATAAATATTAAAAATCATTCATTTATTATATCATCATACTACAAATATGTTTATTCCAGACTAACATTATTTCAATTAGATAAATCTAAACAATTTCTTAAAATCTCAAAATCAATATCAATATGCATTATACGCTAATCAAACTATTCTAATAAATAAATCACATAATCAGAAATGATCTAATGCCGTCACTTCATCTTCAGATAAGTATGGTCATGTTTCACATGGGTCGTGTTCAGGCATGGTAAATCCCTCTGGTTCTTACGCCATATCATCTGTTAATGGCTCCTCTACACAGTTTTTCCATTAATAAAAATGTAAGCTGGCTAGGCTTAGTGAATTAACCCAGCATGGTTCATAATCATAGCAATTAAAATAACATAAAAATGTATATACAATGATATGGATGAAAATAGTGCATGAATGCATTAGATGGGATGATCGTCCATCTGCTTAGGTTAGAGGTCGTCAACCCGCATTCACCCGTTGGGTAGGCTTTCACCTTTTGGTAGGCTTGGGCATAGCCCGCATCTAGTAACGTTCTACCAAGATCGACATTTCTTCAAGGGAGGGCCCTTAGGATCGACCATGTATTATGTAAATGTAATGAAAGATGAATGATATATGAATATATCATTTTCATATTTGACATAGTTGTCTTGATCAAAATATTCACATATGAATTTAACGTATAATTATCGTAACAAAATACTCAAGTCAGTATATTAATCAATCAAACCATTACAAACGATTTATTTTAATTCCAATGAATCATGAGGCACATTGGGTTACTCACCTGAGTCTGGTAGTGTAGAATCCACAAGGTAATTAGGTTGGTTTGAATTCAGAGATCCTATCAGTTATATCAACAACATTATTATTCATCTAGTTATTTTACATGGTGGGGCCCACCTTTGATATACATCCTAAGTGGTCAAACCTTAAATGATCAAATAATTAAAATTATATGTTTATTAAATTTAATTATCAAGATTTAGATTTTCTTTTTAAAATCCTGAAATTGAATGTCAAATAATTAATTGGGGTGACCCACCGGATGATTTAATCATCCAGATTCTTGAGGTCTTGGTATATTTTGCCTCTACACATTGGATGAATTATGTGGATCTAACTACATATACATCGATGGCCCATCTCGACTTTCTACGCTAAGTGATACCAATCAGTTGCGCAGAAATCTCAACTTTCCTTATTAAACATTTATAGATTTGACTAGTGTGATCCATCCGATGGTCAGATCGATCTGAAATTCAAGGCACTGTTATCTTTTGATGCTTAGGATCAAATGACCCGTTCGGATCTATCTTAACACAATCAGATTGCACCCGTTAAATTTATTTCTAAAATATTACTGAACAGATGTGAAATTATAAAGCATCACTTTGTTAAAATTGTCTCTACACACCTATACAATGATCGTGTGGATGATCCACACCATCCATTGTATAGATCAAGAAGAAATTAACTATATAATAAAAAATTTTAAAAATCTAATAGTTGGAACTTACCTGATCAAGCCCTCTTAGAATCTCTTCTCGCTATCTTTGTATCCATTTTTAAAGAAACTTCTCATAAGATAAGATGAGCACATCTTCCCCTATCTTGAATTTGAATTTATTTTTTTAAGACATTTTAAAAAAATTTATTATTACTACTCCAATAATCAATCCTTAAATCTCTCTCAACTAAGAATGTCTCTACCAACTCAATTATTGACTTGTTTTTATTTTTTATTTAAAAATAAAATCTTTAAATATTTATTTTAATTTTTTTAATGCACCAAAATTTAGGGTTGTTACACTTGGTCTCCTAAGATCCATCTTTTGCCTTGGTGATTTTTGAGCATTAAATCCATGCTTTTAACATTCTTTTCAACCCAAGTTTTCATATTCACCTTGCAATACAAACATGTATAAAATATAACATTAAGCAGTATCATGTTCACAAAACCAAGATATAAATAGGGAAAAATATACAATATTTAAGTCAGTCGCAATAGTGACCAACCGATAGACACCTGTCCCTGAAACCTCGGGATTTTATTCCCTCTAACAAATCTTGCATGAGAAATTTTGACAAGTGCCCACGAGCCCCTAGCGAGTCGACAATTTCGTGGCATATATAAACAACATCCTCCCATCCAAGAAGAGGAAGAAATGACAGAAGGAATTGTGCAGAAGTTTTTCCAATTTTTCTTGGCTTTCCTTCCTCAACAACAAGGGGGGTTTTGCCACTTAGGATCCGCTACAAGAATCACACCTAGCCCACAACAACAATCTAACTCAGCAAAGCCAACATTATCACGACAAGAATAGAGTCAGGATTAGGGATGTCCAATTATCCATTTTCTTATTCAAGAAAATGGTGTTTGACTTCCATTTTCTCTTTCTCACATCTTAATCAAGCTTAGAACACAGTTCATTTCATACATTCCCTTCTCAACTAATACTATTTCTTTTATTTACTGCATTTGCTTATTTATTTCCTATTCCGCTCGCCTGCGCGAAGCCTCGACTCTGTGAATCAAGGTTAGGATGTTTTATTCTTTCTACATATATATTTTATTTTGTTTGTCTTCCTATTATCTTTCGACTATGTGAAGCAAGGCTACGATCTGTTTATTTTTTCTTTTGCCTACCCAACCCTCTTGTAGGGTTATGTGAAGCATGACCATATCTATATTACTAACATTTTTGTAGATATATGATTTTCCTGAAACTACACGTCCCTTAAAGTAGAGACTACACGCCAATGCAAGTAAGAGAATGTGCCAACTCATTTTCCTATAACTGAGACACTTATCAAGATTGCAAGCCAAACATCAGGAATCATTTAGGCCGGGGATTTTCACGATTCCCCAACCTAGGATAGGAACATGAGCTCTAGTCAATCGTACACACACCGCAGCCTAGTCGGCTAGCAGCGACTCCAGTCTTTTGATTACACATTTAAAAGCTGCTCTTGGAAAAGATATTCAATGGAAAAGAAGCAAAGACCAGGAAAAGTAACTGTGTATATCAAGCCATCCTCGTCCTAAAAAAACAAATAACACACGTGCAGTGATAAAAGCACTATCCAGTGGAAGACAATCCTCCACCGCGTTGTGCATCCAGCCGGGGCGCACACACGTCAAGAGAGAGCATTCACATAAGCAAATTTGTGAATTGGATTTAACCAATGACCCCAACACCAACCAGCCAACTGATTTTAAAAAAATATATATGTAGGCCCACCATAATGTATAATTATGTGTTTTATCCATGCATGAGCTTAATATTAAGGCAGATCTAAATTTCAAGTGGACCACATCACATGAAGCAATGGTGATTAAACACTTACCATTGGAAACTTTCTAGGGCTGGAAACCACAAACATCAACTTGATCAAAAACTTCTGTAGCCCCAAGAAGCTTCAAACGGTAAGTGTTTAATCACCACTGTTTCTTGTGGTGTGGTCCACCTGAGATTTAGATCTGCCTATGTTTTGAGCTCATGTCCAAAAATGATCCGGTGAAATGGGTGGAAGGTGCGGATAAAAGATACACATCATGGTGGGGCTCACAAGGCTTTGACACTAGCTAGCTGGTGTTGGGTTCACCAGCCAAACCATGTCCCAAATTTGCATCCCAACTTGGGTGCTTTGTTGGGGCCCTAGTGTGTTGCTCTTACCGTGTGGGGCCTACCTCGATGATGGTGTTGTATATCCATACCGTCCATCCATTTTCCAGCTCATTTTAGAATCTGATCCCAAACTTAATCAGGTCAAAATATCATGTGGACCACATCGATGGAAACAATGGTGAATGATTGTTAAAAACTTTTTGTGGGCCATAAGAGTTTTGGATCAAGCCGATCTTTGCATCTTTCCTCCATCCAAATCTGGTTGACCTTATGAACGGGTAGGATGGAAAATAAACATTACGTTGGGCCTTAGTAAGTTTTTAATGATAGGCGTTCGTTTCATATGGCCCACCTAAATGAAATGAAGTGAAAAAACGGATGAATGGCGGGGATATATGACAAATCATCAAGGTGGGCCCTGTTGAAAATTATACAGAATAAAGTATTTCTGTAAAATATGGAAACTGAAAATTTACAATGATCAAAACTAAGGATAGGCTGAAGCATGTCTGAAACGTTGTCCTTAAAGCGTTATTTGCCCCTACTCAAATAAATTGAGTATGCTGATAGGTTACAGGCAAATTGCTTCTAGGATACGACAAGCCTGGTGTGAGTCTGCGTTCAGCGAACACGAAGGCCCACCAAATGGAACTCTTATACACACTATCTGGTAGAATTACAATATAGAAAAATCCCAAAAAGAGAAAAAAAGAAAAGAATTTTTCTTGTGATTTAGACCACTGCACTGGTCAGTACTTCAACCACTGGTTCAGTTGAACCGTTCTAGACCACACCGTTGGTCTATTCTTCTAGTAAAGGTTTAACCCTTACTATCTTGCTGGAACTACTGGAGTATAGGAGAGTAGTAGCAGGCTGTCTCAGTTCGTATGGGTCTGCTGGAGTGGGTTTTCAGATGGTTTGGAAACCCATCCAGGCCCTCCTTTTATATGCTATGGTGGCTGGGGGTTTTGGTCCAGGGAAATAAATCTCATGACCGTTTTCTAGCTGTTGGAGAAAATTAGTCGTTTTATGGCCGTTTTGTGACTGTTATGCAAAGTACGCCACTAGCGCTTCTACAGCCACACTGCCTCACATGCCCATGCCCTCGCACCGAGACCGAGACCGAGACCGAGTCCAAGTCCGAGACCGAGCCTGAACCCGTGCCGAGCTCGAGTGCTCGCGCGGGTGTTCTAGTGCTACGCACTGGAACACGCAAGGTCCATAGTCCACGGACCAGGTAGGTAAATATTATAATACTCCACTATTATCATTTAAACTACAAAATTTTCTCTTCCCTTTCCCATGTGGGACTATTCCAAAAAACCCACAAAACGGTGTTTTTCCAAACAAAATAATATATTATATATATTATTTTTATTATTAAAATATATTTAAAATCAATATTTTTTTTCAACAATCCCCTACTTGATTTTTTAAAATATATTTTTCTCGGTTAAACAACTCTGCCAGAATAATCAGCTTATATGCATAAAGAAAGATATCTTTCGATTTTAATCTTCCCTTAGTGTAAGTATCTCAAAACTCTATCGAAATTACTGGTAGCCGCAGCTTTGAACCAGTTATTCCTATATAACAAAGTTGGAACCACACACATATTCGTTATGTATTTGTTAGAGTTCCCACAATATTGTTCAGTACATTTAATGGTCATGCGCTTATCCTAATTCGTGAACGATCCCGAGAGAAAACTCCTAACTCTCATGAGAGACAGCTCCATCTCTACGTTCATATAGGTGAAATCCTTCCAGTGTCTCCGTTACTATAAGACACTTGTCCTATAGACTGGATTTCGTTAAGAGTTCTCAGACTCAACCCTCTTTCGTAACGCTCAGCATTTATCTATTATGGATGAGGTTTTATAATTTAGTGCTGAAAAACTTTCCACATATCAGTGACTTATTTTTACCCATTAAACCCAAATTTAGAGATTTTCTAATTTCAGGTTGGGTTACCATCACTGGTGAAACTTTGGTTGAAGAATTTCAACCCCATCCCTCTAGATGTTGCCTTTACTACCTCTCTCGGTAGAGGTTTAGTGAAAGGATCTGCTAGGTTGTTGCTTGATTTCACATAGGAAATAGCAATGATTCCATCTTGAATCAATTGTCTGACATAATCATGTCGAAGACTTATATGTCTAGATTTACCATGATAAGTGCCGCTATAGGCTTTAGCTAATGTGGCTTCACTATCACAATGTAGTGACACAGTCGATATAGGCTTTACACAGAAAGGGATATCTAATAGAAGATCCCTTAGCCACTCAACCTCTTTGTCTGTTGCAGCCAGGGCTATAAATTCAGACTTCATGGTCGAGTGCGTTATGCAAGTCTGTTTCTTGGATCCCCAAGATACAGCTGCACCTCCTAGGGTGAATACCAACCCTGTAATAGACTTGTTGTCCCCTACACTCGATATCCAGCTCGTATCGGTATATCCTTTCAATACGGCAGAAAATTCTAAATAAATAGTCATAAGACTTTGGTTGCTTTTAAGTAACCAAGGACTCTACTGATTGCATTCCAATGTTCAGTACTGGGGTTACTAGTAAACTACTAAGTTTACTCACAGCATATGCGATATCTGGTCTAGTGCATTGCATAGCATACATAAGACTCCCTATAGCACTCACATATTCTAATTATACAACGGTTCTTCTAGTATTTTCTTTTAGCTTGATACTTGGATCAAATAGGGTCTTTGCTTCTTTTATATTTAGATGGTTAAACTTGTTTATTATCTTCTCAATATAATGAGATTGACACAAAGCATAACCCCCATAATGTTTTTTAACTTTGACACCTAAGATGGTATCAACTTGTCCAAGATCCTTCATTTTAAATACTGAAAATAGAAACCTCTTTGTTTCAGTCATACCTTCCATTTTATTATTATTATTAACATGTCATCAACATATAGACAAGTAATAACGATACAACTACCATCTACTTTTGAATATATGCATTTGTCAGCTACATTATGCATGAAACCATGAGATAGTATTTTAGAATCAAACTTCTCATGCCATTGTTTTGGTGCTTGTTTTAATCCATACAATGATTTGACTAATCTACATACTTTATTTTTATTTCCTGGTAGAACGAACCCTTCAGGTTGTTTCATGTATACCTCCTCATTGAGGTCACCATTTAGGAAAGCGGTCTTTACATCCATTTGGTGGATGTGAAGATGATGTATAGAAGCTAGCGCAAACAATATCCTTATAGATATTATTCTAGCTACAGGAGAGTATGTGTCAAAATAATCTATCCCTTCTTTTTGTTTAAAACTCTTAGCTACTAATCGAGCTTTAAAGGTTTGGATAGTCCCATCAGTGTAATATTTCTTCCTAAATACCCACTTGCAACCTATGGGTCTAGAACCTGGAGGTAAGTTAATTAGTTCCCATGTTTGATTTGATAGTATGGATTTCATTTCATCGTTTATAGCTTCTTTCCAGAAAGTTGCGTCTCTAGAGGATATAGCCTCTTTATATGATTTAGGATCATCTTCTATAGTCATCACTATAGGTATTTGTCTTATAACATTTTCTCTATCTGCTTCTACAAGATGGAAAATGATGCGTTGTGAGTTTATGTAGTCATCTCCTAGACTCTTCTCTATTCTTGTTCTTTGACTCCTACGAGGTTCAATAGGAGCTTCCACTATCTGTGGAGTTGTGCTATTTGGTTCTCTATTAGGAGTTTGGATTTCATTATCCTTTGACTCCAAGGATAGTGAGTTCTCAAAGAACTCAACATCTCTTGATTCTATTATTATATTAGACTCTATGTCTAGAAGTCTATAAGCTTTACTATTTTGTGCATACCCTACGAAGACGCACTTAATAGTTCTTGGTCCTAACTTAGTTCTTTTTGGATCAGGGGTTCTGTAATATGCAAGGCACCCCCACACTTTAAGATATCATAGGTTAGGTTTTCTGCCTCTCCATGTTTCATATGGAGATATTTTATACTTTTTAGACGGTATTCTATTTAGAATATGGCATGCTGCAAGCAGTGCCTCACCCCATAGACTTAGTGACAACTTTGCTCTTATCAACATTGAGTTGACCATTTCTACTAATGTTCTATTCTTCCTTTCAGCTATTCCATTTTGTTGAGGTGTGTATGGCGTTGTACATTGATGTATCAGTCCATGTTCTTCACAGAAGCTATCGAATTCATTGGAGAAGTATTCTCCTCCTCTATCACTACGGGAATTTGTATCTTCTTATTTAGTTGATTCTCTACTTCTGCTTTATATATCTTAAACATGTTCAATGTTTCATCTTTGCTCTTTAATAGGTACACATACACATATCTAGAGCAATCATTTATAAAGGTTATGAAGTACCGTTTACCTCCATGAGTAAGAATGTCGTTTAACTCACAGATATCACTGTGCACAAGATCCAATACTTAAGACGATCTTTCAATACTTGGAAAAGGTTTCTTCGTCATTTTGGATCGTATGCACACTTCACATTTATCGGTTTCATTATCTGTGTATGAGATTAAACCATTCTTAGCCATGAACTTCAAGGTACTATACCCTATATGGGCTAGTCTATCATGCCACAATCCAGCGGATTCAACCATATACGCAGAAGTGCTACTTTCATTCAGAGAAAACTTAACCACTCTGTTACAAGCATATCCCTTTCCGACAAAATTTTTATTCTTAGACAGAATCAGTTTACCTGACTCGTACACCACCCTTATACCTGGTTTTCCCAGAAGATCCTCAGAAACTAAGTTTCACCTCATGTCTGGAACATGCAGTACATTGGTCAGAATCACTTTCTTCCCAGAGGTGAATATCAGTTCGACAGTTCCTTTGTCGACGACCTTCGATCGGACTTCATTACCCATTTGGACTTCTTGACCATCGGTCAATTCCTCATAGGTTTTAAAGGCTGATTTGTCGTAGCACACATGTACTGTAGCGGCAGTATCATACCACCATCCTGGAACTTTGCTTTGGATGGTATTCACCTCAGTGATCATGGCCACAATATCGTCTTCTTCTACTACACTTGCCTCTTGTTTAGATTTGTGATATCAGCATACTCGAGCATAGTGCCCGGTTTTCCCACAGACATGGCATGGGCCTTTAAACTTTCCGTTCTTCTTTTGGGTGTTTTTCTTGAATTTCCCTTTATTGGGTTTCAGGGAATTGTCCTTTTCGGGATGTTTATTATTAGAGTTCTCTACTGCATGTACCTTAGACGAGGTATTCTTGTTATCATTCTTTTTATCGCGGTTACGGGATTCTTCTTCAATTCTGAGGTGTTTCTAGATTTGTTATAGTGTGTAGTCCTCGGTTTTATGCAGCAACTTCTTTCTATAGTCTTTCCACATCGGTGGCAATTTGGCGATTATAGCCCCGACTTGGAATGATTCAGGAAGATCTATTTTGATGGCTTTGATTTTGTTTACTATTAGCTGCAGTTCTTGGATTTGGGACAGCAGCGGTTTGTTATCTACCATGTTGAAGTCAAAATACCTGGCGATGAGAAACTTGTTGGTACCTTATTCTTCAGCCTTGTATTTGAACTCCAGAGCGGCCCAGATCTCCTTTGTTGATTACATCTGTTGGTACAGATCGTACAAACGGTCGGAGAGAGCATTCAGAATGCGTCCTTGACACAAGAGTTCGTCTTCAGCTCGTTTGGTGCGGGTTGCCGCCTATTCAGGTGTGTCGTCGTCGGTTGCTTCAGGTAGCGCTTGCAGATTTGGATCTAATATGTAGTAGATCTTCAGCGCCGTTAGGAGAAATTCAGCTTGTCTTGCCATCTCTTAAAATTGGTTCCATCGAACCGATCAAGACGTATCAAGTCCTGATTCATCAGCTTGATGGATGAAATACTGTCGGCTTCCATCAAATAACGCTTTAAGATTGTTGGAAATTATACAGAATAAAGTATTTTTGTAAAATATGGAAACCGAAAAATTACAATGATCAAAACTAAGGACAGGCTGAAGCATGTCTGAAACGTTGTCCTTAAAGCGTTATTTGCCCCTACTCAAATAAATTGAGTATGCTGATAGGTTACAGGCAAATTGCTTCTAGGATACGACAAGCCTGGTGTGAGTCTGCGTTCAGCAAACACGAAGGCCCACCAAATGGAACTCTTATACACATTATCTGGCAGAATTACAATATGAAAAAATCTCAAAAAGAGAAAGAAAGAAAATTATTTTTCTTGTGATTTAGACCACTGCACTGGTCAGTACTTCAGCCACTGGTTCAGTTGAACCGTTCTAAACCACACCGTTGGTCTGTTCTTCTAGTAAAGGTTTAACCCTTACTGTCTTGCTGGAACTACTGAAGTATAGGAGAGTAGTAGTAGGCTGTCTCAGTTCGTATGGGTCTATTGGAGTGGGTTTTGAGATGGTTTGGAAACCCATCCAGGCCCTCCTTTTATAGGTTATGGTGGCTGGGGGTTATGGTCCAGCGAAATAAATCACATGACCGTTTTCTACCTGTTGGAGAAAACTAGCCGTTTTATGGCCGTTTTCTGACTGTTATGCATGGTCCATTAAGCTGTTGCGTGCTGACTGTTGTGAGACAGCAGCTAGTCATTTTCTAGCTGTTGGGCTAGTCATGTAGCAGTTATAGCTGGACCCTGCACTAATAGCACAGCTGTTACAAATCTGCTGCAACAGCTCTATTTTCCAGCTCTCTATATATACTGGAGGACTCTCATTTAGTCTTCTAGTTTCCCTTCATCCAAGTGCAAAGTGCGTCACTAGCCCCTTTACAGCCACACTGCCTCACATGCCCACGCTCTCGCACCGAGTCCAAGTCCAAGTCCAAGCCCGAGCCCAAGCCCGAACGCGATCGCGCGCGCGGGTGTTCCAGTAGCACTGGAACATGTAAGGTCCATAGTCCACGGACCAGGTAGGTAAATATTATAATACTCCACTATTATCATTTAAACCACAAAATTTTTTCTTCCCTTTTTCATGTGGGACTATTTAAAAAACCCACAAAACAGTATTTTTTCAAACAAAATAATATATATATATATATAATTAAAATATATTTAAAATCAATATTTTTTTTTCAACAGGCCCCACGGTAAGGGTAATACCCTAGTGGGTGTTACCCGAAATAACACCTAATCCACTCCCCCAACGTCGCTGGTGGACCCCACCATCCACATGTGACATGCCGAACCGAGAAGATCCCATTTCATCCGCCCATATTCACCCACCTACCCCTCCCGCCGTCACCTCCAAGCTCCGTGAAACCTAACGGTTTCCGTTAAGTCAAACGCCCCTACGCTGCGCTATAAAACACCTTCCTACCCACCTCATTTCCTCACCACTCCACCTTCTCCCACCTCCCTCTGTCTCAATCCCAGCCGTTCATTCTCGGCGATGGATCTCCTTCTCTTGCAGAAGGCCCTTTTCGCTCTCTTCTTCTCAATCATCGTCGCCACCGTCGTATCAAAGCTACGGGGGAAGAGATTCAAGCTCCCGCCGGGCCCAATCCCCGTCCCTGTCTTCGGGAACTGGCTCCAGGTCGGCGATGATCTCAACCATCGAAACCTGTCCGATCTCGCCCGTCGATTCGGAGAGATCTTTCTCCTCCGGATGGGCCAGCGCAACCTCGTCGTCGTCTCCTCCCCTGACCTCGCCAAGGAAGTCCTCCACACTCAGGGCGTCGAGTTCGGGTCCAGGACCCGAAACGTCGTCTTCGACATCTTCACAGGCGAGTTCCTTCATAAATTCCGTAATGACGGCGACACGTGGCCGCAGCTGTCTTCTATCCTGCCAACCCGCACTGTTATATAAAATCCGAGCCGTTGAAGTGCTGGGCCAATCTGCTCATTGGGTAGCCGCACCGTCGCATTGAGTAAGACCGTTGGATATCCATCGATTTATGATGCGGCCCACCTTTTCAACGGCTCGGATTTTCGACACAAATGATGCGGTGGCTGGCGGGAAAGGCAGCATCGGGCGTGGAATCTTGATTAATATTTCCGCCCTACTTTTTGATAGATACACCCTTTTTCCACTTTTTGTACCACCTTACTATGAAAAGTGGGAAAAAAGGTTCCAGCGTCTTACAAGAAGCAAAAGGAGATTATCTGTTACCTGGAATGGATGAATCTCGACCGTCCATTTGGCCAGGGCCACCATGCCAAAAAAAAAAAAAAAACAGAGAGGGAGATTCTTACTTTTTGATAGATACACCCACCCGTTTTTCTCCACCTTTATTGTGTTGTATTCCAAAAAGTGGATAGAAAGGGGTTTTCGATTAGATGACCTCGGCTTACAGGATCCAAAAGAATAAGTTAAAAGAGAGATGATCTAGTACGGTGGAATGGATCGATCTGTGCCGTCCATTCTGTCTGACATGGCCAATCATATAATGAGGGCTAAATCAGCAATTTGAACCATCTATCAGTTAATCCCAACCATCCAGTCCATGGCATGGATAGAAGACCAACTACCGGATGGACTGGATCGATCTATAAAAAGCCATCATGACCAATCGTATAAGGATATGCCAAATCAGCAATCTGGACCGTCTATCAATCGGAACCATCCAATCGGCGGTATTGGTAGAAGGCCAACTAACGGATGGTGTTGATCATCTTCTGATTATGCAGGCAAGGGCCAGGACATGGTGTTCACGGTCTACGGTGATCACTGGCGTAAGATGCGTCGGATCATGACCGTCCCATTCTTCACGAACAAGGTGGTCCAGCAGTACAGGTACGGATGGGAAGACGAGATCGCACGTGTGGTGGAAGATGTGAAAGCGAATCCAGATGCAGCCACGAAGGGGATTGTATTGAGGAGAAGGCTACAGCTGATGATGTACAACAACATGTACCGGATCATGTTCGATAGGAGATTTGAGAGTGAGGAAGATCCTCTGTTCGTGAAGCTGAAAGCATTGAATGGTGAACGGAGCAGATTAGCCCAGAGCTTTGAATATAATTACGGTGATTTCATTCCCATCTTGAGGCCTTTCTTGAGGGGGTATTTGAAGATTTGCAAGGAAGTGAAGGAAAGGAGGCTGCAGCTCTTCAAGGACTACTTTCTTGAGGAGAGGAAGTAAGTTTTTTTCTTCTTCTTTTACTTATTTATTTATTTATTTGAATTGGGTTTGGATTTTATTTTATGGTTTTTTTTTTTTTTCGGGAATATTTAGGAAATTTTTGTTGGTTTTTTTAAAGGTTGAAATTACCAAAATGTCCTTCATTATGTGGAGTTGATAATCATTGACCACGTGGTATGTTTATGAAATCCAAAACATCCAATAGGTATAGCTCTTGTAGATCTAATGATAAAGTGGGCCACCGTCGAAAAAATTATATACTATTTAAAACATCACGTGTAGCCTATCTAATGGTCTGATCAGATTTTCTTTTATAGTTTTTTCTTTTTCTTTTTTTTTTTTTGAGATTTGGATTTTTTTTTTTAATTGATTTTGAGTTGAGACTTGGGAGAATAATTTTTTGGCAATTTTTAACTTATTGGAAGGATCGAACCATTTTTCTGGGGTATTTTAACCAGCCTAAGGATCCAAACCATAATGGTTAAATACTAAGGGGGCCTTTGGATCATAAGTTACTTAAGATAAGTTATTTATGCCTTAAATAGTTTATCTTGATTACTAATTACTAAATTGAATTTTATAACTTTAAATAATTTAAAAAAAAAAAAAAACTACTTATAATTGATCATAAACCAAGCTTACTTATCTCAAATAAGTTAGTTATCAATTGTTGTAAGTAGAAATTGTAACTTATTTGGTGGTATCTAAACTTGAGATTGGGTCCGGGTTGAACCCTTGATTTGATAAGAACCAATTAGGCGAAGTTGAGTTTTTGAACCATAATGGGAGTGAGGTTGATGTTAACAATAAGTGGGTTTTTTTAATTTTTACATGCATTCACACAAACTCACATACTCAAACTCATGACGTCAGTATTAAAATGCATTCTGTCTACAACTGACTCATAGAAAGAGACCAGTATTAAATGGTTGATGGTCGATTGGACGCTTGTAAAATCTAATTAATGTGTGCTTATTTATAGGTAGGTTTTTTATGTTGTGGTTATCAATTGATAAAGTATTTATAAATAAATAAATAAATTTTTTTTCGTATTTGACTAATTATAAATTATTATTGTACATTAAAAGTGCCTTTATAAATTTGAAAAACTTAATGTGAGCTAAAACGCTGCTTATTAGGTGTAACCACCATGGGACGAGTTTAGACCATTTTTTCCCAGCTAAATTGTTTACAACTTGGGGTTTTATAAACGTCCAAACCAACCCATTATAGGTGGTGGGCCACACTTTAGAAGAGAATATTAACCATTGCCCTTTTGACTTAGAGGTGCCGACTAGCGGAGTAGGTGTATGACATCCAACTTGTGTAACATATGAATCCAAGATCACGAATGAAAATTCTATCAGATCCAAACAAAAAGTGGGCCACACGATAGGAAATAATGTTTGTAATGTTATGTATTGCTCAAAAACATCCAAAGTCATGTCCCGCTCATTTGATGATTTGATTGACCAAATATTTGTATTGTCGGGGTCACATGTTTGGACGGGTTGGATGTCATTCAGATACTCCAGTGGCCCACAATCCTCAACTTTATTTTTTAAGGTATGTGGTAGACCATACCATAGGAATTAGTGGTGATTGAATGCCTCGCAGTTAAAATCTTCCTAAGGCCCACCGTAGTACTTTTCTAATGTTTATTTTCCATCCAACTTGTTAATGAGGTCACGCAATCGTGGATGAAAGAAAAATAAATAAATTGAGATTCATCTGAAACTTTTGTGGCCCAGGTAAAGTTTTTAATGGTAAAAATCCACTGTTTCTTAAGGTATGGTCCACCTGAGATTTGGTGCCCTAAATGATCAGGAAGAACGGATGGATGGTGTAGATATAGAATAAATACATCAAGGTGGGCCCCATGGTAAGTGCGGCACCTAATCTGCTCCCATGAAAGTGCACTCAGACGGCTTACTTTACGCTCTGACATGTCACGAGATATCCATGATTTTGATAATTTCTATTATTATATAATAATAATTAGATATATTTTTTAAATCCTGGATATTTTAATTACAGGAAGCTCTCAAGCACCAAGGGTTCGGCCAGCGCATCTGGGCTAAAATGCGCCATCGACCACATCCTCGATGCCCAAAACAAGGGAGAAATCAATGAAGACAACGTCCTCTACATAGTAGAAAACATCAACGTCGCTGGTAAGTAATCAACTCCTACCTACTTCCCTGTCCAAGAGTATTTTCGTCATTTCGCTCGTGTGGGTTTTGGGTAGTATTTTGGTGTACTCCAGCAGAGTAATAGCTCGATCAGAACCGTCCAAATCATGGGCCCCATTCTGGATGGCTCCTAGGCTGAAATTTGGACTGTCCCATCCATCATTTTGGTTAAGTGGGCGGCAATTTTGACGGTTTGGATTGAGCTAAATCTGCCCTTGTATGCAAGCATATGGATGGACGGTCACGCCCTGCCAGAGTGTCTCAAAAAATATCCCCGATCAGGATGTGGGCCAAGCTCTGTGGAACGCACTGAGCTTCGTCTGTCATGCTCCGGAGATGGGATATTTTCATTGCATCCAACTCGTCGGTATTTTCATTGCCTTTAGGAAAGTTGGTAAGCATGATATAGTGGGATTTGATTGGATAGCCGGCTGAAGCTAGGGCTAGAGACATTTCCAGAGGAATTTGGATTCTATGTTTGTCACTAGCAGAAAATTTATGATTGTTGCAATCTAATGGGGCCACATCATCACATGTTGCATTTAATGCAGCAGTGCTGGCAATATTAATAATGGCTTACACCAATCATGATGCCAGATATAGGGGTGCACACGGGTCGGTTTGGTCCGATTCTGGGGGAACCGTTCCCAACGGTTCTACGATATTTGGAACCGGAACCGGATCGTTGGCACCCTAGATATTGTATAAGGTGTACAAAAATACATTTATGAAAATAATTAAATTGTGCATTATAAATCATGAGTCAAATATGGAAACAACAAAGAGTTCTTGATTCGGTTCCAAGTTCGGTTCTACGGATCGGTTCGGTTCTACATACCTCCAAACCGAGAACCGAACCGATGTAACCGGTTTTTTGATTTTTGGAACCGGAACCGGAACCGGTGCACTCTAGAACCGGACCAAACCGGACCGTTTGGTCGGTTCCGGTCCGGTTCCACGGTTCTACCGGTTAAATGTGCACCCCTAGCCAAATATGCACGAAAACAAATTTTTTGTTTACGACAAGCAGAAGATCCAAATTCTTCTTAGAGACCGAGGCTGCTGGCAATCCATGTCCAGCTCGTTAGAGTGTGAATTAGGCAGTGTCCTTGCCTGTAGTGAATTAGTATAGTCACTCTATAGCAAGATTTGATTTGAAAACAGCTGATATGAGAACTAAAGATGATGCTAAGGCTCACGCAAAGTATGTTTGAAAGTTATTTTGGTCAATTTAATTTCGTGTCCATCCCACCTACAGTACTCAATTCATACCTAACTTGCCAACCATCTTTTTCAAGGGTATTTTGGTCATTTTGTTTACTTAGGAAGCTGTTTTGATAGTGTCATGTAACCTCCAACATACATTTCAAGCCACGACACCTAGAAAAGATTAGAGGCTAATTCAGCCCTTTCAGCCGGAGTAACGTAACAGCTAATATATAAATTGACTGTTTTGCTTAGAGTAACGTATGGAAAAGATGCCATTTTAGAGATAGGTTTTATACTCTGCTGGCAGTGTAATGGATGATACTCAGGCACTCAGAAACTGCATACGTAGCATATAAGTGAGTCAAATTAAGCTGTCGACATCATGGTTCCAGGATACATAAACAAAATATCACACTTTATCATCTGATCACGGGATTGGTGGGCATTTATTGGAAGGCTATAATTGCAAAAAAAAAAAAATCCAACGGTCCTATTTCCTCAAACAAGTGTGGTGAGGATTAGACCGCGGGCACCAGTGGATGGACAATGGACCGAACTCAAGACTGATTGAACCGCTGAATGTGTGGCGCCGATCTCTTGATTTTCAACCGTTCATTTGATGACCACCAAATGGACGGTTAGATTCGCCCTGATCGGATGGGACACCACAACTTTAAGTTACTGTTACGCTGTCGCTTCACCACCGCGTGTTTTATCTGCAAAGATTCCAAAGTGACTCTTTTTGGGATATGGGAAGGTTCCGAGTCCGAGGCGACTCTCATCCATTAAATACGCGTGGCCCCACCAGCTGCATGATTAGATGGACGATATCAATGTACCATCTTATTGAAATGACCAAAATACCCCTATCATGGTTATAGATTTCTATTTCCCTGCACCAAGTATCATCTTTCCCACCAACCTGTCCGCTTTTGTAGGTATCAGGACCGTTAAAATGATGGACCCCACTTTTTGAAGAACACCAAATTAGGCTGATCTGATGATTAAGTGGGCCACACTTGTCTGTTGAGTTCAACCCCCTCAATCGTCCATTGATTCAAACGGTGGTGGGGCCCATCTTTTTCATGTAACTGGTATCCTACAAAGGTTCCACACCAACATGCCTAGTGTAGAAAATCAAAAGAAAGGGAACGGATGGGCCCACCATGAAGACCATGAAGACCCCCCTCTTGAAAATCGGGCTGATCTGATTACTAGGTGGACCACAACTATATGTTGAATCATGATTCTGAAAGTGTGGCCCACCTGGCCTAAGGTGATTTTCATGGTGGGGCCTATTGTTTTCATAGACACAAATGGTATATTGGTTCGTACCAATATGCCGTTTGTGTAGAAAATCAATAGGAAATAACCCATGAGACCCACCATGAAGATCTCCCTTATTGAAAATCAGGTTAGTCTGATCATTAGGTGGGTCACACCTATATGTTGAATCAGATTGATGGTGTGGCCCACTTAATCATCAGACTGACCTAGGAAGCTTTATGGTGGGGCTTGTATAAGTGGTGTATTGGTAGGAAAGATGGCTAGGTACCACAAGCTTGTGGTACCTTGCCTTTAGGTGGCTAAGTACCACAAGCTTGTGTTACCTTGCCTGTAGGTGCATGCATTCTCAGGTCATGAGATCAACTCTCCTAACAATACCTACGCTTGCTCATGTGACTCAAACCAGCCATTGAGACAACACTGTGGTCGATTGAGTGGGGCATCGCGGAGCTTGTGAACCACCCCGAGGTCCAACAGAAGCTGCGTAACGAGCTCGACACGGTCCTAGGCCATGGCGTCCAGATCACTGAGCCAGACACCTACAAGCTCCCCTACCTCCAGGCAGTGGTCAAGGAGACGCTCAGGCTCCGCATGGCTATCCCACTTCTTGTCCCACACATGAACCTGAACGACGCCAAGCTGGCCGGCTACGACATCCCGGCCGAGAGCAAGATCCTAGTCAATGCATGGTTCCTAGCAAACAACCCCAAGCAGTGGAAGAAGCCCGAGGAGTTCCGCCCCGAGCGGTTCCTCGAGGAGGAGGCCAATGTGGAAGCTAATGGCAATGATTTCCGCTACCTGCCATTCGGGGTGGGCCGCAGGAGCTGCCCAGGGATCATACTGGCATTGCCGATTCTCGGGATCACGCTGGGCCGCCTGGTGCAGAATTTCGAGCTCATGCCGCCTGTCGGTCAGGCCAAGCTCGATACGAGTGAGAAAGGCGGGCAGTTCAGCTTGCACATACTCAAGCATTCCACCATTATTGCAAAACCTAGAGTGTTTTGAGGCTCTTATTTCCTTCTTTTTTTCTTTTTTGATCCTATGTTTACTTTGAAAAGGACTCCTATCTTATTTCTTTGAATTTGTATGGTGGATGGTGTTGGTAAGAGGATGGAATGGTGGATGAGTATAAATGTATGGATTTGTATGGGCACATTGCAAAGTTGCAATAAACGTGTATGGTTCTGGGTCTCTTGCTCACATGGGTGGGAGATCAGAGCCGGCCATCAGCTGATCCATGTTTCTATTATTTGGCCCAAATGAAATGATTATTGGTAGGCCATGTGTGTATAAGGTAAATGAATGGTTGACGGAAAATTGCAAATGGGCCAAGTTTCATTTACATGTTTGGCCCACCTTCCTATTTTTGAGTCATGACATCCGCACGATGAGACAATTAGTAGCTCTGATTGTTTGGATGTGTTGGGTCAAGGCTCGGGGTGGATGGGGTGAGGTATTTAGGACAAGCATTTGTGAAGTTCATGGATTTCAAATCTTCAATGTTTGCTTTTCATGGGTGATCTTTTGATTCACGACATTCCACAATCAGTGGCTTTGATTGTTTGGATGTGTTTGAGGGGTCTACTTTGTTTATGTTTGATGGTGATAGACGAGGGTCAGCAGCCTGCTCTTTCTAAAGGGTGGTTGATCTTTGTAATCATGACATCTGCAATGAGTGGCTCTGATTGTATGGATGTGTTTGAGGCAGGTACTAGTTTGTGTTTGATAGTGATGACAAGGCTCGGCACTCACTCTTACTGAGGGTGGTTGGAGTGAGGTATTTAGGACAAGCATTTGTGAAGTTCATGGATTTCAAATCTTCAATGTTTGCTTTTCATGGGTGATCTTTTGAGTCATGACATCCGCACGACCAGTGGCTCTGACTATTTGGATGTGTTTGAGGTGTATACTTGTTTGTGTTTGATAGTGATGGACAAGGCTTGGCACCCTGTTCTTTCTAAGAAATGGTTGGGGTGAGGTATTTAAGACAAGCATTTGTGAAATTCATGGATTTAAGTACTTCAATGTTTGCTTTTCGTGTGAGATCTTTTGAATCATGACATTCGTAGGATGAGTGGCTCTGATTGTATGAATGTCTTTGAGGTGTGTGTGTATTCGTTTGTGTATGATGGTGATGGAAAAGGGTTTGCACCTACTTCTACTAAAGGGGTGGTCGGGGTGAGGTATTTAAGACGAGCATTTGTGAAATTCATGGATTAAAAAAATCTTTAATGTTTGTTTTTCCTAAGAGATCTTTGGAATCATGACATCCGCAATGAGTGGCTCTAATTGTTTGAGGCTGGTACTAGTTTGTGTTTGATAGTGATGACAAGGCTCGACACTCACTCTTACTGAGGATGGTTGGAGTGAGGTATTTAGGACAAGCATTTGTGAAGTTCATGAATTTCAAATCTTCAATGTTTGCTTTTCATGGGTGATGTTTTGAATCATGAGATCCGCACGACTGGTGGTTCTGACTGTTTGGATGTGTGTGAGGCATATACTCATTTGTGTTTGATAGCAATAGACAAGGCTCGACACCCTGCTCTTTCTAAGAAATGGTTGGGGTGAGGTATTTAAGAGGAGCATTTGTGAGATTCATGGATTTAAATTCTTCAATGTTTGCTTTTCATGCGTGATCTTTTGAATCATGACATTCGTAGGATGAGTGGCTCTGATTGTATGAATGTCTTTGAGGTGTGTGTATTCGTTTGTGTATGATGGTGATGGAAAAGGGTCTGCACCTTCTACTAAAGGGGTGGTCGGGATGAGGTAGTTTAGACTAGCATTTGTGAAATTCATGGATTAAAAAAATCTTTGATGTTTGCTTTTCCTGAGAGATCTTTGGAATCATGACATCCGCAATGAGTGGTTCTGATTGTTTGAGGCAGGTACTAGTTTGTGTTTGATAGTGATGACAAGGCTCGGCACTCACTCTTACTGAGGGTGGTTGGAGTGAGGTATTTAGGACAAGCATTTGTGAAGCTCATGGATTTCAAATCTTCAATGTTTGCTTTTCATGGGTGATCTTTTGAATCATGACATCCGCACGACCAATGGCTCTGACTGTTTGGATGTGTTTGAGGCGTATACTCGTTTGTATTTGATAGTGATGGACAAGGCTCGACACCCTGCTCTTTCTAAGAGATGGTTGGGGTGAGGTATTTAAGAGGAGCATTTGTGAAATTCATGGATTTAAATTCTTCAATGTTTGCTTTTCGTGCGTGATCTTTTGAATCATGACATTCGTAGGATGAGTGGCTCTGATTGTATGAATGTCTTTGAGGTGTGTGTGTATTCGTTTGTGTATGATGGTGATGGAAAAGGGTTTGCACCTACTTCTACTAAAGGGGTGGTCGGGGTGAGGTATTTTAGACGAGCATTTGTGAAATTCATGGATTAAAAAAATCTTTGATGTTTGCTTTTCCTGAGAGATCTTTGGAATCATGACATCCGCGATAAGTGGCTCTGATTGTTTGAGGCAGGTACTAGTTTGTGTTTGATAGTGATGACAAGGCTCGCCATTCACTCTTACTGAGGGTGGTTGGAATGAGGTATTTAGGACAAGCATTTGTGAAGTTCATGGATTTCAAATGTTCAATGTTTGCTTTTCATGGGTGATCTTTTGAATCATGACATCCGCACGACCAATGGCTCTGACTGTTTGGATGTGTTTGAGGTGTATACTCGTTTGTGTTTGATAGTGATGGACAAGGCTCAGCGCTCTTTCTAAGAGATAGTCGGGGTGAGGTATTTAAGAGGAGCATTTGTGAAATTCATGGATTTAAATTCTTCAATGTTTTCTTTTTGTGCGTGATCTTTTGAATCATGACATTTGTAGGATGAGTAGCTCTGATTGTTGGAATGTCTTTGAGGTGTGTGTATTCGTTTGTGTATGATGGTGTTGGACAAGGGTCTGCACCTACTTCTACTAAAGGGGTGGTCGAGGTGAGGTATTTAAGACGAGCATTTGTGAAATTCTGGATTTAAATTCTTCAATGTTTGCTTTTCGTGGGTGATTTTTTGAATCATGACATTTTCGGGATGAGTGGCTATGATTGTATGAATGTCTTTGAGGTGTGTATTCGTTTGTGTATGATGGTGATGGACAAGGGTCTGCACCCTACTACTAAGGGGTAGTTGGGGTAAGCTACTTAGGACAAGCATTTGTGAAATTCATAAATTTAAATCTTTGTTATTTGCTTTTGATGGGTCTTTTTTGAATCATGACATCCGCACAATCAGCTTCTCTGATTGTTTGGATAGGTTTGAGGTGTGTATATGTTTGTCTGATAGTGATGGATAAAGCCATGCACTCAATCCCTCTTACAAATGTAAGGGATGGTTGGGGCGAGGGATATAGGAGAAGGATCCAATAAATTCAAGGATTTAAAATCTTTTGGTTATCTACTTTTCATGGATGATTTGTCGAATTTGTGGATTTTATTAAATCCAAAAAAAAAAAAAAAAATTGATAAAAGCTTTTCCCCCTGAAATAAATGTTGTGGTTAAGAAAAGTACTTTGTATATATGCTCTGCCGCTACAATAAATAAATATTGGAAGTAAATTTCACGTGGCCACCTTAACGGAAATTGTTCTATGTAGGGGATCTATGGGCCCACTGTGATGTATGGGTTTGAGTCATGTTTTTCATCCATTTCTGAATATCATTTTAAGGTATGAGGCAAGCTCAAGTGGATTACATGGTGGGGATTGAATGGCCATTATTAAAAACTTGCAGGGGTCACAGAAGTTTTGGATACCCCAGGAAGGTTTCAATGGCCACGGCTTCAGTAGATCTCGGGTCCACTGAGGTTGGTGGATCTCTGACTGTGGGGCCCATTGTGATGTATTTGTCTTATATCCACGTTGTTCATCCATTTCGGTGAGCCCTAGGAAGGTTTCAACGGATTGACCGTAACTGTGGGCCCCATCGTGGTGTATTTGTCTTTAGAGGTGTACATGAGTCGATCCGAGTCAAGCTTGGCAGAGCTCAACTCGGCTCGGCCACTAGCTGACCCCAGCTCGAACTCGTCTTGGCTTGGTCCTCGAGCTTGACTAGCCAGCTCGGCTCAGTCAACAGCTCAGGTGAGTTCGAGGCAAGTTTGAGCTAAGATCGGGCCGAGTTTACCTGTGTAATATTTCCACAAATATATGGACTACACCTTCAAAATCTCACTGCATGTAAAACAGCAGCAGCGGTTTTACAGGTATTTCATCAAACACCTTGTAGGCAACATCAAAATCAAGAAAAAATGTATTTGTTTCATAAACATACATTCCTTGCCAGTAGCCGACACTTCGTTGAGTCATTTCGTCAAATACTTGGTGAGCAACATCAATATCAACGTAAACGAGTCACCGAACTGGTTCGATACCAATTGAGTCGAGCTCAGCCAAGCTTGAACTCAGTTCAAATTTTTTTCGAGCTCAAAAAATCAGCTTAATTCGACTCGAACTCAATTTTATTTTATTTTTTTGTTAGCTTGTTAGTACACCCCATTGTCAATTCACACTTCACTGTTAGCCACCCCCACTAGGGAATCGATACCAAGACCTCAGTGTTGAAACGAGGTATCCTTCACTCAGTCTACCACTTGAGCTATGTTTCGAACTGAGCCAAATTGAGCTTTTTGGAGTCGAGAGTCGAGCGAGCTAACCGAGCTAAATCGGTTCATGTACAGTCTTGTTTGTCTTATATCCATGCTATTCATCCATTTCATTGGATCATTTTAAGTTATGAGCCCAAAAACACAGGATCCAAATCTCAAGTGGACCACACTATAGGAAATAGTGGTGATTGACCATTTGGTCATTCCTTAACAATGAGCCCATTGTCTTATATCCACATAGTTCATCCATTTTGCCATATCATTTTAAGTTATGAGCCCAAAAGCACAAGGGATCCAAATCTCAAGTGGACCACATTATAGGAAATAGTGGTGATTGACCATTCGGTTGATCCTTAACAATGGGCCCATCGTAATGTATTTGTCTTATATCCCCACGGTTCATCCATTTTTCCATATCATTTTAAATTATGAGCCCAAAAACACAGAGGATCCAAATCTCAAGTGGACCACATTATAGTAAATAGTGGTGATTGACCATTTGGTCGATCCTTAACAATGGGCCCATTGTAATGTATTTGTCTTATATCCACACGGGTTTATCCATTTTTCCCTATCATTTTAAGTTATGAGCCCAAAAACACAGAGGATCCAAATCTCAAATGGACCACACTATAGGAAACAATGGTGATTGACCATTCGATCGATACTTAGCAGTAGGTCCACCATAACGTATTTGTCTTATATCCACACTGTTCATCCGTTTTGTCATGTCGTTTTAAGTTATGAGCCAAAAACACAAAGGATCCAAATTTCAAGTGGACCACACTATAAGAAATAGTGGCGATTGACCATTCAGTCAATTCTTAACAACGACCCCACCATAATGTATTTGTCTTATATCCACACAGTTCATCCATTTTGCCCTATCATTTTAAGTTATGAGCCCAAAACCACAGAGGATCTAAATCTCAAATGGACCACACTATATGAAACAGTGGTGATTGACCATTCAGTCGATCCTTAACAATGGGCCCACCATAATGTATTTCTCTTATATCCACACGGTTCATCCATTTTGCCATATCATTTTAAGTTATGAGCCAAAAACACAAAGGATCCAAATCTCAAGTGGACCACACTATAGAAAACCGTGGTGATTGACCATTCAGTCGATCCTTAACAACGGGCCCCACCGTAATGTATTTGTCTTATATCCACATGGTTCATCCATTTTGCCATATCATTTTAAGTTATGAGCCCAAAAACACAGGGGATCCAAGTCTCAAGTGGACCACACTATAGGAAACATTGGTGATTGACCATTCGGTCGATACTTAACAATGGGCCCACTGTAATGTATTTGTTTTATATCCACACGGTTCATCCATTTTGCCATATCCTTTTAAGTTATGACTTATGAGCATAAAAACACAGAGGATCTAAATCTCAAGTGGACCACACTATAGGAAACAGTGGTGATTGACCATTCCGTCGATACTTAACAATGGGCCCACCATAATGTATTTGTCTTATATCCACACGGTTCATCCATTTTTTCATATCCTTTTTAAGTTAATGAGCCCAAAAACACAAAGGATCCAAATCTCAGGTAGACCACACTTATAGGTAATAGTGATTATTGACTATTAAAAACTTCTTGGCCACATGTTTTGGATCAAGAACTCCTTTTATCCAAGTCCTTGCGACTAAGGCTGTCAATGGGCCGGGCCTGGGTAGGTTTCAGGCTGGGCCATCAGGCCAAGCTTATTCAACATTCTTATTTTTTAGGCCCGAGCCCGGCCTATTGACACCTCTACTTGTCACCTTGGATGGAAAATAAACATTCTGGTGGTCCTTGGGAAGTTTTTAATGATGGCCATTCAATCACCACTATTTCATATGGCGTGGTCCACTTGAGATTTGGATCTGCTGCATTTTTGGACTCATGCCCTGAATTGATTGGGCGAAACAGATGGACGGCATGGATATAAAACACATACATCATGATGGGCTCCACTGTCAGGGATCCACCGTAGCCGCTTTCATATTCAACAGTGGTAGTCAATATCACTTCTGTTTCCTTTGGTATGGTCCACTTGAGCCTTACATCTGCCTCATTTTTGTGCTCATACCCTAAAATGGTCCCAAAATGGATGAACGGCGTGGATAAAACCCATACAACAGGTGGGCCTCACAGAACACTTGCCTAGAATTCATTTCCTAAGTCCATGAATTTGCATTTTGATTGCCAAACAGTGAATTTGGTATTTTTTGAATCTTATATACATGAATTTAATAACAAGTTAACAGTTTTTACAATGTCATGCTCTCATCGGTTGGTGTGATTCTTGAGCTTGTTCATACACATGCATACACACTAGATGAACGGTCCTGATCTCTCACATGTAGCAGTGTATGGGTCAGGCGGTCCTAATGGGACTTGGTCATCCAGTCCAGGCCCATCAAACTAACCAAGTGCAGATTTCCAGTCTTGAATAAACGGGCTGGGCCCATCAGCTATATCGGTCCTTTGATCAAAGCTCAGGCCCAGTCCATTTGTTATTGTGACCATACCAGCCCATGGGCCCTTGATTCAGCCCATAACAGATCAAGGCCCAGCAAGAGAAATGATCATATGGGAACCTAGTATGTAAACTTCAATTACAACATTTTTTATTTTCTAATGACGTGTCAATTTAATTTGTATAAAATCTGAGCCGTGCAAATGTGGTACGCTAATCAAGATCATCTGGGATGGAAATCAGAACGGCCCATTCATCAGGAGAGTTACGCCTTTGAAAAAAATCAAAACCGATGGTCCAGCTCGATGTATTGTTTATTCTTCAAATGATGGCTGGATCGTCCCATTTCTCACTCCAGATGATCATCATGGTATGGACATCCATTTTCACGGCTCAGATACTCCAATGTTGTATGTGATCGTTTCAGGCTTACTTCCTAAGAGAAGGAACGCCATCTGCAGCTGCAAGTCATACGCAGGCATTCAGAAATTGCACGCATGGCATATGTTCCCTATAACTAAACCGTCCAAACAGTGGGGCCCATGATTGATGAGTCACTGTTCAAATATCAAAGTGATCGACGGATCATGACCGTTGATCTATTGATACATCAGTTTGTTGAATTTGGACCGTCAATTAAATGGTCACTATGCCATCTAATCTTTCCAGACTAACCACCCTCCTCTTTTAACATTTATTCCAACCAGCCCCCTGCATTCAGATGTTGGGGTCACCTTGGCACTTTCTTCAATATGAGTTATCTATCATGTGGGGCCTACCTTCAATGTGGACCACCACCTTTAAGGGCCCACCATTGATTTGGGCTTCCATCATACAGAGGCTCACCTTGGATGTGAGCCATCCATCATGTCAGGATGTGCATGATGTGTGCGCCCACCTTGATGTGAGTCACCCATCATTTGGGGCCCACCTTCATTATCCATTGCTCATCATGTGGAGCCCACCTTTGACATGGACCATCCATCATGCGGGCCCTACCTTTTCAAGTGAATCGTTTGTTGTGAGAGGCCCACCTTAGATGCGGTCATTCTTCGTCGTCTTTGTGTGGAGCTCATTTTGACATGGATCGTTCTATCGTGCAGGCCCCACCTTAGATGTGGGTTATTCATCATTAGGATAAATGCCTTTGATGTTGATCATCCATTATGTGGGGCCCACCTTAATGCCTGTCATCCACATATGGGACCCATAGGACCCACCATAATGTGAAGCCCTTGTTTAAGTTCATTGCCCATCATGTGTGGAACCCTCCATTGATATGGGTTGTTCACCATCCGTGCATCACGCAAGACATGGAAGGGCACCTTTGGTATGGACCATCCATCATGCACATGAATGAAAAATGGACATAGTTTTGTTGGATACCTGACTGTGGGGTCCACCGTGATGTATTTATCTTATTTCCACGCATCCCATCCATTTCCCCACTCATTTAGGGCTTGTTTCGACAGTGGTATTAAGTTATATTAAATGGGACTGCATAATTAATCCTACTTTGAAATAGGAGTGTGAGATGGGATTAAAATTAACTTTGTAGGCTTTGGAAAATGAACCTTGTGTTAGAGAGTGTGAGATGAGATTACTAATCCCACATATATATGATGGATTTTTGCTTCATCCAAGTTCAATCCAAATGCAATTTGAAAATAAATTCTGAGATTTATTTTTTAGTGCATACATTCCAAACATAGTATTAAAAAACATGGATACACTCAATCAAAGAATGATACCTTACAAATGCATTTATTGTAACTTTTACAATTTCATTTACCTTAATCCTACCTAATGCAATTGGGTAAACAATCCCTTAAGTGCATTAACCCAAAAATGCAGCCGATCAAAATCTTAGGTAGAATGCATTACAAGAAACAATGGTGTTTGATCACTAAAAGCTTTTTGTGGACCACAAATTTTGGATCAAACTGATGTTTGTGTGGCCCCTTCATCTAGTCCTTTATGACCTGATGTAACGACCCGTAAATTTCCGTACGTTGGCTCGAGTACCATCTCGACTAGAAATCAATTAGGATTAAATCCTTTAGAAATTTAACAAAGTTAACTAAGTGCAAAACTCGAATAGCCATGGAATCCGTTGGAATCGTTTTAAATACGATCTGCAAAACCTAAAACTTGCAAAAACATTGACTCTAGGTTACCCTAAAGTTTAGGATCAAACTCATTACCCGGCTACTCTCGGGAATGACTTGAAACTTCGTATTAGGTCTAGACCGCACATCGGAAGTCCGATTAACACGAAGTTAAGGAACTAGGACTGCCTCACTGGGCTTAACAACCACCTCGGAAATCAGTACCAGTCGATGTCCCACGGCCATTCGCTTGAGTCCGGAGCGAGGGAGTGTGAAAATCACTCTTTCCTTTACAAAATAAATATCTGGAATAGTGATCTGACACTATTCGCTTGCGGATCAGTATTAAGCAACCAGACCGTCAGAATCAGACCAGATTACACCCTCGGATCAGGAAAAATTTCAGGAACATTTACATGTACTTGGAATTTCGGATCGTGGCCCACCGACCATTGAACTGAAAATGGTCCGCCACGTGCGATCTGGGAATCCGATCGAGTTGAAAGCGTAATCCCACGTAGATCCATATGTTGAGAGCTTAAGTCTGACGTTTGGCTCAAGGAGGGCCACCAGAAACCCTCTTTTGAGCTGGAAAAGTGCCGAAATACCTATAATAGTCGTATCCCTTGAACAAGAGTCTATTTCGGAGAGGTTTTTTTGCTATATAAGGGCCTTAGAACAGCCCCTCTTACAGCCATACGAATTTGGGATAAAACCCTAGAGAGAGAGAAAAAAAGGAGAGAAAAGCTTGGGATTTGTGGGAGTACTTGTAACACACCCGAATCTTCAGGACCCGAGTATATGACCCGTGTCCCAAAAACCCAAGTGTTAACCTCAAAGGATGGTCAAATTCAAGTGTATATAATTTTTTCTTTCTTTTATCAGAGTAAGCAGATGAGCGTAGTGTGGACAAATCGAAATAAAGGAAAATTTTCATTATCATTCAAATATACAAGAAACTGCCCATAATGACTTATACAAACCAATGTCTCTGAATTTAACAAGTACAAGATTACAAGAATTTAATACATGAAAAATAGCAGGAAGCATATAAATATAAGCCGCAAGATCACGCAGCTCCTCCAAGAAAACACAGTCAAGCATCCCTAGCGATCGTACCCTGCTCCTCATCAAGTCTGAACATACATATCACCTAAACCACCTGTACTACCTGTACGGTTATATATTTGATGGATGAGTGGCCAACTCAGTGTGAATTCCCCTCAAGATTACACACCGTCGCATTAGGTAAGAAATAGTATAAAACATCCAGAAACCAAAACAGAGTAAATGCAGTCTTATTAGATGCATGGATGCGTGAATGCAATCATCGCATCGGGGATGCTCATCCGTGCGGACAGTGGGCCGTCACCCATGCAGTCATCGAACCTGAAAAATATCATCCAGTCGGAATCATCGAACCTGGGAAATATCAACCAGTCGGAACGTGCCATGTATGCATGATTAGCCATGTCATTATTAGTCCATTTACAACCAGCCAATTTAGATAAGCTCAAAGGTCACTACGGGGAGCACATGGCCCAGCGTAGGCCGACAGCTCGGGCATAGTGTCCCATACCACCATCCTCGGCTCATGAGACTACCACCTTAGGATGTTTAATGGTACCCCATCGACTAGTGGCCAATCATATTACAATATATACGGCTTACCATCGCATGGCTGCACGGTATAAAACGTCGAACCCATATACGAAAAATATCAAATAAAACCACGTAGGACGAGTATCAAAATATGCCACCTAGGGCGAATATCAAAACCATACGATAAAGACCATCCTTAAAAACTATTGGGCACAACAACCCTGGATGGTAGGCCCACATCAATGATCCATCTAGACCACTACGTCATAACCACCACGTCAAAGGTCCATTACGATCACAACTAGTCAGGTTACATCCCAAGCATGGGTGTACATTTATAGGTGGGATTTCCCACTAATGTACCAGTTTAAAGTCCATAAGCAATACACAAGCATGAACAAATATACAGGATGAACATTAAGCAAGCAATATAGCAATTTAATTTCCACCAGCTAACACATGTAATTATAAGAGAGAGATATCAAT
>JAJHSJ010000008.1:73645697-73707622 GCA_021015155.1 Magnolia officinalis | reverse complement strand
CTCACCTGCGAACCAGTTCGTACGTAATACTTACGAACTTTTTTGAGAACCTATCATACGTGATGTGGATTCAAAATCTGAACCGTTCATGTGAAGCAGCACCTAGTGAAACCCCCACACCAGTTTTAACTTTTATCTAAAACTTTTATACATACCGTCCGTACAAAGAGAAATTAAATCAAAGAAAGACCCGTTTACATTATTCATGGTCCACCAAAGTTTCGGATCAAAGTAAAAATTCGTACTATGAGGTTTCATGAGGTTCTTATTCATGTGGACCGTTCAGATTTGCGAGATTCATCAAGTATGATGGGTTCTTAAAAAAGTTCGTACGTATTACGTACGAACTGGTTCGCAGGTGAGCGTTTTTCCTATATATATATATAAATATTAATAGTAAGAAAAAACAAAATATTTTGGCATTTTGAGTTAGCAATTACAGTCCATAATTTAATTGGTAAATCTTATTAATACATGTCTCATGTACAATTTTTTAAGGCCCGAATTAGGTAGGACTCAGATTGTGAAGTGTAGCACACGAGTGTCAAAGTTTTTCGTCGACCCCACTCGTGATGAATGTGTTATATCCACACCGTCCATCCATTTTGCCAAATAATTTTAGGGTATGAGCCAAAAATGAGGCAGATCCAAAGTTCAGGTGGACCGCACCATAGGAACAATGATAATTAAACTACTATCATTAAAAATTTATCGGGGCTACAAAAGTTTTAGATCAAGCTGACGTGTGTTTTCCCCTTCATCCACGTTAGTGTGACCTTATTAACAGGTTAGATGGAAATAAACATTACAGTGGACCCTAAGAAAATTTTAATGGTGAGCATTTTTAACCAATGTTTCCTATGTTGTGGTTCACATGAGATTTGGATCTTACTAATTTTTTTGAATCATAATCCAAATGATGTGGCAAATGGTGGACGGCATGGATAAAATACAAATAGTATGGTGGGGCCCATGTGGCACGTGTACATTTTATTAAATTGTGCAACGTGTTGCGTAACGCGTACCAGTCCATTCATTTGACGCACAAGTCCAGTGGGTCTGATCATGAGGTATGTGTTATATCTAAACCGTCTATTCATTTGAAGAGCTCGTCTTAAGGCTTGACACGAAAAATAATACAGATCTAATTATCAAGTGGACCACACTGCAAAAGGCAGTGGGGGATTGAATGTCTACCATTGAAACCCTTTTTGGGATCACAGAAATTCGGGATCAATATGAAATTTTTTTTGACTCTTCATTCAGGTCTTTTTGACCTTTTGAACAGATTGGATGGAAAATAACGTTATGGTGGGCCTACGAATTTTTAACGGTGAAAATCATCATCTCGCTGCTATTTTTGGTGTGGTCCAGACGATCTTTGGATACGATTCATTTTTTTGGCTGATGCTCTAAAATGATATTTAAAAATAGATGAACGGTGTAGATATATAAATACATCGCTGTGGAGCCCATATAACTTTGATCTCCTTTGAACCGTTCGTATAACTTGGAGCTCGAGGAGTGTCAGCGCTCGTCTTACCATGACACGTACCTACAACAGCTATACTACACCAGTCAAACCGCTTCCGATTTCAAAAGAAAAAAAGGGAGTGGGAAACCGAAAAGAAAAAGAGGGAAAGAAGAGGGAGAGAGAGAGAGAGAAGGAGGAGGAGGAAGAGGGAGAGAGAGAGAGAGGAGGAGGAGGAAGAGGGAGAGAAGCAGCGTCGGCAGCGTCGGATGGCCTCTCTGAGTCGATTTTGGGTCTCCAAATGGGTCGGAAGGGAGAGCAGCAGCGTCAGATGGCGATTTTTGCGTCTATAAATCGAAGCAATAGCGTCGGATGGCGTCTTTGATGCGATTTGACGTCTCCAACTCGATCGGAAGGGAGAGCGGCAGCGTCGGATGGCGATTTTTGCGTCTATAAATCGAAGCAGCAGCGTCGGATGGCGTCGTTGATGCGATTTGGCGTCTCCAACTCGATCGGAAGGGAGGGCAGCTGCGTCGGCTGTTGCCGTTTGGGTTCGGAAGCACTTTAGGATAGGGTTTTTTTTCTTTTTTTACTCATCTTTAGCTTATGGTGTGAGTTCACCACAGTTTCCTGCACTGAAAAAACAAAAAAAAAAAACCCAAACAGGTAGCGTACGCTACCTGCGCTACACGTTACATGTGCGTAGCGTACGCTACAGGGGAAAAACGCTATTTACAGCGCTACAGGGGAAAAACGCTATTTACAGCACTACAGGGGAAAAACGCTATTTACAGCGCTACGTAGCGATTTCGCTACGCTACGCTACGTAGCGTACGCTACCGCTACGCTACCAGCGCTATTTGATACACTGGTTCCACCAACCCAACAACTATTATTTATTTATTTATTTATTTATTTATTTATAAGAACGCAACGAGAAAGATTTCATTAAAAAAAGGAAAAAAGAAAACAAAGAGAGGAAAAGGGGGAAAAGAGAGAAACTGCTGAGATAGCAGAAGAACTCTAAATCCCTAAAAAACAAAGATCAACATCCTTTAAACCCTTGACATTAGCTGGCCATTCAACTATATGCCTCTTGGCCCTAGACCCAACAACTGAAGTAGAGGAAGAGGCTTTATTAAAGCATCTCTCATTCCTTTCAAGCCACACTGACCACCAAATGGCCAAAATAGCCATTCTCCAAATTGAGGTTCTATGCTTTTCGAGCCTGAATCCGTGCCAAGAAGCCAAGAGGAAATGAGCTGATTGAGGAAGGCACCAGGATATGCTGAATCTTTGACAGAAGTCAAGCCAAATCTGGGAGATGAACGGGCAATGCACCAAAAGATGATTCACCGATTCCACATTTTGCATGCAGCACAGACAGATGTTAACTATCTGCATACCTCTCTTTCTGATATTGTCGATTGTTAAGATTCGATTACGGTCTGCTAACCAGCCGAAGCAAATAACTTTGGGGGAGCCAAGATTCTCCAGATGAAGGGGGAAGCACGAACTGGAGAGGTTGGAGAGGGGTATAAAGAGGCGTAGAGGGATTTCACTGTGAAAGAACCTGACTGATGAATCTTCCAGATAAGTTTATCAGGGACCGAGGGTTGCGGCACCGATTTAGAAATACAGTCCATGAGGTCCACAAATTTAGAGATCTCATTATTGTTAAGGTTTCTAGTGCATCTCATTTCCCAGACAATATTGGTTGCTGATAGGGAGTAGCAATCAACAATGAATATGTTCTTGTTAGGGTCCAGACGGAAAATGTTGGGGAACCGATCTTTCAACAATGTGTCACCCATCCAAAGGTCATCCCAAAAGCGGATAGCGGACCCACTTCCCAGCTCAAAGCTGATGTGATGGATGACGGGTTGTTTAGCCTTGAGAATTCCTCTCCACAGGTGGGATGCCCTGTAGCGAGATTAGTCTTTAGTCCACCATCCTCCCTGAGAATGACTGTATTTTCCTTTGACTAACCTCGTCCACAAGGCCTCATGTTCTGTCCCTAATCTCCACGTCCATTTGCCTAGAAGAGCAAGATTCATTCGCCTAAGATTTTTGACATTAGCTCCACCTTCTCGAAAAAATGTGCAAACTTCCTTCCAGTCGAGGAGATGAAAGCTGTGCTAGTTATCTTTGCCAACCACAAAAAATCCCTTCTAATGACTTCAATGGCATTCAACACAGAAGAGGGGCATCGGAGAAGAGACATGAAGTAGAGGGGAAGGTTTGCCAGAGCCACTTTAATTAGGGTGAGACGACCTCCGAGAGATGGATCGCGAGATTTCCACTGCGCCAGATAATTCTGAAATTTCCCCACGATTTTGTTCCACATCGACTTGGGCGGGGGACCGATAGAGAGGGGGAGGCCCACAAAAGTAGTTGAAAAAGAATCTGAAGCACAGCCAAGAGAAGCAACAAAGTTGCGGAGAATATCAGACTGGACGTTGATCCTGAATAGTTTGGATTTTGCCATATTAATACGAAGACCGGAAACTGCTTCAAAGCAGAAGAGAGCAGTTCGCAAGTTGGATATGCAAGAAGAGGAAGCTTCAGTGAAAATAAGAGTATCATCAGCGAATTGAATATGGGTGATGGGGTGAGATAACCCAGGCATAGCAAGTCCTTTTAAGATACCTTCTTCCTGACCTTTTGACATCATTTTAGAAAAAAGCTTCTCTAATAAGGAGGAAAAGGAAAGGGGACAAGGGGTCCCCCTGACGAAGTCCTCTGGAGCTCTTGAAGAAGCCTTTGGAGGATCCGTTCAGCATGATAGAAAAATGGGCGGAACTAACACAAGCCTGATTCCAATTCCTCCATCGAGCCCCAAATCCCATCCGAAGTAGCATATATTTGAGAAAGGTCTAGTCAACGTGGTCGTAGGCCTTTGCAATATCCAATTTGCAGAAAATACCTTCTCTGGAGGATTTCTGGTATGAGTGGAGGATCTCGTTGGCTATTAACGCACAATTAGTGATTTGTCTGCCTTTGATGAACGCGTTCTGATTAAGAGATATCAGATTCCCAATAACCTTAGCGAGGCGAGCAGAAAACACTTGGCGAGGATTTTGTAGGGGGCTCCAATCAGACTGATTGGCCTGAAATCAACGAACTCACTCACGCCCGAGACATTAGGGATGAGGGCAATGAAGGAAGCACTTAGACCCTTGATAAAAGACCTCGTTTATGGAATTCCTGGAAGAAAAGGAGCACATCATGGCGGACAATGTCCCAAAAAGTTTGGAAGAAGATAATGGGGAAGCCGTCTGGACCGGGAGATTTGTCTCCTCCCAAAGAGTCAACTGCCTCCTTGATTTCGTCGATAAAGAAGTCGGCTTCGAGAAGGGCGGCCTCAGCTGTCTGAAGGCTACTGAATTGGATGTTGTCCATACGAGGTCTGTCCCAAGATTCAGCAGTAAGCAGGCGTTTAAAGTGGTTGATAGTGAGGTCGGCGATAGCTTGTTTATCGTCAACCCAAGCTCCATTATCGTTGATGCTAACAATAGACTTTGATCGAGCACGCATACTGGCTATGCTATGGAAGTATTTTGCATTTTTGTCTCCCTCAGCAATCCATCTAGCCTTGGATTTGATTTTCCAGGAAACCTCTTCTTGAAGAGTAGCGGCCGAGAGAGCTTGAATAATTTGGATACGCCTTCGCAAAACTTCATTAGAGAACTGAGTATCATTCTGGCAAGCATCAAGTTGCTGTAGCTCTGAGAGGAGGGCTTCCGTTTCGGCTTCTTTCATACGAGATTCCTCGTAGATTCAGTCCTTGATCTTCAGCTTTAATAATCTTAATTTACATAGCAGCCTGTGGCCCGCAAATCCTTCGACCTGAAAAGAAGACCACCAGACTGAGATCTTCTCCCTGAAACCTTCTTTACTAAACCATGAAGAATTGATTCGGAAGGGTTTTGGGCCCCAATTTTCCTCTGCCAGGAGCAGCAGTAGAGGGCAATGGTCTGAAGTCGTTCGAGGCAACGCCATCTTAAGGATTGAGGGAAAGGCCTTCAGCCAATCCGGAGAGACAAGGAACCTGTCCAGTCTGGATTGGATGGGGAGTCTTCGGCCATTCGTCTAAGTATACTTTGCTCCCAGGAGCGGCAGATCAACGAGACCCTGAGATTGAATCCAAGAGGAGAAGCGATTCATAGCGGGAGACACCCTTCTAGGCCGGGAATGCTCGTTCGCAAAACGGACAACATTGAAGTCGCCAACCACACAATAAGGGCCTGAGAAGGAATGTCTAGCAAGAGTTAATTCGTCCCAAAAATCAGAGCTACCAGACTCTACAGAAGGGCCATACACAACTGACAGGAAGCAGACAAAGTTAGAAGACATATCTTTAAGGATAACCGAGATGGAAAAAGATCCTTTAGAAACCGATTGGAGATCCCATTTAGAAGCTTTCCAAGCAACGAGAATGCCCCCCGAAGATCCTGATGCATCGAGCGTAACCCACTTAGCGTCCGACGCTGACCACAGAGAAGCAAGAAGACTTTGTTTGAAGACTGACACCTTAGTCTCCTGAAAACAGAGAATATCTGGGTTCTTTCTATTGACGGAAGCTTTAATAAGATTACGTTTCTGTCTTGAACCCAGCCCCCTAATGTTCCAAGAGAAGATCTTCATGGAGCAACTGAACTTCCCTGGGAACCCTGCCTCCTGTGCTTAGATGAGGAGTCGAGTTTGAGGCCTGGACTTGGTTCCAGCCTTCTCAGTTCGCGATTGCTATCAGATTTAGGGAACGGGGTTCTGATAGCGGTCTCCCTTTGTTTTCGATGCACTGGAATAACGCGATATAATCCTCCAACCTGTTTCCAAAAGACAGCCCGAGAGATCTTCCTACACATTCGAGGGCCTCCCTGATCCAGCGCTTATTATGCATCTTATATAGGAGTTCAACTTTGTCGACGGTAGAAGACGTAGCAATGCTGGTTTCCTGCTGTTGTTGGTGGAAATCTGCACATATTTGAAGGGGTTCTACGCAAATCACTTCGCTGTGGGTGTCTTGAAAGAGGGTAATGGGGCCCATGTCGAGAACGTCCTCTGGAGAATAGAGAGGAGTAGGTGGTGAGGATCGACGGGACTGGAATTCGGAGTAGCTTGACATCTCGTGCCCTGAGAGATCTTCATCAGAGTAACTACGAAGATGACTGTCTTGGTTCGGACCCGAACCCGATGAGGGGGTGCCGATAGAAAGTGATGGGAATTGCATGTGTGAAGAGCCTTTCGGGAACACGTGACGGCGCAAGGGGCTCGAAGTGAGCTTTTTGAGAGACACGCGTCTGCTTGAGGGAAGGGAAGGAGCCTCAGATGTCAGCTGGTTGTCAGAACTCGCTGGCTGATGACGTGTCGAAATCGGAAGCTCTCGCATTGCAGCCACCTGATGAGATATTGACAGGAGGTCATGAGAAACCACGCCAGATGTCGCAATATTATAGTCTTTGGGAGGAACGATATGCGAAGATTTTCTGTAGCAGGGTCTGGAAAACGATCGCTGTCGAAGCTGACACGTGTCTTGTTTATAGGGGCGATGAGATCGACGTCCGCAGAGATAGCTGATGCGCTGACAAGAGAAGGGCTGCTGGCAGTAGGAAGGGAGGCGGGATGAGAGGACGTAAAGCCGAAGTCGGAAGCTGAGAAGCCACGCGTCGAAGAATCCTGAGGTTCCGTCTGACTGCTCTTCTGTCGAAGGCGTGCTTGATCAGAAGAGGGCGGCTGAAGCAGAGAGATGGGAACACGTGTCCTAGGGTCAGATCGACCGTCCTGAGATCCGCAAGAGCATAAAACCAGATCAAGGACCTTGGCGTCCGGAGTCGGAACCTCGACCAGAGTCAGAACCTTCATCGAAGTAGGAGGGGGACCTTCTCTGGAGCGCTAGAGATCTCCCCATCGAGGGTGAAGGTCTTCCTGAATTTCTTGCACAACTGGGAATTCCAGCAGCTGGTTGTCGACGAGAACACGAACATGGGAGGGAGATGGGGAGCCCTTCTTCCTCTTAACCTGCACTCTGATAACTCCGATTTCCTCACCTAGTTTCGTCTTTGGATCGAGGTCGAGGAAAGACCCCAGGTAAGCCGCCACCGAGATGAAGAATTCATCGTACCAGAGTTCAGTGGGATACCCCATACTTGGAACCAAACTTTCTCCGTACCGAAAATGGAGAACTCCCAGTTCAACACCTTTGTAACCGGACCTCCAGAATGCAAGTGTACGGCCATGAAAAGCATTTCCGGGTTGAGACCGGGACAAACTTTAACCCAGAGTTCGTTATAACCCAAGGGTTTAATGATGTAGTTTCCGAGGCGAAAGCCTGTAGTTTCGGCGATCCAATCTTTAACCTGTGACAGGGTAGCGCCATCCTTAGAGATGATGACGATCGTATCCTTTAGGTCTGCTCTGGCTGTATTGAAGGATGTAAGGTCGATGTGAATGGGCTGCCCTTCTTTCAAAGGGGTGGAGTGGGGGGTGCAGGTGTCGGGTGTAGGGGTGATAGAGGACGAGGGGTTGGATGGAGGGTGCTGAAGAAGGACGTCCTTGAAGGAGGGAGCGGCCGCTGGGTCTGAAGGGATGGGGGTAGTTTTAGGGCGGAATACTATGGGAGCTTTAGGATTGGGAAGGGGAATGGAGGCAAGGCTAATCTTCCTGTATGAAGGGCCAAAGCGTGCCCTCTGGACAAGAAGCGGATTACCCTCGAACTGCACCCCGTGCAGCATTTCAATCGCCCTGGCCAACTCAGTTTCAGAGCTCATGCGAACCAGAGCAAAACCCCTGTAGGCACCAGTGTTCTTGTCCCTCAGCATGACGATATCCATGACTGCACCAGCGCGTCCGAAAATCCTCTCGATGTTAAGAGGGAACCAACCATGAGGATACCCCCTGACGAAGAGGGTGGGATAGGCACTCCGTCTTTTTGCAGATGAAGAAGCTGTCGTGAGGCTGGATTTCTTACCTAGAACAACTTTCCATCCGTTTTTGTCCGTCCCGTCTTCGTTATCAATGGTATTTTCCTCTTCATTCGTTGTGTCGACATTCTTTGTCGTCGTCCGGTATGCTGTAGAGTTCGTTGTCGTCCGGGTTGCAGTAGAGGTCTTCGTCGATCGGTTTTTTATTGAGTTCCTCATCGTCGATCGGTTTCTGTTTATCCTAGTCTTATGCAGAAATCACTGTAGAGTTCGTCGTCGTTCGGGTTGCAGTAGAGGTTGTCCTCGATTGGTTTGCTGTTGAGTTCCTCATCGTCGATCGGTTTCTGTTTATCCTAGTCTTATGCAGAAATCACTGTAGAGTTCGTCGTCGTTCGGGTTGCAGTAGAGGTTGTCCTCGATTGGTTTGCTGTTGAGTTCCTCATCGTCGATCGGTTTCTGTTTATCCTAGTCTTATGCAGAAATCACTCTTATGCAGAAAACTCTGTGTTTGAGAGATGAAAGGTGTATTTGCCTGTAAAGAAATTGCAGGCTGTAATCGGATTACAGCTTTTAGCTGGAATCTGAAACATGCAGGCATGTTTCAGATTACAGGTAAAGGGATTTCAGGCAACGGATATTTATTTATTTTTTAATTCGTAATGTAATGTAGGGAAAGTTGCGGTTTCTTCCAACGGCTTTACAGAATCAACAAAATAAATAACCTACCTCTCTTAAAGAAGAATAGGAAGAAGAAGATAGATCATGACGGTAAATCTCTCTCCGTCCCTGTATCCATGGTGTATCTGGGATTAATGCGAGAGATCTTTTACCAACCCGGCAACTGTGGTGGATGTCCAATCTATTCATCTGGTGGGACCAACTGTGTGATGGCCTGGTCTGAAGGTCAGGATGGTGAAGGTTTTAGGTGGGCCACGTGTATGACAATGACGGATGGTTGAAAAATATCCCAAGAATCTACATTCGATGTACACATGGCCCACCTGAAGAATTGACCGGCATGATTATTGGGGTCAGTCATCTCCATGCATGCCTACTGCAAGGCTTCGATTTGGGTGGCCCACACATGTTTCAGGTTGGCATGTGTGACTACTGCATATGGGATCCTAGTGAAAAGTCACATTTTGATATCAATGTGTCAACCTGCATACACAAATCAGCGTTGCAGCTGACCTCATTCCTCCACCGTTTGCAACTTATATCTTGTTAACCATCTTTCTTTTTCATGTTGTCACCGTGCCAGTAATTTGCTATTTTACTACCGACTTCCATGGTGAATCTGGTGCTTGCCTCATCTTTAATATGCCGGACTTGACATCTTTGCTCAATGAGTTTTTTCATTTTCTTTTCTTTCAGATCATGTGCTTTGTCCCTCACAGCTGATCCTGTTCAGCGTGTTTCAGGTGGCATTATTCTCGCACCGGAAGGAATCAATGGAAGCATATGTGGGACTAGAGATTCGGTGGAAAGGGTTCTGGAATTTATTCAATCTGATAAACGCTTAAAGGGCCTAAGACAAGTGGAATCGCCTGTTAGTCCTGAAGAGGAGGCTATACATCACGGGCACACAAGCAGTTCTCCTCTTGGGGCAGGGGAAGATGCACCATTTCGATGGGATCATGTGCGGGTCAAAGTGAAGAAAGAGGTATTCTGGTCAAGCCAAAACTTATCTTTTGTTCTCTTGTCGTTCATTTGGATTCAGCATTCCTTTCCCTCTTGAAAAACCTCCACAAGCTGTCAGGTCAGGTGTACCACCATCTATATGTTCTAAGAGGTAGTTTTTAGTTTTACTTGTTTTTGTTTGTCCAGATTGTTTCACTTGGAATGCCAACTGTATCACCTATCAAAAGAGTTGGAAAGTATGTGAACCCAAGCGATTGGAATGCATTAGTTAGTGATCCGGATACGGTAAGTGCCTTGTTATTATTTTTTCTGAAAGGTAACAATGCCATGTTTTTCTTTTTGTTCCTTCAGTAATTAAGTAATCTTCTTTAGTTTTATACATCTATTTATAATTTGGAGCTTTGTTAAGCCCACACCTGCGTGTTATAAAGCTTATGTACAAGCCGCACATGTGCAAGCATGGCACAATAGCTCTGAGATCCAGTCCATTTGTTAGAACAGCACCACTATATTGATGCCCTAGCCCAATAATCAGGTTGATCCACTAGTCAGGTGGTCCACAGTTTGCAAAACAAATCTATGGCTCTGAAAAACTTGGCTGAAGTTTTCTAACCTATCCACCTGTTTCAATTATTGGGTCTCACATGCTGACTGGACAAGATTTATTTTAGGGTAAACATGTAGAAGGTCGGACCAACCTGATGGATGGATTGTATTGGATTGGATCTCACACCTTTGTGCTATACTGGCAACCGTGGCTTGCATATGAGCTTTATTGCACATGCGCCTGTGCTTAGCAAAACTCTATAATTTGGGTGTTAAGACATCTGGTTTTTCTTTTGATTGATGGTTTTTTGTGCTATATAAATCTGTGGAAGCTATCCAGCAATCAGGACAAAGAAATGAGATTGACAGATGTTGCTAGTTGCTACTGAAACATTGTTTATTAGATGCATTTTTCTTTCAGAGGTACTATATTGGCGGTCCAGTATGGCATGCTTCTGATATTTAGTCCGCATTTGGCTGTCTGCTAAAATTGCAGTTTGGGGGTAGTTTTGCTAAAATGGATAAGCATGTGTTCAGCTTGTTGTTTGGATTGCCTCCATATGTGGGCAGATGAGCGAGTGGAAACTTTACACACCTTGTGAGTTGTGATTAGTGCACTTGCAATATAGGAGGAAGTTTAGCACTTCTGCCCATGTCCTGTGAACATTAGGCAGCGGGCTGTCATGGTCCACGTGCTTCCCTGTGTAGATTGTGTAACACTTGTGCTCAGTTCTGTCATAGATGAGTCAGCCAATCTCCCAAGTGCAAACATCAAGTGTTGTGCACCAAACTCCACTAGGATGCAAGAGACACGAAAGAATAGAGGAATGCTTCTGTTACTCAAGAGCTTCAAAGCTTACAGTTTCTGAGGTTGTTTACAAATGAGGACCCATCTTTCTTAAGTAGACCTAGGGATCTTCTAGATTCCTTCCATCAATGGCTAGGATGGCAGCACGTGGCAATCATTCAATGGCTAGGAATAAATTTAGAAATCTTATTGATTATTAGACACTCCTCTCTCTACACGACCCTACTATAGTATAGAAATTTCCAAAAATATCTACACCACAATTCTACTCCACTCTAGAACCTTCTACAATTATATACACACTATTGGCCTACTCTAGAAGCCTACAATATGTCTCTAGTGTACAAGCAATGTAAAAAATGGCCAAGTCCCTTGAAAAGCTTCTTGTGCATTATCATTCTGTGACGTGGTACGGCTATCAGAAATTATAAAGTGAAAAAATGCAAACAATGGGTGGGCAAAAATCATACAAAATTGGTTAGTGTAACTTTTGTTTTGAGAGATGTAACAAGATGCCATGAAGGTTTCATTTGGCCATCGCAATTATAGACTTTTCATTGCCATTTCACATTAGATCTGTGGAGGGGCGTGCTTAGATTGGCAGGAGTATCGTGGACAATGCCCAATTCTGTTGATAAACTCCTTTGTATGTGGCATGTGGAGACTGGAGGCGCTCTTGGAAAGAAGAAATGGAGAATGCTTCCACTAGCTGTTCTTTGGGCTATTTGGGCTGAGAGAAACAATTGCTGCATTAGGAACATGACCATGGCTTCGGCGGGGGTGTTCTCAAGGGTTCTTGTGCTCTTTAGAGACTGGGCTCCTTCGTTTCTTCTCCCATGGGTTTTTGTCAGACTTGGGTCTGGTTGCTGTATTTTACTTTTCTAGGTGTTTTTCCATGTATAGTTTTCTTTCTTTTAGGTGTCTTCTAGTTTGGTCTTTTGTTTTCTTCTCCTTTTCCTTTTCTTTTTTCTTTCTTTTCCCTTTTTCTTTGTTGCTGTTTTTGCTCTTGTATCCTTTCTTTTGCTTTAATAAAATTCTCATCTTTGAAACAAAAAAAAAAAAAGAACGAAAAAAGAAAAAAAAAATGAAAAAAGAAAAAGAAAGAAAGAAAGACTTGTCAAAGTAAAAGATGCTTTGTTCTGGTGGTAGACTCTGTTGATTCCATTCTCCTTGTCTTTATGGTGCATCTGATGTGCTATTTTATGAGTCCACTAGTGCATGAGGCTCGAGTACAGTTAATGTGGCATCAGTTATGTGAATGTGGTTTTAAATGCACCCAGTCTAGCACTCTGAAACTCCAGAATTTGGATTATGGAATTAACTAAATTTGAAAAGAAGATGCAGTACTACTGAAATGGAGTTTCAAGTCAACTCGGATTCGGTTTCTCGTTGAGTCCAAATCCGTTTTTGAGCTTGACTTGCCATGAGATATTTGATTGCATCTCATCTTCAACATTTTCAAGGTTTCCCATTTTCATAGAGACGTCACTGTAGCAGCTGATTGGATGGTAAAGTCCAGAGTTTGAGAGGACTGTCCGCACAAAGGGATATGTTACCCTCGTCGTAGTGAATGCTTGTCTTTGACCTCATGGCTTCTGTTTGTATGTTTCCTTCTATAGTTTCATGAATTCTGTGGCTAGACTATAGTGTTTTCACATTCTTTCACAGAATGTATTTGTGACTTGCTTCTCCAATGTGTACAAGATATGGACAGATATCAGATTAGCACTACTTGGATGAGTCACACCCCAAAGGTCACACTGATTGGACAATCTTAACCATTGCATTGCAGGACTTTTGGGGAAAGGGAATTCATGATTATGAAAAACCAAACTTCTTTTGGGTGTCCATATTTTTTCATAAAAAAATTCCAATCCATTAATGCAAGGGTTTGAATTGTCTAATCAGCTTGAATTTTGGGACACGGACCATCCAAGGTTTGGCCTAATAATCGTTTTGTATGTCATATGCATTCCCTACTTGCAAGGGTATAGGTTTAGCCCAAGTGCTCCCATGAGATTTGAGCTGTCAATTCGTTAATTTCCTTTGCCTTTGCATTTAGTATATTGCTTTTGATATTGGATGCTTGGTTATCAGTTTTGATTTCTTCACTAGTCACACACATACAGGTGGTAATCGATGTGCGCAATATGTATGAAACCCGCATTGGAAAGTTTAAAGGAGCGGTCGATCCATGTACGACTGCCTTTCGAGAATTCCCGTCTTGGGTTGATGAAAAATTTCAACTAGACATATCAGCTGAGCGGCACCTGGAGCCAGAGATTGATGTTTCAAATGGAAATTCAAATGAGCAGTCTGAGATTCGGGAACAGAAAATGCCACCACGGGTTGCAATGTACTGCACGGGTGGGATCAGATGCGAGAAGGCTTCAAGTTTTCTCCTAAGCAAAGGTTTCAAAGAGGTAGATCTCCAACCAGGCTGTTTTCCTGCTACGATTCTTGATAGATTTCTCCATGGAATGATAGGAAAAGACACTGCCCCTGAAATATTGCTGAAGATCAGGAAATGGGCATGAAACCTTGATTTGGTAGGCTGCACTTCAGCATTTGAACTAAAACAGTTTGAGCTACCTGCAAACAATCCACATTCACTGTTCATGTTCGGTCCCATAGATGAATTGACTGCCATGATTATTCGGCTAGGTCATCCATGTGGTGGGGGCTACGATGGGACCCACTCGATTTGGCATGTCCTTGAAAGATTGCTGAAAAATGCCTTCAGGAAGTGATCACGAGATCTTGATTTGGGGGCCGCAAATACACAAACAATCGACGGTTTTAAATAGTTGCAAACTATCCACATTCACTGTTCATGTATGTTCCCCCTAGATGATTGGACCATCCTGATTACCCAGGAAGCTCATCCTTGTGGTGGGGCCCACCTTGTGCATGCTTAGAAGTCATCCATATTTCAAGTTGGCATGTGAAGGCAATGAAGAATGGCCGTTCTCCCATCCCCATTGGAAATTATACAGTTGTTTTCCGTACATTTTGTTTGCATTGTTGATTAATTTGGGGAATGGCCTTTTGGACTCTTCCAGTCGCTGTTAACAGTTCCATTGCATTTCTTAATACGCTCCTGATCTCATCCTCCCCTCATTTCCCAGGTTTATCATTTGGAAGGCGGGATATTGAAGTATCTTGAGGAAGTCCCAAAGGCAGAGAGCCTCTGGGAGGGTGAGTGCTTTGTCTTCGACAAGAGAGTCTCAGTCGAGCATGGATTGGTCCAGGGAAGCTTCAAGCTCTGCTATGGATGCAAGAAACCAGTGAGTGACGCCGACATGGAAGCTCCCGAATGGGAGTATGGAGTCTCGTGCCCCTACTGTTTCTCTGACAAATCCGAAGAAGAGAAAGAGAGGGCAAGAGCTCGGCAGAGGCAGTTCGAAACGTGGGGCATCATCGGCGGGCCCGATAAGGGTCGTCGGAATCCTATGGCATCAGAAGATAGGAACAGAAGGAAGGATTCACAGCTTCCAAATTCGATTTGAATGGTTTTTCTTATCATGGAGGCTTTCATATGACCAAAAAAGGAGAAAAAACCCCATTTTTGTTAGATGAGTGAACCTATGTATGATTTTTGGACATTTGAATTGGGTGAGGTTGATGTTATAGGTTTTGAGGCCCACTCAGGGATCAGGAAGGGCCATCTTGACTATCATCCATTGGTTGACATGTGGCAAGCGAGTAAGTGGATCTTGGCCATCCAGCTAATGGGTATGTTAGTAGATGGGGCCTCGGTTGATAATCATGCCAATCAGACGGTCCGATCCATCAGGTTTGTCTGTTGAATCTATTTCCACCCTGACCATTATCCCTTTGAAGGCCGGGTGCATTTGGATAGGGCCACCTATGTGGACGGTGTGATGTGATACACATGCACTTAGAAATCACTTACAAATTGAATATTATTGCAGACAAGAAATGCAAAATTAAAGGCCTGTTTGGGAGCTATGCCTATATTTATAGGGGTTGGTTTAAATTGAATTACTAAATCAATTCTAATATCTGGAATCAGTGTCCATATGTAATGTTTGACACAATGGTTGTAATAAGCTTGATGAAATATATATTTTGCCCCGAAAATGATGAAATTCCGTGTCTTGGATGGGCCACAAGCACAAGATCACATCCGAGTGACTAACCAACGATTTCAACCATTGATTTACATGGACAATGTTTGGACTACGCAGATAATCATATTAAAGTAATTATAGTGATGCAATTGATAATTTAATTGTTTTGGGATATCATTAGTGGGCCATGTGCCCAATAGATTCACGGTCTAGTGACACATGTTACATATGCAACTGTTGGAAGGATTTTAGATGCAATCCAAGCTTTAGGATTTGAAATCCCCTCTTTGGGGGATTACGGTGCCAAACATACTAGGGGATTTGAAATCCCCTCTTTGGGGGATCCAAACGATCCCTAAGTTGTCCTAACTATGGTTACCGGTTTAGATGTATTGTGAAACGAAAACGACACTTATTTATCTTACTGTTGAATTCGAGGACGTGTATTGGACGGTTGAAAGTGAACGATATCCAGTGGTCGTCTCTCTACAACCGTCTGCATCAGAGGGTTGGCAACCAATCCGATTTTTGGCTCGTTGGATCATAACTTCCGGTCCGGCTGTGGATTACTTACTGACCTGTCTTGTGCGTGACACACCTAAGCCGTCCGATAGGTTGGCACCCACGTGTGGATCATCTTGTGCAAAAACAGCCACTATCCACTTGTGAGGGGGAACACACTTGTATTCGGTTGTTTATCAACGGCTAGATATTGTTTTGCGTATGTGGTCCACCTGATGATTTGATGGTGCTGATTTTTTTATTTTTATTTTTGCACGAATTGATCCTCATGGTCAGTTAACCGATTAGAAGGCTCGGGGTAGGGTTCGACCCAACCTGACCAATTTATTTAAAACGGTCCACATTTTCTAACCTGAGCCTGAACCCCTGCCTTTAGTGAACGCTAATGGTTTAAAACCCCTGTTTTACGTGGTGAGTAAAACACCCAGGATCTGAGGGGCCCACCATATTGTATACGTGAAATCCAATCCGTCCATCAAGAGGTAACCTTTATTCACCGTATGTGCATGAATAGTAGCCTGATTTCTTCAACGGCAGAGCGCAAAACACCTAAGCTTGTGGGGCGCGCCATTGCATATATAAAATCCTTTCCGTCCATCATGTTCTATACCTAATTCTAGGGCCTCAATAGAAAAAAGATAAGGATCCAAAGATCAAGTGGGCCACACCACAGGGAACAATGGATATGGGATGCCAACCATAGGTTTTGTGTCTTGCCACCTTGGTGTGTATCTTGATCAGACACGATGATCAGGTGTAAATCAAACGGAGGAAGTGAATACAGAAAGTAATCCTGATCCAATAATAAGGTGGGCCACACTGGGTGAATTTAAGAGTTTTTTTAATCAGTTTCACATTGTTCCTATTGGTGTAGCCCATCAGAAATATTTTATAAGCTGATATTTTGTATATACGGTTCAAATAATGATTTTCACCTGATGGACGGATTGGATTTACATATAATACTTGGTGGTCGAACGTGGGTGTTTTACGCAGCTAGAAAGGGATGTAGACGATTCGGAGGCGGATTAGGTGCAGCCCCGGCCTAACTCAAGACGGTGCGTCCCTTACAGTGTGTTCAATATTGATGTATTTATTCTAAATCCAATCCGTCCATCCGTTTTTCAGAACATTTTAATAAGTGAACTTAACAATGAAGTAGATCCAAATCTCAGGTGGACCATACTACAGGAAACAGTGGTGATTGAACATCTCACCATTAAAAACTTCCTAAGGCCTACCTTAATATTTTAATAATGTTTAATTTCCATCCAAACTGTTGATAAGGTTACAAAAACATGGATGAAGGGGAATAAAAAATATCAGCTTGATCCAAAACTTTTGTGGTCCGTAGAAAGTTTTCAGTGGTCAATTTCCACTGTTTTCAATTGTATGGTCTATCTGCTTTTTTTTTTTTTTTAAATTTTTATTTATGTCTCTTAACCTAAAATAATCTAGAAAAACGGATGGACAGTATGGATATAGAATACATGCACCAAGGTGAGCCCCACTGTAAGGGCTGCACCGTCTTGGGTAGACTGGCGCTGCACCTAACAGGCTTGCAGACGATTCCGTTCCATTTCTCCATCAGACGGAAGCGGAAGAAAATAGGAAAACACACAGCATTTTCTCTTTCTAGGTTTTCTGCAATCCCCTTTCAAATTTCCCTAGGGTTTCAGAGAGAGAGAGAGAGAGAGAGAGAGAGAGAGAGAGAGAGATGGCAGCAGCAGGAGGATCTGGGCTGTTCAAGTTCCTGAGGCCAGGGATCCGTCCTCAATCGACGGACATCACGGCGGCCATCACATGGGGCGTTGCTGCAACCACCACTGCTCTCTGGCTCATTCAGGTACTCATCATTCATATATTCATCTCTCTTTTCTATGATCTCGAAAAACCTCCGCCTTCGGATCGAATTCGATGGCCTCTACGATAATTTTTTTATTTTTTTTTGGAAAATTTGATTTTATTTTAGAATATTGGCTTTTAGGGTTTTTTGTTTGGCTTACTGAGGTTATTAATCTCCAGATTCGTTTTCAAATTTCCATCTCAAGATCTTGTCTTTCGATCCAATTAGGTAGCGGAATGAGTTTTGCGGAGTTTAAACAGGAGAAAATCTACGTTTCTTCCACTCGTTATTTAAATATGAGATTCTCAAATCCAACCGTGGGACCATAAGTTACGGTTCACCCAGTGCTGGCGACATCCAACCTTTCCAATAGATTGGTCCCACTCTGAGATTGCCTTGCACTAAAATCAGCCCCATCTATTCATCAGGTGGGCCACACCATAGAAAACAATGTCTAGCCATTGATAAATAACAATATATAAGACTGGTCTGCTTTATGAGTGGATGTGGCTGCTTCTTTTTCTAGGCAATCCTCATGATGCCGACAACCTATTAGATGGGTTGGATGCTGCATGCATCTTAAATGTTGGAAGCTATCTGCTGGATGGATGTTAATTTATGGTCCAACCTGTTGGACTTGAGACCTTCTCTTTAAATAGAATATCTCTAGTGCTAAATCTAAAGGTTGAAGATTGCAATGTATTGGGAATGCAGTCTGATAAATTCATTAGGTGTGGGATGTTTGATACAAGGCATGTATCCTGATATGGGTATGTACAAAGAGAGAGACTTTGATACTCTTGCATATGATAGACAAGCAGTTAGTAAGTACTGATAAGTGTATGTGGGATGCAAGTAGTTTAAACTAAACTGCCCAAATTATGGGCACTAGCTTAGATGTATTACAAACCATCAATTACTCTTATTTGGTTATCTAACTATTAGATTGTTGGACATAGGACAGTTAAATTGAAAATATTCAATTGTCTTATTTCAAAAAACAAGCGTCCATGAATCAGAGGTTATTATTGTTCAACCAATCTGATTTAAGTTAGTGACAATGTTCAAAATTTAGTTGGTTTAGTTTGAGTTAATCATTTGACATGTGTACCATTTTTAAGTGCCCGTGTATCAAGCATCATATGCAGCTAGAGTTTCAAATAACTCCCCATGCATAAAAGTATTGTTTGGATTGGCTTGTGCAGATTGGCGGTACATTCCTTCTCATATAAATTGTAGTGGAGTTCTACGTTATATGAATGTCAATAATACCAGAAGGTAGTGTTACTAGTGTATTGTACTGGGGATGTATAATGAAAAATTCATTCATCAATGCTAAGGTGTATTGGCCTGTCAGTCTACATCAGCCGATGTGTGCGGCCTACTTGGCTGATTCATTGTGAATTTTGGGTGTAGCCATTGCTCGTCAAAATACCATCATCAATCATCATCATCCACTGGTACCATATGTGAATTGCCCGATGTGCTGAATATTGGTCCATATTGAACCATTATCAGTTCTATACATTCAGCTGATCTTTTTACCTTGATCAAGTGCTTGGAGGTCCATAGGTATTGTATGCGGGTACAATATTTGAACTGTTCATCTATTGGGTACTTCCCTGAATAGGGCTAAGAGGAGTCAGTTGATCATCTCTTTGGAGTGGAGGCTGGTCGGAAAGAGAATAATGTTCATATCTTTGGATGGGTTCTCTCTCAGAAGAATCCTTTGGAGTTTCTATGGCGGATTTTTCAGGAAATTGGGAATCAATGTTATAGTTGTGTGGTCCCCCTAAAACCCATCATGTGAGGGAGCATTCTTTAGTGAATGGGAGGGTGGAGATTGATAGTTGATGCTTTCTTTTAGGTCTCTAGGGCTCTTTTTTTTTTTTTTTTTTGAAAAGTCACTATAATATATTAGAAAGGAAAAGGGGATACGAAGCAGGGGAGAGAAGAGAGATTGCCGAGGAGGCAATCACTACTAAACTTCAAGAAAAAAAAAAATCACAATCCTTGTGACCCACTACACAAACAGCCCATTCGATCATTAGCCGCTTTGCCTTAACTGGCTATAACCGCTTCCGAGTTTGAAGTGTCCCTAAAGCATCTACCATTTCTTTCTTCCTAGACCGACCACCATATAGCAATGATTGCCATTCTCCACAAGGTCTCTAGGGCTCTTGTGTGGGTGGGAGGAGTCATTTAAATGTTCAAGGGAATGTCGAAATCACTTGTTCTAACCAGGGTAGGTGGGGACCATGGGAGATTAGCTCGAAGCTTTGGCCGTAGGATTTTTTTAAACTCATTCCAAAGCCTTTTAATTGTTGAGGAATTCTCGAGGGACGTGCTTGAGGGCACACATTAGGTACTACCCTGGTGATGCATATCCGAAAGGGAAAGCAAATAAATCAATAATCCTCTAGTTTAGAACTAGAGATCGTGGGAAAGATCCAACAATCCTCTAGCCAGATGCTAGAGTTCAAAATGCAAGACTGTGAGCAAGCTCAACGGTCCTCTAGTCTAGAACTAGAGATCACTTTCCCTCCCTTCAACAGCCACCGTAGAGAAAAGAAGAAAATTTCATAAAGAAAATATTGATCAAGTTGTTTTATTCCATAGGATATAGGTCCTATTTATAATCAACCTTACAATCTGTAATAAAAGATATGAAATCTAAAAATCTATGAAATGGGAAAGCACCTAAGTAACAAAGCATTCTATAATTAAGAAAATGCCTAAAATAAGAAGATACTTAAATAAGAAAATATTTAAAATTATTCCCTGCCTAAAAAAATAAAGATATGAAAGAAAAAGCGGATTTCCTAATTTAGAGATTTGAAAAAAAATGGAAAGTGATGATGGCTAAAAAAGGAAGGCGGTCCTTTTCTTGTACACACGTGCGGAGTGTGCACGTGTGGGATGTGGGATGATTGCATCACCTTGCTTGTTCGGAGCTTGGGACAGGCGGAGGCTTTGAGGGGCCACCGGGGTGCCACCATGATGTATGACTTTTATCTACATCGTCCATCCATTTTTTTTTTTTTTTCATATCGTTTTAAATAATCATCTCAAAAATAAGACAAATCCAATGATTAAGTGGACCACACCACAGGAAGTAGCAGTGCTAAGGGTGCCCACCATTGAAACCTTCTTAGGGCCCATCATGTTGTTTATTTGCCATCCAACTTGTTGATGTAGTCGTATACACATGGATGAAGTTAAAAAACAAATATCATATTAATCCAAAACTTATGTAGTCTCTAATAAATTTTCAATGGTAATAATTTAATCCCCTCCTTGTGGTCCACCTGAGACTTGGATCTTACTTATTTTTGGGCTCATATTCTAAAATCATTGAGTAAAATATATGGACGGTGTGGATGGAATACATACATCACGCCGGCCCCTCTGAGCCTAGCCTATCCCGAACTTGGAACAGGCGGGGGTAGTACCTAATCCGCACCCCATGCTTGACTGGGCTTCAAGTATTTCTCTGGAACTGTGGAGGTTGGGTTTTATGTTTGATGAGATGAAGGAGCTGAGTACACTTGAAAAAAAAAGAAGGATTTGTTGTTTTTGCCTGTCTCCTCCGTTGCTTTGGGGGGGGGGGGGGGGGGGGGGTGGGGGGGGGTTATTTCATCCAAAATCTCATGACCATTTTGTGGACTGAGAAATCATCTAGATGGATTCAGGTGGCTGTTGAAGTAGGCCACAACGTGCACATGGTTGTGTGTGTGTGTGCGCGCGACCATGGCATAGGTTAGTCTTTATTTGGAATCCCATCTTCAATAGTTTCTTTTTTCTGTTTAACAAAAATTTTGTTATTTGTCAAAAAAAAAAAAAAAAAAAAAAAAGGGAAAAAAGGTCATTAGGGTGGGTGATCCTATCTACTTGTTGGACAACTTTTGAAGATTATGGTCAGGCAATTGGAAAAAGAGGAATGCTTAAATACAACTAGTTGAATGAGTAATGTTTTTTTTTTTTTTTGAAAGATAGTTGAATGAGTAATGTTGTGAAGATAATCAAGGAAATGCTAGAAAAATGCAAATATTCCTTATTATTTGGAGCTTAGTATAGACTAGGACGGTCTCTCTCGTTAAGATAGTGATTTCCCCATCTACTAATAAGATTGGTAGCGAGGTCACGCAATCTTGACTTCAAGATAGAACAAAGTTTTGTTTTTTTTTGTTTCTGGGTAACATAATGATTTTATTGAGAAGAGGCTAAAACAGCTAAAGAATACAAAGAATTACAAGGATGCCCAGTAGGAAGAAGAGTGAGGACAGTCTCCTAAAACTTGAGAGATTGAGGCCCAATCCAAAATATCAGAATTGACCCATCTAAACACATCCACAACTGTCCCATTAATATTATGAAAGCATCGATTATTCCTCTCTCCAAGAGCCCATAGAGCAGCTAACAATGCCCATCTACAAATAGTCATCCCTCTTTTCCCCTCCCTCCCCCCATGCCAAGCAAGCAAGAACCCTTCGACAAAGCTTTGTTACGCAACAAACTTTGCAACATTGAAGTCAACCCAAATTCCGTGAAATTATTGTGGCCATGATACAAGAATGGGAAATTGTAGTGAAAAACAGGTACTTTGCACTAGGGTGATGTATTATGTGAGAGATTGGTCTCTATGATTGTTTTTGTTGAGGGGTTAGTTGCCTGTCGGCTGTTGTACTTTTTAGTTTCCCTCATTTGTGTTTTTCCTTCTCTGCTTTTTGGATTTTAATGAGTGCAACCAAGTTTGCCACGTTGTAGGCAACCTGAATGCCAATAAACTATTGATGCAAGAATGAGAAAATTGTAGTGAAAACAGAGAGCAATGTGGTAGGAAGAAGGCTTTAGAATTGTGTAGCATTGTCATGCACACATAAACCTCAACTTATTTCATCCAAAATCTCATGACCATTTTGTGGACTGAGAAATCATCTAGATGGATTCAGGTGGCTGTTGAAGTAGGCCACAACGTGCACATGGTTGTATACTCAAAAGTTAAAAACCCTCTACCACCCTGTTAAAACCGCTTAATTATGGTCAAACCAACTGTTTAGTCCATTTAAACTCTGGGGTAACTCTTTGCATAAACTGCTTGTGATCCTACTGTTTCGATTGCATGCAGTTGGATATGAAACAATTCAATGATCAATATCAACTATGGGAAAACTTTAAGCCTACTTAGATCTTCGTAACAATGTATATGTCCGAAGTGAAAGTTTGCCTTATGTGCCTTGCCCCTCATGCCTTATTGCCTCAACCACCTAGTATCCAAGTAGGCGGGCTGCTAAACCACTATGAGTCATGCATACCGCTTGCGCTAGTAAATTAAAGAGGAAGAGCCGGAGAACCTTTCTAAGCATTTTACCCTGAGTATTTAATGACCTGACTGGCATAGGATGTTTTATTTTATTTATTTATTTTTTTTAAATAATTTTTTTTTTTAAGATAATGAAAAGAAGGGGAGAAGATAAATGAGAAAAGACATAGGATGTAATAAGATAAATGAGAAAAGAAGAGGAGAAGATTGGATTTTTGTACACAGACAGTTGATTTTTTTTGGGTTCTCTCCCCCTACAAGAGTATATTTCTCTCCAAACCTTTTTTTATCCCCATCTCATTTAGCAACTTTATCACATACATATGGCGCTAGAGGTCTTTAGATAAGCCTAAATACAAAAGATAATGATATAAAGAGATCACTAAAGCTTGGCATCCAGTTTTCAAATCCAAAAGGGAAATAAGAACTACTGAAAATATTCTAAATCTTAAAAGGTCTCCACAAAATAACCAAAATATCTTTAGTATGAGTTGTTTTACATCCGGCTCCATACTCAAGGGGGGTCCATTTGATGGTGATGGATGGACTGGATGCATCAATTCCCTCCGGCTTTAAAAGACCTTATCTTCGGGTTGATAGCCGATTACCTAGACCGATCCAACTTTACAACATCTTCCTCACTGGTGGCAATTGATGTTAAAGGTCTATTTGCCAGATTGGGCTTACATCGAATAGTGCTATATATCATGCCACATCCTCCCTTGTTTTTTTTTTTTTTTTTTTTTTTTTTTTGCGTTTTGTGCTCTTCACATTCTAGTTGTTGTCTCCACTTTTGCAGCGACAAAGTTGTGAATCTATCAGCTCCTTGTTAACTAGGTGTCACCTTTATTGCTGTTGGACTTCTCTTTATGTGCTATGATTGTTATTGGATGGAACCCACATCTCCATCTCCATCTCCATCTCAACTTTGACATACGCTACAAAATGCGCTAGTTTGACCATGAACCTAACTGTTGATCTGTTGCTAGTTCGTCAAGTATTTCATCTGTTGATCCATTGATAGATTTATCTACCAATCCACCAATGGATTCCTGCATGTATCTTCTTGGATTGCGGCACTTTAAAAGAAGAAAGTCGTCCATCTTTACACTTCTTTTAATGAATCTTGGATTTGTTCTCTGAAATTCTCACATTCTTTGTAAAACTCGTGCATCACAAGTTTTACACTGTAAGTATAGTCATGATTCTCCAATCAGTCATCTCTTCTACCTTGTTGATGATTGAACGGAACACCATCGGAATTGGTAAATATCCCTTTTCAAGATGTTGCCACCACCCCACACACAAGGAGTCATTCATTGATATTGCGTCGACACTGAAATTATCTCATTGACTGAAACTCGCATGGATCATTCACTCAATACAATCATATCTCCTTACAGTTTCCAAGACATTCCTCTTGTTACTTTCCATTGATCTCATATAAGCCCGCGGACGACCTTGCTTTGGTACCAATTTGACACTGGATGTAAAAAGATCAAGGAGAAAAGAGGAGGAAGGATTTTTGTGCTCATGGTTGATTTTTTAGGGTTTTTCTCCTCTACAAGAGAATATTTCTCTCCAAATTCAAACTCTTTATTCCCATCTCATACATAATGCCTCAGAGGTCTTTATATGGGCCTAAATATGAAAGAGAATGATCAAAAGAGAACTTTCAATTGTAGACTTTAACTTATTTTAGATCTAAATCAGATGCTAGATATTGACATCTAAATTTCAAATAAAGAAGAGAAATGGCAACTACTAAAAAGATAATAAATTGGATGGACAATAGTCTGATTAATTGTAAAGATATTCTCATCCACATTCTGATTAAGTGTGCAGTTGGGCTAGGAGGTCTCACTGTCCAACTGGTTGGTGATTTGGGCCATCCGATTGGATCCATAGGCCTCACAATCCTATAGGACTGCTTGTGCATCCAGATGAGTCATTCAGTTCCTAGATTTAATCCATCATAACCATCACGACCCTTTATCTTATTGAGATAGTTGATCATGCCAATCTGGACCCTTGATGGGGTTCAGATCTTTGTTATAAGTGGTGGATGGGCTTGATTCGTAGTTGGTAACATTTGATGGGCCTGATCTGGGCCCGCTCTGCAATCTGATGGCTTAATCTTCGATCAGCCAACTATGGGGATCATTCCCATCGGATGGTTGGATGGTCCTGTGGGACTAGTAGGTTCCACATTCCAACTAAGCTGGCAATATTCGGGCCCGGGCCTGGAGTTTGAACTGGTCATGTTGGCCTCGTTCAAAATTTTGATTTTGCCAGGCCCAGACCCTTCCCATTGCTAACCTTAATCCAACTGGTTGATGATTTGGCTGATACAATTGGATCTGTGGGCCCCACAATCCAATAATACCAATTGAATGACGCAGATCAATCATCCAATCCTGTATTTGGTGCAGGATAACCATCTGGACCATGAATTTAAGTAGAGCAGTTTGTGCGACTCCCCTGGGGACCGTAAATGGTATGACTCACCCCGACTTAGTCCGACTTGGCCCGTTTTGGCTCCATAATGGCGTGATGACTCGTTTCTTTTTGCACTAAAAACATCACGACTCAGACCATACCGAGTTGTATCAGATGATATTTAAACCATGATCTGATCCAGATGGTCGATTAGGCCAATCTGTACCCTGCTAGGCTTCAGATCTTCAATATGGATGGTTGGATAAACCTGATTGTAGTTGGGAATATTAATGGACCTAATCTGGGCCCATCAATGGAGACCTTTTTTGGTCTCCCATTGGATGGTTGGATGGTCCTGCATCAGCAGAGGAGCTGTTGCTGTGTTTGAACTGGCTTCCTATCAAATTAGGCTGAGCAGTGTGTTTGCACTATATGTGTGCAGTAATGTCCATGGGGTTTTCTAGCCCCATAAACAACCTTTCTTCATGTTCCTTTTACAAATAGCACGTGTGCCAACCTTGCAAGCGTGCGGGGCACTTAAGGGTACATATGGTGGCCCCCACTGTTAAATATATGCAAATACCCTCCATTTCACCCACTCACAAAAAGAATGGATTGATTCCTACTCAAATCAGATGATTCATGTACTTCGGTTCCCTTCAATAAATTTTAGTTTTTTTACTTAATTTCTTTTCAATTTATTTTGCAGCCGTTCGATTGGTTGAAGAAACAGTTTGAGAAACCTGAGCCGGAGCAGTAGAAACCAATCCCAAAACAGAATCATGGTGAACATTTCCCAGCATGTTTCTGATGGGTTGAAGATCAATAAACCCAGAATAATGTCACGTAGTTTCTGGCTTTTGATTTTGGTTTATGAAAGAATGAATGTTTTTTGCTGGTAGTTGCATTCTGAGGCCTCTTGTGATAACTACCAAAACTATGGGTTGAGTGAAAATCGACTTTGTTTCTGCTTAATTTCTGTCCCTCCTTTATTATTATTATTATTTTTAAAAGAATTGGATAACCACATTTCTGCCATACCTTTTGAGGGGCAATGGGCTATTTGTGGTATTAGGCATTGTCATTATTTTATTTATTTTTTCCATCTCATATGAATACCCATTCCATTTGAGTCAAACTTGAAAATAATCTGATATTGCACATAATGGAAAAGCATCTTGTATATGCTGGCATGTATTGCGAGCGAGGATGATCACAAAAGGCACGTAACAAAGATGTTGGTCACAAGGGTCGTCTAATGAACCCGACACCAACAGTTAGGTCCAAGTCCTGAAAGGTGGACTGCATGCAGTCTTTTGGGGCCTGTTTTGATTGGTGGAAATGAAAAAGCAGATGAGGAAAGTAAAACTTTATATTTGAGGAAAATTATGGAAAAGAAAATTTGTGGAAAAGAACCTCAACCTGTTTGCTTTAGCATATATGATTTTAATGGAAATGTGGAATGGTCAGTGGTCAAAAAGTGACAGTTGTCTATCAAAAAGTGTGGAAATCTCCATTTCTTAGGTTCTAGAGAGGAAAAAGCTTTCCTGAGCAAATCAGACAATTAAAACCAATTTCCTCACCCTTGGCTTTTGCAAGCGAGGGAAACTGTCACCTCATAGGAAATCAGTTTTATTTCCTTTGTTGAATCCCCCTTTCCACCAATTCAAACAGGCCCTTATGGATTTATAAGTGTTTTGTGATAGAAACATCCCCAAGGCTTTTAATCCGCACATGCTACTGCCAATCTCAGGTTCTGATGGTCCCTTAAATTGCACAATTTGGAGTTAAGCATGGTACAAAAATCAAACCAGTCAGATAATCCTGATCCATTGAATATGGGCAGTCCTGATACAACTGTCTGTTTTTTTTATGAGCCATGCATGACATCATCAAACCAAAAATGTTTTTCGAATCATATGTATACGAATGGATGATTCAAGATAATAATGATGGGGCATTTTGTTTCTTTGTTTGATCTCAACTATCAAATTTTCATGCTGTTGGTCTTGCTTGTTTAACATGTGTGATGGTGACGCAGGGGAGGATGTGAGGTCGAGCACTGTCTTCCTCAAGAGGATAACTATTCCAAATCCACGGAACTTCTCTGGACTCCTCACATAGACTTTCTCGAATCCACAAGAAAATAGAGTAGAAAATAGAAATAAATTCTAATAAATTCGAAATAGATTAATGAATGCATAAAAACGAGTTTACAACCCTTTAAGTAAGGGTACTAAGCAATGAGAAAGAAATCATAATCAAACTACAACTAAAACTCCTAGAATTCGCGATTTACTATAAATAGTAAACTTACTATTTATAGACGGTCGTGATGTCTACTAGTGCACAAGGTTTTCGGCTAAAAATAGTAAGTGTCCTATTTGGCTTCACCAAACCGTTCCCCTAATTATTCTAAGCTCTTTTCACGTTGGGCGCAACTCCTAAAGCCCGACGGATGAAGAGTTATAGTCAAACTAAAACTTACTATTTATTGTAAAAACGAAATTGAAACAGGGAAATGACTGTTGAATCAGGGGTTTCTCGCAATTCCAAGCGTCGCAACCCGACGTAGCGGGGTTGGTTGGCTAAAGTAGCTCGTTCTACCCCAAAATCATATATTTTACATCGGCTAACTCATCCCGGATTGCGAGATACGCCTGATTGAAGGTCTGATGGTCCATATCACTTCTGTCGCCGACCGGGCCTTTTTTGATCCATCTTTGCCATGTAATTGTCCGCGACCTGCTCTACATCAGTCTCCTCCACTTCAAAAGAACTCGTCCTCGAGTTATCATTATGCGCTGGTTCATGATATTCAGTCAGGTCCGCGACATTGAAAGTCTGTGAGATTGTCATATCATCTGGAAGATCAACAACATAAGCGTTGTCATTGATCTTTCGGATGATTGGTACCGGTCCAATCTTTTTATTCTTCAACTTGTTGTACGTTCCAGTCAGAAATATTTCTTTGCACAGATGGACCATTACTTGGTCGCCCACCTTGAACACTTTCTGTCGCCGATGCTTGTCCGCTTGCTCCTTGTACTTTTCGTTCGAGGCATGTAGCTTGTTCTATACCTTCGCATGAATGCTCATGATTTTGTCTGCCATATGTTCTGCTGCAATGCTCATGGCTGGGAGCTTGGGCAGAGGGACCAAGTCTAGTGTTTGGCGAGGTACTCGTCCGTAAATAACCTGGAACGGGGATTTCCCTGTCGAGCGGTTCACCATGTTGTTGAATGCAAACTCCGCTTGAGACAAGACCAAATCCCACTACTTCGGTTTGTCTCCTGAAATACATCGAAGGAGGTTTCCCAACGTGCGATTCACAACCTCAGTTTGACCGTCAGTCTGTGGGTGGTACGTGCTGCTGAACTGAAGGCGTGTATCGAATCGAGTCCACAAAGTCCGCCAAAAGTGGCTTATGAACTTCGTGTCACGGTTGGAAGTAATAGTCTTGGAAACTCCGTGTAGCCGCATAATTTCTCTGAAGAATAGATTCACCATGTGTGTTGCATCGAGAGTTTTCTTGCATGGAATAAAGTGCGCCATCTTGGAAAAACGATCTACTACCACGAACACCGAATCCATGCCGCGTTGTGTTCGTGGGAGACCAAGTATAAAGTCCATAGATAAATCCTCCCAAGGGCCGTCAGGCATGAGTAAAGGGGTGTAGAGACCCGTATTATGAGATTGCCCATTGGAAGTCTGACAAATATAACAACGTTGGACTATCTTTCCCACATCACGTACCAATTGTAGCCAGTAATACCGCGTCTTGTCTCGCCCAAGGTGTCCACTGAGGCCACCTCCATGTAGCTCTTGGATTATCTGTTCCTTTAGCGAACTCTTTGGGATACATAGTCGATTTCCCTTGAAAAGGAACCCGTCTTGTATATGTAAGTCACCGGGGTGACCTTCTTGACATCTAACCCATGCGTCCTTGAAGTCGTCGTTGTCGGCATATATGTCTTTGAGGCGATCAAACCCGACAACTTCATTGCTCATAGTAACCAACAAAGTTGCACGGCAACTCAGCGCATCGGCTACTTTGTTCTGTTGCCCTGACTTATGCTTTAGCACGAATGTGAATTCCTGCAAAAACGAGATCTATCTAGCATGCACACGGTTAATGTTAGCTTGACTATTAATAAATTTGAGGGCTTGATGGTCCGTGTAAAGTATGAATTCCCTTTGAATCAAATAATGTCGCCAGTGTCGCAGTGCCTGGACCACCGCGTACAACTCGATCTCATATGTAGACATATTCTTGCATGCATCACTAAGTTTCTCACTGTAGAAGGCTACCGGCCTACCTTCTTGAGACAAAACTCCCCCAATCCCGACATATGAGACATCACATTCGACTTCAAACAGTTTGTCGAAGTTGGAAAGTACAAGAACCGGGATCGTGGATAATTTGCGCTTGATTTCGGCAAAGCTCCTGTCGGCTTCGTCAGTTTACTGAAACTGCCATTTCTTCATGCAATCTGTGATCGGTGACACAATGGTACTGAAAATTTTCACGAACCGACGATAGAATGTCGCTAATCCATGGAAACTTCGCACTTCGTGAATATTTTTGGGAACCGGCCATTCTCTGATTGTCTTCACCTTTTCCTCATCCACTTGAATGCCCGTGGATGTAATCACAAAACCCAGAAACAATAGGCTATCAGTCATGAAGCTACACTTTTTAAAATTGAGGTACAATTTATTTTCTGTGAGCACTTGAAGGACCTTCATGAGGTGCTCCATATGGGTGGTTTCGTTTTGACTGTATATCAAAATATCATTAAAATAAACCACAACGAACTGCTTAATGAAAGGTTTCAGAACTTGGTTCATTAACCTCATGAATGTGCTAGGCGCATTAGAAAGACCGAAAGGCATGACCATCCATTCGTACAATCCTTCTTTGGTCTTAAAGGCTGTTTTCCACTCATCACCCGGCCATATTCGAATCTGATGGTAGCCGCTCCTTAAGTCCAATTTAGAGAATATTTTTGCGCCCTCTAGCATATCCAACATATCATCCAACCGTGGTATAGGAAACCTGTATTTTATGGTGATCTTGTTGATGGCCCGGCTGTCGACACACATGCGCCAAATCTCATCTTTCTTTGGAGTTAGTAGAGCTGGTACAACACATGGGCTTATGCTTTCTCAAATAAGACCCTTACGGATCAGTTCCTCCACTTGTCCCTGCAGAATCTCGCACTCATTCGGGCTCGTTCGATAATGAGGACGATTAGGTAAACTGGATCCAGGGACAAAGTCGATATGGTGTTGGATATCTCGCATAGGGGGTAACCCATCGGGAAGGTCCTCGGGCCAGATTTCTTGGAATTCATGTAACAAGGGCCTTAGTCTTTCAGGGATGATGGTAGGCTCGAGTTCTTCCCCTTTCACAATTAATGCATAAGTTTGACCTATTTCTTTGGATTCTTCCACAAAGTCCCGAATGGTTAAGAGAAAATGACCCTCCACTTTAGAAGTTTCAGGTGGTCCTTCTGGATTCATATGGGCTATTATGGTCTTCCGACCGTCCTTGACGAAGATATATATGTTATCTTGCCCTTTATGAGTGACGTCACGGTTAGATTGTCAGGGTCGACCGAGTAGTATGTGACATGCTTCCATATCAACCACATCGCATACTACTTCATCCTTATAATGTTTGCCAATTGAAAAAGATATGGTGCACCGTTTAGTTACCTTTGTTTTGCTGACCTTCTTGATCCAACTGATTGTATATTGAGAGGGATGACGCTCTGTTTTCAATTGCAATTTTTCCACCATGCCCCTGGAGACGATGTTCTCGCTGCTTCCACTGTCAATGATCACGACACAAACCTTTCGATTCACCGTACACCTAGTGCGGAAGATGTTATGCCGTTGTGGATGCACTTCTTTTCTTGGCGCATATAATAGCCGCCTCACGACGAGCGACTCGCCGTGATCTTGCTGAACCCAATCTGAATCATCTACCTCGTCATCGGTGGTATTCTCCTGTTCTTCAATATCTGGATCTTCATAAGCGTTATCAGCACTACCATCATTAATGACGAGGTTTGCCACTTTTCGCTGGGGACAAGTATTTGACAGGTGGCCGGGCTGGCCACAACGATAGCAGTTGTCGGGCCTTGGCCGAGCATAAATGTTCAGAATTCTACTTGGACCAGCAGCAGTCGAGACGCGCATTTGGGGTCTAGCTTGCCCGCTTCCCTGATCTTGGTTCTCAGACATAGGAGGTTGAGTGCGTGCTCCTACGGGTTCCTTCCCCTTAGGCTGTGGAGCTCCCTGAGGTGGACCTGCCGCAGTAATTCTTGCAATAGGATAGGTCCGTGTGTTAGGACGTTCAAGTTGTGCTTCTGCCCGAGTAGCCAACTTGATCGCATCATTCATCGTCCAGACGGACTGCATCTGGACCCGATCCTGAATCGCCATACGCAATCCACCGTTGAATCGGGCGACTTACTGCGATTTAGTCTCGACCAAATCGTTACGCGTCGCCAGGCGGTAAAATTCTTCTGCGTACTCTCTCACCGACCGACTACCCTGTCGATAATTTTGGTATTGTTGGAATAATACCTGATCGTAATTGCTAGGGAGGAATCGGGTCGTAGTAGCTGTTTCATCCACTGCCATGTGCGGATTGGTGCTTTCATCTGCCTGGTTCGTGCGAGTTGTAGTTGTTCCCACCAAGCTGACGCTCCTCCTTTCAACTTGTAGGCCACCAGCTCGACCTACTTTGCTTCAGGGATGTCCATATAGTCAAAAAATCGCTCAACTTTAGAATGCCAATCGAGAAAATCCTCAATGTGTAGTTGGCCATTGAAGTTAGGAATATCAACCCGTATCTTGAATTCTCGATATACTCGATCACCGCCTGGTCTGGGGTGTTGGAAGATTATGTCGTCGATCTCCTCCTCATTGGAGCCCCCGTCCTCAGGCATGACCCTTGGATGCACTGCCGGTATTATCCTACGATCAGGCCGATTACGAGTCTCAGCAATTGGCGGTGGAAGATTACCACCAGGAACACGGAGTTGTCATAGGGTTTATGCCAAGAGATTTGCTATGCGGTCCATGGAAGCTTGCAGCCCTTGCATGACTTGCCGATTTTCTTGCTGCGCTGCTTGAAAAGTTGCCGCCGTTAAAGGCAAATTCCCTGGAGCACCGCCTATGGGATTGTTGCCCGACCCGTCGTTAGAAGTCATCGATCCGAGGAGAAACCTCGCTCTGATACCAAACTGACGCAGGGGAGGACGTGAGGTCGAGCACCGTCTTCCTCAAGAGGATAACTATTCCGAATCCACGGAACTTCTCTGGACTCCTCACAGAGACTTTCTCGAATCCACGAGAAAATAGAGCAGAAAATATAAATAAATTCTAATAAATTCGAAATAGATTAATGAATGCATAAAAACGAGTTCACAACCCTTTAAATAAGGGTACTAAGCAATGGGAAAGAAATCATAATCAAACTACAACTAAAACTCCTAGAATTCGTGACTTACTATAAATAGTAAACTTACTATTTATAGACGGTCGTGATGTCTACTAGTGCGCAAGGTTTTCGGCCAAAAATAGTAAGTGTCCTATTTGGCTTCACCAAACCGTTCCCCTAATTATTCTAAGCTCTTTTCACGTTGGGCGTAACTCCTAAAGCCCGACGGATGAAGAGTTATAGCCAAACTAAAACTTACTATTTATAGTAAAAACGAAATTGAAACAGGGAAACGACCGTCGAATCAGGAGTTTCTCGCAATTCCGAGCGTCGCAACCCAGCGTAGCGGGATTGGTTGGCTAAAGTAGCTCGTTCTACCCCAAAATCATATATTTTACGTCGGCTAACTCATCCCGGATTGCGAGATACGCCTGATTGAAGGTCTGATGGTCCAGATCACTTCTGTCACCGACCGGGCCTTTTCTGATCCATCTTTGCCATGTAATTGTCCGCAACCCGCTCTACATCAGATGGCCAATTATCGATTTGAGCTGGTCACATTCGTACCTCTAAAGGCAAGCTGTGTGCTCGGAAAAAATCACACTGATTGGATGATGGATGATTCTGATCTGCTGAATGTTGTACAGCTGCTCATTTTCGATAGGTTATATATATGAGATGACTGGCACTATCAAATCATTCTACTTCTTTGGAATCATAAACAATCCATAAGGTGGTATGCTAACTGCATGGTTCAAGATGATGTCCGACTTATTTGATTTTCTACTGGAGCTTGACTTTTGATTTTTCGTGCTATTGACAGTATGATTAGAAAGCTGACTGTTGATTTCCATGTTTTGAAACTTTTTTTTTTTCATGGAAACCAGCCTTGTTGATGAGACAGAAAGTTGTTAATTTAGGGGGGTTTTCCCTGCCCACAGGATTCCACCATATTCACGTTTTTGTTTTTGCCATCTGCTTGAACATAGCCTTTGAATCTAGGCTGTCTTCCAATGATCGAATCCTTTACATGTTGGAGTCTCACCTTTTATGGTAGATAATAGATAAACTCCTTGAATTGGTTTATTTTAACCATTTGAAATTCAGTCCTTTTGCTTTGAAGATGGACGGTCACCAGCACAATCACCACCATCTAATCCTTATCCCAATTAATTGAGGATATGGTGGGACCATGTTTCCGCAGTGTCCTGGCCAAGATTATATGTCAGCCAGGTCCGTACATCTACTGGCCTTTTGCATGGTTGATGTGTTTCAAAAATAAAAATTTTAATTTTAGGTGGCGAGTGGGTTAGGCGAGCTGCTGGAGATGCCTCTCATGATGGAATTACTCGGCCTTGAGGAGGTTCTTACTTGCAAGGTAACAGATATGTTGTATTGTATCTCCCAAGGAAGAGTAGATATGTTTTTGTTAATGGAGGATGTTGAATATTTAGCTTCAACCCAATGGCCTAGATGCTCTCTCCATCGCCCATTTCTTGTTATATAAGTTTGATCTACCTGGTTAGTGGATATGGCGTGTTGACAGCTTATCCTACCTAATAAATGGCTGAAATCTCTGATATGTGCTGTAATCACAGATGGGGCCGCAAACTGAAGCACGAACCTTGCTTTAAAACCCTTCTCGTATCCTTTGATATTACATGGTTTGATTAGAGAAAAGACCAAGCAGGCTAATAAGTGCATGGAAACCTTGCCAAACACATAGTTGTATTGGGATTCAAATCACTTAGTTAAGAGATTGATAATTGTGAAACCTTTTTTATTTTTATTTTTATCATAAAAAAATCAAACCCATATCAAGGTTCAAAATATTATTTAAGGTATCATTTCTCCATATAAATTTGTCCTTAATACATTCCCAACAATGCGATGAATTTCATTCCACTTGCAATGGGATGACTTTCTTTCAACTTCATTAAAAAAAAAAAAAAAAAACTTCTTTCAACTTATAATTGATGATACTTTTCTTGCTACTACAGCTTAATTTGGCCATTGCCTCTTAAAATTAAATATGTTACAACAAAAAAGTGCAAATTAAAATTTAAATATCATTTTCACTTAGAGACTAATTGGCATAATTAACTCAAATGAGAACCTTAAATTGTAGAACCCAATGGTTTATTCACAACAGCAAAAATCAAATAGAACCATTGGATTTTATTATTTTATTATTTTTATTTTTCCATTTAAATATTGAATAGATGTCCACCAACCAATAATTAGATAATCAAATAAGTCTAAGTTTTTGGTTATGGCCTTGAGTAAAAAAAATGATCTCTTTCTCCTTCTCTCTCTTTTTCAGTAGTGTTTTTCTTTTCGCCCTTCCCTGGTAGTAGCCGTGATAGCGGCAGCCATGCCCACCACTGCCCAATATAGCTGCGACACTAGTAACCCTTGCCACTGCTGCCGAGAGCAGTTGCATGGATCAACCGACAATCATCTCTTTCTGTCTTCTTCGCCAGGAAAAAAACAAAAGCCCATCCTTGATTTGGGAACCATGTCTGTTGTCAGCGGCCGACAACTACCAGTCCGCCGTTTCATACAATAGGGCCATGATGCAAAAATCATGCCAACCATCATCTTAAGTGTCCCATTAATAGCATATCCAAATTGGACAGTTAAGATCAAGTGGAGAAACAAAATAAGTCTAATCATGATCTTGAACAATCTACATGATAGATCCAACCTTGTATTGCATATGATTCCAAAGTAACACTTTGGTTTGAAGATTCCAAATTTGTGGCTCGTAGAAAGAAAGCGATGGTCGGAACAAATTGTCCTCATTTATAGGGCTTAGGTCATCCAATCAGCCAAATCCAATCTAGCACTGGTTGGATTTTCTACTTCAATTTTATGCAATGACTAGGCTAGTTGCAGGTGGATGCGAAGGATTCCCCGTGTTTTTATTTATTTATTTATTATTATTATTATTTTTATGTTTTGTTGTTTTGAGGAATTGGTCTGTTGGTCCAGCTATATGGATGGACCATGCTCCCAAAATCTCATTGATAGACTGAAATAGGGTAGATAGTTGAAAAGTACAGCAGCTGTTCTCTTTGAACTGAAAGACACAAGATTGATGGATTGTATCTTTTCTTATTCAAGATATTCTACTGAAAAAAAAAAAAAAAAAAGGTGGATCCGAAGGAAATGGCTTGCAAGTGGTAAATAATGTAAGTGTTGTGACGGGAACACTATGATGTAGAGCAGGTCGTGGACAGTTTCATGGCCAAGATGGATTAGAAAAGGCCCGGTCGATGACAGAAGTGATTCGGACTGTCGGACCTTAGATCGGGCGTATCTCGCAATCCGGAATGAGTTAGCTGACGTAAAATATATGATTTTGGGGGTAGAACGAGCTACTTTAGCCAACCAACCCTGCTACGTCGGGTTCCACAGCCCGGAATTGCGAAAAACCCCTGAATCGACGGTCGTTTCCCTGTTTTAATTTTGTTTTTACTATAAATAATAAGTTTTAGTTTGATTATAACTCTTCATCCGTCGGACTTTAGGAGTTGCGCCCAACGTGAAAAGAGCTTAGAATAATTAGGGGAACGGTTTGGTGAAGCCAAATAGGACACTTACAATTTTTGGCCGAAAACCTTGTGCACTAGTTAGGGGTGTACACGGGTCGGGCCGAGTCGAACTGGCCTCAGCTCATCCAGGCCCGTTCAACAGCCACACCAGGTCCGAACTCGACCGGGCCTGGTCACCAGGCCAACATCTCCAGCCCGAACCGGGCCTGGGCGAGTTCGGGCAGAGTTCGGGCCAGTTTCGAACCTTCGAGTTCGGGCCAGTTTCGAACCTTACAGCAAGTTCATGGGAAGGGCTTTGGCAGGTAATCCGTGTCCCATTAATTTACAAGGCCCTCAATCAACGGTTTAGATAGTTGAACTATAGACTCCACAAAAAATCTTCTGGCCTGGAACGTTCAATTCCTCCCGGTGACCATATTGCCCAAAACAAATGGGTAACTAGAGAATTTGTTTTAGCCGTTTATTTGTTTTATACCTGTGGCCAGCCTAAGGTGTTTACCGGCCTGATTTTCGAATCAGAAGATCTAATTGGTACATCCAATCGGATGGAACTAAGATTTCATTTTTCTAATCCATATTAAGATAAGAAATGTGGCACATGTGTTTCACATCTAGGCCAGTCCTTATTGGGTCCCACTTTGAACATCCAATGGCCCAAAAAATAGGATGATAGACTCACCATCAGTCATTATTGCTTTTCCAACCATTGATTCTTCTGGTAGAAATGTGGCCCAACTGATAAGTGGAAACCAGGGCTAGCCCACCTGATGACTGACCCAGATCTTGTACACATGACATTTTGCCATGTTGCAAATCATCTTCACAATCTTCATGAAGAAATGATTTGATACTCTTGCAGAGTGATGGATGAGACATGAGCAGTTAGAAATTACTTAGAAATTACATATATGGCTTTAAACCTTTCAAATTATAAGAACTAGTTTATATATATATATATATATATATATATATATATATATATATATATATATATAATATATATATATATCATGAACCGGGTTTCGGACCGAGTCGGGGCGGGTCGGGTTGGGCCGGGGCGAGTCGGGTTTTGGACCGAGTCGGGTCGAACTGGGAGGTATCCGAACTCGGCTTGAACTCAGTTTCGGGCCTAGAAAATTGGCCCGTCCTGACCCGAACTTAGTTCCGGGTCAGGCCGAGTCGGGCTTTTTCGGGCCGGGTCGAGCGAGCTAACCGGGCTAGCCCGGTTTGTGTACACCCCTAGCACTAGTAGACATTACGACCGTCTATAAATAGTAAGTTTACTATTTATAGTAAGTCGCGGATTCTAGGAGTTTTAGTTGTAGTTTGATTTTGATTTCTTTCCCATTGCTTGGTACCCCTATTTAAAGGGTTGTGAACTCATTTTTAGTCATCAATTAATCAATTTCGAATTTCTTAGAATTTATTTCTATTTTCTTCTTTCTTTCCTCGTGGATTCGAGAAGTCTCTGTGAGGAGTCCAGAGAAGCTCCATGGATTCGGAGTAGTTATCCTCATCACGTTTATCCCTGCGTCAATTAGTATCAGAGCAAGGATTCCCCTCGGGCCGATGACAAACAATGAAGGTATGAATCAAAATCTTGTGGACGGTGATCCAGGGATTCGTTATCTTTCGGAAAGAATGAAAGCTTTCCACCGGGAGAGTCAGTTGACCATGCAAGGGCTGCAGGCAACCCTCGACCATCTTGCGGATGCGCTACTTCCGCCCCCAGCCCTAGGCGGTGCTCCACCACGTATGGTTGTTCTATCACCCATGGTGACTGTACGACGCAACCCCGATTTCCGTAGAGCACTACCAGTGGCAAACCGTAGGGCTACACCGGATGATTCAACTTCTAGCGACAAAGACTTAATGAGGGTTTTGCCCGACGACCAATCCATGGAGGTGATCATTTAGATCGTGCTGAAAGATACTATCGAGGTAAGGCTGAACTTCCTAGTTTTAACGGTTTATTACGTATAGAAGATTTTCTCGATTGGCTAGCCGAAGTAGAGAAATATTTTGATTATATGGACGTGCCATTCATAAAAGAGTAAAATTGGTAGCGTTTAAATTAAAATCTGGTGCTTTTGCATGATGGGAATAATTACAACACTTACGAGCCCGCCAGAACAAGGTGCCCATCTCATCATGGCCACGGATGAGACGTCTTCTTCGATCACGATTTCTCCCCAGTGATTATGAGCAGATACTATTCTAGCAATATCAAAATTGTCGACAAGGAAATCGAACCGTCACAAATTACACTGAAGAATTTCAGCGGTTGGCTACATGAAACAATCTGTCAGAATCTGAGTCACAGAAGGTGACACGATTTATAGGTGGGTTGCGGCCGACAATTCAGGACCAAGTTTAGATGTACCCAGTCGGGACCGTGTTCAATTGGCGGGTAGGGTAGAAACACAACTTACAAGAGCTCCTGGTCATCCATATCCTTCAACTCGACCCCCCATGACGGGTCCCACGTAGGATCCAGTGCTGGCACGAGGAAAAGATCCAGTAGGAGAACGTCTTCAACTTCCTACAACTGCAAACCGTGATACGGGGAGCAACTCATCCAGACCTCAACGTGTAGCACCCACAACAGCGGGCCCGAGTAGGATTTCAAATCCTTATGCTCGGCCAAGGTCGAACAATTGTTACCGCTGTGGCCAGGCAGACCACTTATCAAACACTTGTCCTCAACGTCCCGCAACACACTTGATTATAAATAAAGGGGGCACTGAAGATGAGGTCGTAGAAGAAGGCCATGACTTTGATGAACATGAACAAACCACTGAAGAAACAACAGGTGGCGATGAATTGACGGGCGAGGATCGTGGCGAATTTCTAGTTGTGAGGCGATTACTTATGCCCCATGAAAGGAATTACATCCACAGCGACACAATATATTTCGTACTGGGTGCACTGTCAATGGAAAGGTCTGTGATGTGATCATAGACAGTGGTAGTAGCGAGAACATCGTCTCAAGAGTGATGGTGGACAAGTTGCAGCTACTGACGACGAAATATCCTTCCCCGTACTCAATTGGTTGGATAAAAAAGGTGAATGAGACCAAGGTAACTGAACAATGCACTATCTCGTTTTCAATTGATAAAAATTATAGGGATCAAATACTTTGTGACGTGGTCGACATGGAAGCTTGTTATATGCTACTCGGTCGACCCTGACAATCGGACCGTGATGCGATCCATCGGGGACGAGATAATGTCTACATATTCGTCAAGGATAGTCGAAAAATAATCTTTGCCCCTATGGCACTAGAGAACCACCCTGAAGCCTCTAAAGTAGAAGGGAGTTCCCTCTTGACCATTCGGGATTTCATGGAGGAATCCAAGGAAACCGGCGAGGTATACGCCGTAGTGGTGAAGGGCGAGGAAGAGGAACCCTCAAACATCCCTCCAAGTTTAAGACTGTTGTTAAACGAATTCAAAGAAGTCTGGCCTGAGGATTTACCTGATGGATTGCCCCCTATGAGGGACATCCAACATCACATAGACCTCGTCCCCGGGGCTAGCTCGCCCAACCGCCTTCATTATCGAATGAGTCCGAATGAGTGCGAGATACTTCAGGGGCAAGTGGAGGAATTGATCCGTAAGGGTCTCTTGATGGAGAGCATGAGCCCATGTGCCGTACCAGCATTATTAACATCAAAAAAATATGGAAGCTGGCGCATGTGTGTCGATAGCCTGACAATTAACAAAATTACTATCAAATATCGGTTCCTAATACCACGGTTGGACGACATGCTCGATATGCTAGAAGGGGCTAAGGTGTTCTCTAAACTAAATCTAAGGAGCGGGTACCATCAGATTCGTATCCGACCCGGTGATGAGTGGAAAACGATATTCAAGACCAAGGAAGGGTTGTATAAGTGTCTAGTCATGCCCTTCGGCTTATCGAATGCACTAAGTACTTTTATGCGTTTGATGAATCAAGTTTTAAAACCGTTCACTGGCCGATTTGTGGTAGTATATTTTGATGACATATTAATATATAACCAGGATGAGGCGGAGCATAGGAAACATCTCAGGCAGGGGCTGCAGGTCCTACAAATTAACAAGTTATACCTCAACTTGAAAAAGTGTAGTTTTTTAACTGACAACCTATTGTTTTTAGGATTTGTTGTAACATCCATATGCATTCGTGTGGACGATGAAAATGTGCGAGTTATTAGGGAATGGCCGATCCCGACAAACATTCATGAGGTAAGGAGTTTTCACGGGTTGACGACTTTCTATCGTCGATTTGTGCGAGATTTTAGCACCATAGTCGCGCTTATAACAGATTGCGTGAAAAAAGGACCGTTCCAGTGGACCGATAAAGCTGACAAGAGCTTTCATGAGATCAAGCATCGTTTGTCTACAACACCGGTCTTGGTGCTTCTTAATTTTGACAAATTGTTTGAGGTTGAGTGTGATGCTTCATACGTTGGAATTGGGGGAGTATTATCACAAGAAGTCAAGCCGGTAGCCTTTTACAGTGAGAAGCTCAACGAAGCCCAAAAGAAGTGGTCAACTTATGAGCTTGAGTTGTATGCAGTTGTTCAGGCGCTGCGACATTGGCGGCATTATCCGATTCAAAGAGAGTTTGTTTTGTACACTGACCATCAAGCATTAAAGTTTATTAATAGTCAGACTAACGTGAATCGTGTGCATGCTAGATGGGTTGCGTTTTTACAGAATTCACATTCGTTCTGAAGCACAAGTCAGAGCAGCAGAACAAGGTGGTTGATGCACTTAGCTGTCATCCATCACTACTTGTTACGATGAGCAACAAGGTGGTCGGCTTCGACTGTCTCAAGGAGCTGTATGCCGAGGATGAAGACTTCAAAGATTCTTGGGTGAAGTGCCAAGAAGGTCACTCAAGTGACCTTCATATACAAGATGATTTTCGCTTCAAAGGGAATGATTGTGCTCCCATATACAAGATGATTTTCGCTTCAAAGGGAATCGATTGTGCATCCCCTAAAGTTCTCTGAGGGAGCAGATTATTCAGGAGCTACATAAAGGTGGCCTCGGTGGACACCTTGGGCAAGACAAGACTCGAGCTCTTGTGGAAGAGTGGTATTACTGGCCGCAATTAGTACGTGATGTGGGAAAAGCCGTGCAACGTTGTCACGTTTGTCAGATCACCAAGGGGCAATTTTAGAATACGGGCCTCTACACCCCGTTGTCGGTGCCTGATGGTCTTTGGGAGGATTTATCAATGGACTTCGTGCTTGGTCTCCGACGAACACAACGCGGTATGGATTCGGTGTTCGTGGTGGTAGATCATTTCTCCAAGATGACACACTTTATCCCATGCAAGAAGACCCTTGATGCAACACACGTGGCGAATCTATTCTTCAGGAGGTCGTACGACTACACGGGGTCCCCAAGACCATTACTTCTGATCGTGACACGAAGCTCATTAGCCACTTTTGGCGGACTTTGTGGACTCGATTCGATACACGATTTCAATTCAGCAGTGCTTACCACCCATAGACTGATGGGCAGACCGAAGTTGTGAATCGCACGTTGGGAAACCTCCTTCGCTGTATTTCAGGAGAAAAATCGAAGCAGTGAAATTTGCCCTTGTCTCAAGCAGAGTTTGCATTCAACAATATGGTGAACCGCTCGACAGGAAAATCACCGTTCCAAATTATCTATGGACGAGTGCCTCGCCACACGCTTGACTTGGTCCCTCTGCCTAAGCACCCATGCACGAGCATTGCAGCAAAGCATATTGCATACAAGATCATGGGCATCCATGCAGAAGTGCAGACCAAGCTACATGTCTCGAACGAGAAGTACAAGGAACAAGCGGACAAGTACCGGCGACAAAAAGTGTTCGAGGTAGGCGACCGCGTTATGGTCCACTGCACAAAGAGAGATTTTCGACCGGAACGTATAACAAGTTGAAAAATAAGAAGATTGGACCCATCCCAATCATTCGAAAGATCAATGACAACGCTTATGTTGTTGATCTTCCAGATGACATGGCGATCTCACGAACTTTCGACGTCACGGACCTGTCCAAGTATCATGAACCAGCGCAGGATGAGAACTCGAGAACGAGTTCTTTTGAAGTGGAGGGGACTGATGTAGAGCGGGTCGCGGACAGTTTCATGGCCAAGATGGATAAAAAAAGGCCCGGTTGATAACAGAAGTGATTCGGACCGTCGGACCTTAGATCGGGCATATCTCGCAATCCAGAATAAGTTAGCTGACGTAAAATATATGATTTTGGGGTAGAACGAGCTACTTTAGCCAACCAACCCTGCTATGTGGGGTTGTGCAGCCCGAAATTGCAAAAAACCCCTGAATCGACGGTCGTTTCCCTGCTGTAATTTCGTTTTTACTATAATAGTAAGTTTTAGTTTGATTATAACTCTTTATCCATCGGGCTTTAGGAGTTGCGCCCAACGTGAAAAGAGCTTAGAATAATTAGGGGAACGGTTTGGTGAAGCCAAATAGTACACTTACTATTTTTAGCCGAAAACCTTGCGCACTAGTAGACATCACGACAGTCTATAAATAGTAAGTTTACTATTTATAGTAAGTCGCGGATTCTAGGAGTTTTAGTTGTAGTTTGATTCTGATTTCTTTCCCATTGCTTAGTACCCCTATTTAAAGGGTTGTGAACTCGTTTTTAGTCATCAATTAATCAATTTCGAATTTCTTAGAATTTATTTCTATTTTCTTCTTTCTTTCCTCGTGGATTCGAGAAGTCTCTGTGAGGAGTCCAGAGAAGCTCCATAGATTCGGAGTAGTTATCTTCATCACGTTCATCCCTGCGTCACACTACATCTTCATTCATTAAATGCTTTAAAAAAAAAAATTACCAAAAGCAAAATAAATTTTTTAATGTGACATTTTCTCTATTTAAAAAATAAAAAAGAATAAAATTGTTTTGTTTTCTTGAAAAGTGAATCTATCAAAAAGATGTTACCTAGGATCTAATATTTTAAATGGTAAAATTGATGGGAAAAAAGTTTTTCTTTTAAAATTGCAATTCAAATACAAAAAATTGAAATGAGAATCATTTTCCAATAACAAAACTAACAAGAGTAAAGGATTTTATTTTCCTAAATGTGATGTCACTTTTTAATTTTTCTCATATCACATGTATAAAATCCTCCATTAATTCATTAAGTTCACCAATCCTTGTTCATCCTTGATCCAAAAAATTAGGCTGATTTTACACACAGGTGCACCACCACATAAAAAAAAGAAGCTTTAACTTCACATGATACTGCCTGAGTTTTGGAATACTGTGATTTTTGTATAATTCAATAGTTCCCACGAAGCACATCAGATGATTGAATTGGTTGGCATAGAATCCTACAATAGCCCTGTGGAAAACTAATGGTGGAGCGTCCTGATTATTAGGGTGGACATGAAGCATTGTATCTATTGGACTGTGTGGATCTCATGAAAGTTCCACCAATATGGCACTGTGGTTGTTCGTGGCGCTTTAGTTAACTAGCATGAGGTGTGCTAACCATGTCTCACCATGGAGAAGTGGACTGCACTTAATATATTTTATCCACCGCCAATTAAAGATCACCATATAAAAGCTTAGGACCTATATTGGAAATGACAACACCATCATTTCATACAAGAGTCTTTATTTTTTCTCCACGGCTTCCACCCATGATACATAGGTGTGGCATGGGATGGATTGCATACAACTGCGCGTCCATCGCCGGGCAAAAAACTGTAATATCAAGAAGTCTCTCAAATGGGTCTAACGCATGGATGTTCTTGCCCACGATATTAAATCTTATTCGTTCAGGAGACGACCTTGATTATAGAAACATATAAAAGAGAACTTTCAAATATTGTTAATTTTTTTTTTTTTTTAATTTAAATTTATTTGAAGGGTGAGAATATATCACCTGAAACTTTGTTGCAGGTGGGCACCATAAAAAGACATTGGGCCATGACAAAGAAACAGCAAAAAGCCAAAAAAAAGAAGAAAAAGAGTAAAATAAAAAGTATAATTATAAGCAGTAGAGATACATGACATCCAAAGCCACAGCCACATGCTCGTGGTTTTGGACATACATTTGGTAGTGAACTTTTTTTATTTTTATTTTTAACCTTTTATTTTTGTTTTAAAAATAATGGGAGCGCAACACCGGTAAATTTAGAAGAGAAGGAGAACTAGCTAAGTTTTCTTTAGGCAAAAAATCGTTTCATAAACCGTGGACAACCTTACAAGCACACCGACCAAGTTTGTGTGTGAGATTAAGAAAGCTCAGTTTATACACACACACGCATTTGGCCATTGCAGTTATCTCACAATACACGTGGCAGGGTAATTTACCCATATGGACCGTCCATATTGTTACCCCTACTGTCGCTAATAAGTGGCTCAAAATACATCTTTATTTTTATTTTTATGAAAGGTGGGAGCACACCACCTAATTTTTTAATATCATGAACAGAGATGTACAACCATAGATGAAGGAGGGCTCCACAGAAAGATAAATCGGGCCTCACCTCCCTCAAAAAAATAAAATAAAATGCTGCACAGCAAACAAAACTGGAAAAGAAAGGGTGAAGCCACCTTGAAGATGACTGAGCTTCAAAATATCCTCTCCTACAAGCATAGAGATAAGACTCTGAACCACCTCTATACGGAAATGCCAGCCACTAACGCAAAAACCAGTAGCCCAAACCTTGAGCTGGGAGCGAAGCAGCAGTAGATAGGAGCCAGCGACCTAGAAGCCGTAAACCGCAGGCCCTACAGCCTTCCGCTCCAGCAGAGATCCCCACCCTAAATGATCCACCCGATCACAGCCAGCCCTGCCACCACCTAACGTAGAGCAAAATAGCAGTCCACCAATAGATCATAGCAGTCAAATATTCCTACATGCCACCCATCAACCAGTCACACTAATAGGCTTACAAAGTTACATTTCCTTCTACTCAAGCTCCTGTTTCGGGTTTCTCCTAATAATCCCTACCCCAGCATTGTCAAGCACTAAAGCTCTCCTAATCATTTGTGGGAGGTCAGGTCAGCTTGTGTAGAATTTGTTGGGGCACCCTTCGCTAGCCATCCTTGCTATAGTATCCGCTACCGAGAATTTATTTATTTTTTTAACCTATAGATTGGATGATTCTGATCGTCTAATCAAGTGGGCTTTAGGAAACAAAAGTGATTGATAGTCAAACGTTTAAGAGAAGGTGAAGAGATGATGGGTTGTGTCAAACAACCATCTACTCCAAAAGCTTAAGCTGTCAGAGTGTGGTATATCAATATATCAAGGGACTTGATCACTTCAACACCCCCCTGCACGTGTGGGGTGGGAACTCCACACGGGAATATACTGACGAGGGTGGAGGGATGCTCATACCATAAATAGGCCGGGCTTGATTTCCCGGTCGTTGGGCCGGACCTGGTTTTTCTTGACCCCCCTTGGGAGAATAATAAATTTGAGAGTCATATTTGCTGCTCTCGAGATTCGAGCATGACCTTTCGCTTTAATACCAAGTCAAACAACCATTTACTCTAAAAGCTTAAGCTGTCAAGTGTGGTGTATCAATGTATATCAAGGGACTTTATCACTTCAACGGGTTGGGCTTTCTAATAAGTGTGTGTGTGTGTGTGTGTGTGTGTGTGTGTGTGTGTGTATATAAGACATCTGTGATAAGGCCCACTGACTGAACAGAACTGATTGGTACATCACCGATCCGTCTGATTTGTTCCGCTAGATAGACATCATTGACATACTATAGTTGCTCAAAGCTTGAAGTGAAGCGACAACAGCACTTTGATAGAATTAGGATCGTGCATTAAGAATCATACGGTTCTGATCCTTGGCATGACCCATGTGACGAACGGTTGAGCACTGAACTATGGGCCTCCTTCATGTTGGATGTGAGGCATTCGCAAATATGAAACAATAAAATCTCCTATTCCTATCAATCAAAGCCTCTGATTCATATCCGAATAAAACATTACATAAACAAAAATCCCAATATTTCTAACAGGTTTACTAAGCCAACACGTATGGTCAACACGTGTGTAAGATCTGGCATTCCATCAGGTGGGTGACACTGATTAGATCTTCCAGCTTAAAATATCAAGCTGTTTCAATCCTAAGGTGGCCCATACTGTTAGAAGCAATTGTACATCTTAAACTTCTTTCTAGCCATCCAAAATGGCCTGATCTCTAGGTCTGTAGACCTAAACAGCTTGGATCTCAAACATGTGTGCCATATTGGCACGTGTGTAGACTTAGCAAACTTTGAATTTGTACATGACAATAAACCAAGAAAAGATAAATAAATAAGAGAAGTCATCTTACTTGCATAGATTAGTGAAATAAAAGAACAAGGCAGCTCTCATATACTCCCCCTCTAAGGGATCCCCCAGAGAAGCCCTTGAGGGAGAATGAATGATAGATGCCTTGGAAGAAAACAATCTCTCACACCCTTCCTTCTACCGTCCATCTCTACCTTGCATGCTAATAACAAATAGAGGTGGGCCACTTATATAGGCCTATGATTGAGGGGACCTTGAAATCTTTGATGATTTTGCATAGATAAGATTTGATAAAGAATAAATTCCTCTTGTTTGTCGATTGGGATTCTTCCATATATAATCTCAACAGAAGATTGTTTTTTTAAAGATAATATCTTATGGCATTTGGTCACGTGCCAAAAATTTCAAAATCTAAATTATTATACACATGCATACGCTATTGAAAGTGGGCCATACGTGAAACATCGAACCTACTCAATGAATCGATTGCAACCATTCAATTAGTGATGTAGAAATGATCACGACACAGAGAATTTTAACTGCACACTTGGGGGCATTTGGATGGCAAGTTACTTTACATAAGCCATTTATACCTAAGTAGCTTATCCTGATTTCAAGTTTTTCAGTGGATAAGTATGTTTGGTAGCAACAGTCTAAAATGTAGAAAAATATGTTTGGTTTTCAACCTGATCACATTAAGTACTTATCTCTCAAGTTTGTTTGGTCCACTCATAATATATATCCGTCGTCCATCGTGTGGGCTCAACTTTTGATGTGGACAGTTCATTATATGCCCACCATCAACGTAGAGCATGCACCTCGCGAGGCGCACCTTCAATGTATGCTATCCATCATGCAGGGCCGATTCTCGGTTGTCTGAAAAGACTGAATGGTTCAGATAATTGCATATGTTTGTCATATGTATGGTATAGAATGTGAGCCGATGGGAAAATTTATCCTCCTAGGTGGACTGGATCTTATTCCATGTTTGGTTAGAAAGTGACAATGACATGGGCCATGGCTCTAGAACAGGAGAATGTGAGAAGGTTGGTTTCGTTGACCCTTTGCCAAGCTTAAGAGGTGCCTTCTATCCACAATGAGGGAATAAAGTATACTAGGAATAATGAGGCCTGTAAACAAGTTGATATTTCTCCATTGACCTTCAAAAGGATAGCATTTGGAACCTCTCTCCTTCATCTTCCTCTTGGCTCTTTTCTAGAGCCCGGTCACACCTGCCAGCATGGTCCAGGCTGTGCGAAATCTGCGACGTTCATCTGTGGTCCAAGCTTAAGAGGTGCCAGTATTAATGAGGTAATTTGACTCGCCCAAATCAGATCGATGTGCCCATCAGTGTGTAATAAGAATGAACCCATATAATAATTAACCTTCGCATTTAAATTAGAGAATTTTATAAAATACTACCTCATTAATACCGTATTTACATCCCAGTACCTTTTAAAATTAACTATTCATTAGGTTACCTCATTAATGAAGATAATTGTCAAATGGGTACCTTCTATCACTTTTCTCTTCTGTGGTCCAAGCTTAAGTCGGATCGAAGGAAGAATAAACATCGGTATTGGGTTGATGTGGCAAAGTTCTATGACTCTTATCTTTTATTATTATTTGTTGGGGATTTGTGCTACGGAATCATACAGATCTAGATCTAGGATAACAATTCAATAGTAACAAGCAATCACAGGAGAACACAAAGTTTTTTTTTCTTCAGGAGAACAAAAAGATTTAACGTGGAAAACCCTTGTAAGAAAAAACCATGGCACAAAGCGACAGAAATCCACTATGAAATAGAAATTACAAGAGAGAGGACTTACTCGATTCGAACAATCTCGAATCTCACTCTTGCTACACCCTTTGATAACCCTAGAACCCCTTTAAAAAGCTTTATAATACATTAGAATAGCCCTAGGGACCCCTATTTATAGTTTAGGAAACTCCACTTACGCACCTAGTTCGAAAAAATCCGGAAATCACCTCAAATTTACGCAGTCCGCACAGGATCTGCGTAACCTCGACTGGTCGAAGGAGGGCCTCGACTGGTCGAGCAACCCGCTCGACCGGTCGAGCCATCCCCTCAACTAGTCGAGCAGCCCGGACACCAAAAAACATAGATCGCTGGACTTTGAATCGAGCAGGCCTAGACAAGTCGATCTGTCCACTCGACCAGTCGAGAGACAAAAAGATAGATTTAAGGCATCTGTTAACAATCTCCACCATGCCTTTAATCTTTAACCGTGTAGCTTGCTGCCCTCTTCTCTTATCTCTACATCATATCATAGCTTCAATCAACGCTTCTCGTGCACAGTTCGTCCTTCTTTTATGCCATCGCCAAGCCTAGAGAAGTTACACAGAACTTAAACTTCTCTGTAGGAACGACCTTGGTGACCATGTCTGCTGAATTCATGCTGGTGTGAATCTTTTCCAGTGTGACGCCTCCTTCCTCAAGTACTTGTCGGATAAAGTGGTGACGAACATTAATGTGTTTAGTACGTGAGTGATAAACAGATTTTTTAGCCAAATTGATAGCGCTCTCGCAATCACAGTTAACCGGCACGACTTCCTGCTGAAGTCTCAACTGATTTATCATGCCTCTAAGCCAAACACCTTCTTTAAACGCTTTCGTCACTGCCATATATTCTGCTTCGGTCGTGGAAAGAGCTACCACGGACTGAAGCTTCGACATCCAACTGATTGCTCCACCCGATAGTACAAACGAGTATTCTGAAGTAGACTTCCTGGAATCTATACTGCCTGCGTAGTCGGAATCCACATACCCCGCTAACTTTGTCCGTGTCTTTTCAAAAGTTAAGACGTAGTCTTTCATACCTCGAATGTATCGAAGTAGCCATTTCACCGCTCCCAATATTGCTTGCCGGGGTTTGACATGTATCTGCTCATAACATCAACTGCCTGTGAAATATCTGGTCTGGTACAGACCATGACATATATTAAACTGCCAACCGCATTCGGATAACGCACATGAGACATAATTTGCTTTTCCTCATTTGATTTAGGACATTGTTCTAAGGAAAGCTTGAAGTGAGCCACATGAGGAACGCTCACCGGCTTTGCTTGGTTCATCCCATACTTGATCAACACCTTTTCAAGGTATTCTGCCTGTGATAACCAAAGCCTACTCTTCTTCCTGTCTCTATGAATATCTATGCCGAGAACCCTCTTTACAGCCTCTAGATCTTTCATCTCAAATGTCCCTGATAACTAAGTTTTCAGTACGTTGATTTCAGACATATCATGACAGGCGATCAACATATCATCAACATACAGTACTAAGATAATGAATTTTCCATCACTTAGTGTCTTGTAATAGACACAGTGATCGTATTCACTCCGAGTAAATTTCTGACTTAACATGAAAGAATCAAATTTTTTATACCACTGCTTAGGCGACTGTTTCAGGCCGTACAACGACCTCATTAACCTGCAAACCTTTTTCTTTGCCCCTTTAACTTCGTAGCCCTCTGGTTGCTTCATGTAGATCTGCTCTTCCAATTTCCCGTGTAGGAATGCAGTCTTCACATCCATCTGTTCCAGCTCGAGATCGTATTAGGCAACCAGCGCCAATAGGAATCTAATAGACACTTGCTTAACCACTGGCGTGAATATCTCTGTGAAGTTGATTCCTTCTCTCTGAGCATAACCCTTCGCTACCAACCTTGCTTTGTATCTATCCTGTTTCCTTTTGAATAACCACTTGCATTCGATCGCTTTTCGGTCCACTGGAAGCTCCACCAGCTCCCATGTGTGATTTTTGTGCATAAGTCCATCTCATCATCCATATAGTCGCCTTCCACTTTTCTGCCTTAGGCTCATCAAGAGCCTCCTGAATAGTAGATAGGTCCCCCTCATCTGTAATGAGGGCATATGCAATATTAGAGTCGTCCCTGTATCTTACCGGTAACCTGCAATCACGCAGTGGGTTCCTTCTCATAGGTGGCTACTCCACTTGATCCTGTACCTTTGTCTGTGCATTTGTCTCTGCCTGAGTATCATATGGGTTAATCTAGATGTCTACGATCAACCTTTCTGGTTCCTTTTGCTCCTTTTGATCATTCTTGCGGAATAAAGAGCTTTCATCGAATCTGACGTCATGGCTAGTAATGACCTGTGTGTGACCTTGTCGAATAACCTGTAACCTTTCACACCAATGCCATAGTCAATAAAGATGTACTTTTTGGCTCTATGGTCGAGCTTATCTCTCTCAATTAACGGTACATGAGAGTAAGCTTTACAATTAAATATGCGTAGATCTGAGTAGTCGATTTTTTGACCACTCCATACTTCCTCTAGAATTTTACATTCAATTGCTATTGAAGGAGATCGGTTCACCAAATAACAAGTCGTGTTAATGGCCTCTGTCCATAGTCCTTATCCAATGCAGCATTACTTAACATGCATCTGGCCCTCTCTAAGAGAGTCCGATTCATTCGCTCAGCCACACCGTTTTGCTCGGGCGTGTGGTGCACTGTGTTGTGCTTGGTGATCCCTTCATCCTTGCAATACTCATTAAATTCAGTGGAAGTAAATTCTCCATTATTGTCAGTCCTTAAAACCTTTATTTTCTACCATGACCGTTTTTCCACCATTGCCTTCTATTGTTTGAATATGGTGAAAACTTCGGATTTACGTTGCATGAAGTAAACCCAAACTTTCCTGGAGTAGTCGTTAATGAATGAAACAAACCATGACGACCCCCCAATGAAAACTTCTGGCGATGGCCCCCATACGTCAGAGTGCACATAATCAAGCACTCCCTTACAAACATGTTTTCCAAATTTAAAAGACAATCTAAATTATTTACCATATATACAATGCTCGCATATATCTAAATCAGAATTTTTAAAAGCTGGGGAATCAAGCATTGATCAGAAAGTACCTTCATGCCCCGCTCGCTCATGTGGCCCAGACGAGCATGCCACATACGTAGAGACGTAGAGTCTGCAATAGCTGCTGCCGCTCCTCCTGCTGAAGTGCTCCCAATCAACCTGTAAAGGTTTCCATGCTTTTGAGCTCTCATAACCACGAGTTCCCCTTTTGAAACTTTAAGGACACCATCAATACCGGTGAATTTGCACCCTATAGCCTTGAGTGCACCAGACTTTTCTTCATATCAGGAACATGCCTGACGTCAGTCAAGGTACGCTCCATCCTATCAAACATCTTGATGCTCACCGTACTAATAGCCACAACATTACAGGCATTGTCATTGCCCATAAAAACCTGTCTACCATCGCACTCCTTGTAACTGGTAAACCAACTCCGATGAGGAGTCATGTGATAAGATGCTCCTGTGTCAAGTATCCACTCGTCTTTATGATTATCGTGTAAGTGACCAATCATGGAAATAGACAGAACATCACTACCACTTGATTCTTCATCAGATGTGACCATATTGGCCTCATTGGAAGAAGCCACTGAATTTTCTTTATTCGTTTTAGAATTTCTACAATCCTTCTTCATGTGTCCAGACAACTCACAATTTCAACACTTTAATTTTCCTTTGCCCTTGCCCTTGGATTTGGATGTAGGTCTTGAAGACCCTGTACCTCGCTCAGAATCTCTGCCCCTCGTAATCAGTGCATCGGAATATGCCCCCATGTCGCCGTTTAGATTTCTCATAGCCTTCCATTGAAAGGCTGAGATAACGGTGTCAACACTTAGGGTTTTATTTGCGGTGCACATCGTGTCCCTGAAAGACTCATATGATGCAGGAAGAGAATTCAACAATATACATGCATGTTCCTCATCTTTGACTACTTTCTTCATATCCAGCAATTTGCACATCAATTTATTGAAGTTGCTGATATGGGCTTCTAGATCTCCACCCTCTTCCATCTTAAAAGTATAACACTGTAGCTTCAAGTGTAGGCTATTTTCAGAGGACTTCTTTGCATAGATGTTCTCTAACTTCGCCCACAAACTAGTCGCAGTTTTCTCCCTCAAGACATTATAGAGAACCTCATCCGTGAGACATAAACGGATAGAGGCTAAAACACTACTATCAAGGTTTTCCCATTCATCATCTTTCATGGTAGATTTTCGCTCCTTAAGAGCCTTAATCTTGCCTTGCTTGGTTAACAGACTAATCATTTTAACCTTTCATAACTCAAAATTATTTTTGTCTGATTACTTCTCAATATCAAACTTGCCGTTTCCCATTATTACTAATTCTGCAGATTCAGATCTGTACCTCAACAATTTCTCTGATATCACTTGTTGGGGATTTGTGCTGCGGAATCACACAGATCTAGATCTAGGATAACAATTTAATAGTAACAAGCAATCATAAAAGAACACAAAGATTTAACGGGAAAACACTTACGGGAAAAAACCACGGCACAAAGCGACATAAATCCATTATGAAATAGAAATTAAGAGAGGACTTACCCGATTCGAACAATCTTGAATCTCACTCTTGCTACACCCTTTGATAACCCTAGAACCCCTTTAGAAAGCTTTAGAATGCATTAGAATAGCCTTAGGGACTCCTATTTATAGTTTAGGAAACTCCACTTACGCACCTAGTCCGAAAAAGTCTGGAAACCACCTCAAATTTACGCAGTCCACTCAGGATCTACGTAACCTCGACTGGTCGAAGGAGGGCCTCGACTGGTCGAGCAACCTGCTCTACCGGTTGAGTCATCCCCTCGACTAGTCGAGCAGGCCGGACACCAAAAAACATAGGTCACTGGACTTTGAGTCGAGCAGGCCTCGACAAGTCGAGCTGTCCACAAAAAAAAAGACAGATTTAAGGCATCTGTTAATAATCTCCACCATGGACTTCAATCTTCAACCGTGTAGCTTGCTGCTCTCTTCTCTTATCTCTACATCATATCATAGCTTCAATCAACACTTCTCGTGCACACTCCGTCCTTCTTTTATACCATCTCCAAGCCTAAAGAAGTTACACAAAACTTAAACTTTTCTAACACTGGTTAGATTTTTTACTTCAATTTTATGAAATGACTAGGTTAGTTGCAGGTGGATGCAAAGGATTCCCCCTCTGTTTTTTTTTTTTTTTTTTTTTTTTTTTTTTTTTTTTTTTGAGGAATTGGTCTGTTGGTCCAGCTATATGGATGGACCATGCTTCCAAAATCTCATTGATAGACTGAAGTAGGGTAGATAGTTGAAAAGTATAGCAGTTGTTCTCTTTGAACTGAAAGACACAAGATTGACGGATTGTATCTTTTCTTATTCAAGATATTCTACTGAAAAAAAAAAGGTGGATCCGAAGGAAATGGCTTGCAAGTGGTAAATAATGTAAGTGTTGTGACGTGAACACTACTTCATCTTCATTCATTAAATGCTTAAAAAAAAAAAATTTACCGAAAGCAAAATAAATTTTTTAATGTGACATTTTCTCTCTTTAAAAAATAAAAAAAAGAATAAAATTGTTTTGTTTTCTGGAAAAGTCAATCTATCAAAAAGATGTTGACTAGGATCTAATATTTTAAATGGTAAAATTGATGGGAAAAAAAAGTTTTTCTTTTAAAATTTCAATACAAACACAAAAAATTGAAATGAGAATCATTTTCCAATAACAAAACTAACAAGAGTAAAGGATTTTATTTTCCTAAATGTGATGTCACTTTTTAAATTTTCTCATATCACATGTATAAAATCCTCCATTCATTAAGTTCACCAATCCTTGTTCATCCTTTATCCAAAAAAATTAGGCTGATTCTACACACAGGTGCACCACCACATTAAAAAAAAAAAAAAAAAGAAGCTTTAACTTCACATGATACTGCCTGAGTTTTGGAATACTGTGATTTTTTTTATAATTCAATTGTTCCGACCATGCACATCAGATGATTGAATTGGATGGCATAGAATCCTACAATAGCCCCATGGAAAACTAATGGTGGAGTGTTGATGTAGAACGTGTCACAGAGATATTCCCAGCATGGTTGAGCCAAAAGGAGGTGGACAGTAAATTGACCATTACTTTTGATCCGGGTATCATTACGGGGCGTACAACCTATCAATCTTTACTGAAACAGGCCATCCGAGGTGAACCGACCCACATCGTGGGTCGCATCTGTCCGTTTCGTTAGAAAACGCGCGCTTTCAGCTCAAAAACGAATATTTAGAAATTATTTACTATTTTTAGTAATTCCGATTTTTTAATATTTTTTTAGAGTTTTAGATTTTCTTTCCTTATAGAAATAACTTTTAGTTATACTAGGACTCCTCTAGAGAAAGTTTATTTGCAATTTTTATTTTTAGAAATTAGGTCTTAGAAGAGTTTTTTTAGAATTAAGATTTTTATTAGAGTTAGAATTTTGCTATTTTTGGTAATTACGAATTTTAGTTTATTTTTTTCCTATATTAATGTTGTAAGGAGACACATTAGGGAATTTATCAATGATCAATTAATTAATTTCGAATTTATTAGAATTTATTTCTATTTTCTGCTTTCTTTCCTGGATTCGAGAAGTCTCTGTGAGGAGTCCAGAGAAGCTCCGTGGATTCGGAGTATTTATCCTCATCACGTTCATCCCTGCATCAATTGGTATCAAAGCGAGAATTTCCCTCGGGCTGATGGCAAACAACGAAGGTATGAATCAAAATCCTGTGGACGGTGATCCAGGGATTCATTATCTTTTGGAAAGAATGGAAGCTTTCCACCGGGAGAGTCAGTTGACTATGTAAGGGCTGTAGGCAACCCTCAACCGTATTGCGGATGCGCTAATTCTGCCCCGAGCTCAAAGTGATGCTCAACCGCCCGTGGCCGCTGTACGACACAACCCCAATTTCTACAAAGTACCATCAGATGATGGTAAATCACAGGCCACCACTTTGATTATAAGGAAGCCGCTATACATGCCAAAGGTAGAAATAGAATTACGGCGAGACAACATCTTTCGTACAAGGTGCACTGCATACAAAAAAGTCTGTAATGTGATCATCGATGTCAGGAGCGATGAGAATTTCGTGTCGAAAATAATGGTGGAAAAGCTACAACTGAAAACAGAAAGACACCCATCTCCATACATGATTGGATGGATCAAGGAGGTCAACAAAACAGAAGTAACTGAACGATGTCGTATATCTTTTTCCATTGGTAAATATTATAAGGATGAAGTAATGTGTGACGTGGTCGACATGGAAGCTTGCCACATGTTACTTGATTAACCCTGACAAAATAATATTAATGCTACACATAGGGATCGGGATAACTTATTTCTCTTTATTAAAGATGGTAAAAAGATTATCCTCGCCCCTATGGGAAGGGAGAACCAACCCAAGACTTCTAAAGTTGAGGAACAGTATGTTACAACTGAACAGGCTTTTGTTAAACAATCTGAGGAAACAAGACATATATATCCATTAGTTGAAAAGAAAGAATATATGGAGCCTGTGAATATCCCATAAGATTTGAAGCCAATGTTGTAAGAGTTCAGGGAGATTGTACTCGATGAACCCCCCAATAAGTTGCCTCCCATACGAGATATACAAAATTACGTTGATCCCGTCTCAGGGGCAATTCCGCCTAATTGCCCACATTATCAGAAAAAATATGAGATTCTAAAGATAGATGTGAAGGAACTGATCAATGTTAGTCAAGTCAAGGAAAGTATGAGTACATGTATTGTGTCAGATGTGAAAGAACTGATCAATATTAGTCAAGTCAAGGAAAGCATGAGTACATGTATTGTGTCAGCTCAAGAGCTTAATGCCAAGTACAAAAAAAGGGCTAATGAACATCGGCGTCAGAAGTTATCTCAGACTCATGTGCCACGTCTCTTGCATAACTCGAGGACGAGTTTTTTTCAAGTGGAGGGGTCTGATGTAGAATGTGTCACAGAGATATTCCCAGCTTGGTTGAGCCAAAAGGAGGTGGACCGTAAATTGACCATTACTTTTGATCCGGGTATCATTACGAGGCGTACAACCTATCAATCTTTACTGAAACGGGCCATCCGAGGTGAAACGACCCACAACATGGGTCGCATCTGTCCGTTTCGTCAGAAAACGTGCACTTTCAGTTCAAAAACGAATATTTAGAAATTTTTTACTATTTTTAGTAATTCCAATTTTTTAATATTTTTTTAGAGTTTTAGATTTTCTTCCCTTATAGAAATAACTTTTAATTATACTAGGACTCTTATAGAGAAAGTTTATTTGCAATTTTTATTTTTAGAAATTAGGCCTTAGAAGAGTTTTATTAGAATTATGATTTTTATTAGAGTTAGAATTTTGCTATTTTTGGTAATTACGAATTTTAATTTATTTTTTTTTTATTAATGGTGTAAGGAGATACATTAGGAAATTTATCAATGATCAATTAATCAATTTCGAATTTATTAGAATTTATTTCTATTTTCTGCTTTCTTTCCTCGTGAATTCGAGAAGTCTCTGTGAGGAGTCCAGAGAAGCTCCGTGGATACGGAGTATTTATCCTAGTGTCCTGATTATTAGGGTGGACATGAAGCAGTGTCTCTATTGGACTGTGGATCTCATGAAAGTTCCACCAATATGGCACTGTGGTTGTTCATGGCACTTTAGTTAACTAGCATGAGGTGTGCTAACCATGTGTCACCATGGAGAAGTGAACTGCGCTTAATATATTTTATCCACCGCCAATTAAAGAACACCATATAAAAGCTTAGGACCTATATTGAAAATGACAACATCATCATTTCATGCAAGAGTCTTTATTTTTTCTCCACGGCTTCCACCCATGATGCATAGGTGTGGCATGGGATGGATTGCATATAACTTCCGCGCGTCCATAGCTGGGCAAAAAACTGTAATATCAAGAAGTCTCTCAAATGGGTCAAACGCATAGATGTTCTTGCCCAAGATATTAAATCTTATTCGTTCAGGAGACAACCTTGATTAGAGAAATATATAAAAGAGAACTTTCAATTATTATTATTATTATTTTTTTTTTAAAATTTAAATTTATTTGAAAGGTGAGAATATATCACCTGAAACTTTGTTGCAGGTGGGCACCATAAAAAGACATTGGGCCATGACAAAGAAACAGCAAAAAGCCAAAAAAAAAAGAAGAAAAAGAGTAAAATAAAAAGTAAAATTATAAGCAGTAGAGATACATGACATCCAAAGCCATAGCCACATGCTCGTGGTTTTGGACATACATTTGGTAGTGAACTTTTTTTATTTTTATTTTTAACCTTTTATTTTTGTTTTAAAAATAATGGGAGCGCAACACCGGTAAATTTAGAAGAGAAGGAGAACTAGCTAAGTTTTCTTTAGACTAAAAATCGTTTCATAAACCGTGGACAACCTTACAAGCATACCGACCAAGTTTGTGTGTAAGATTAAGAAAGCTCAGTTTATACACACATACGCATTTGGCCATTGCAGTTATCTCACAATACACGTGGCAGGGTAATTTACCCATATGGACCGTCCATATTGTTACCCCTACTGTCGCTAATAAGTGGCTCAAAATACATCTTTATTTTTATTTATTTATTTTTATTTTTATGAAAGGTGGGAGCACGCCACCTAATTTTTTAATATCATGAACAGAGATGTACAACCATAGATGAAGAAGGGCTCCACAGAAAGATAAATCGGGCCTCACCTCCCTCAAAAAAATAAAATAAAATGCTGCACAGCAAACAAAACTGGAAAAGAAAGGGTGAAGCCACCTTGAAGATGACTGAGCTGCAAAATATCCTCTCCTACAAGCATAGAGATAAGACTCTGAACCACCTCTATACGGAAATGCCAGCCACTAACGCAAAAACCAGTAGCCCAAACCTTGAGCTGGGAGCAAAGAAGCAGTAGATAGGAGCCAGCGACCTAGAAGCCGTAAACCACAGGCCCTACAGCCTTCCGCTCCAGCAGAGATCCCCACCCTAAATGATCCACCCGATCACAGCCAGCCCTGCCAGTCACCTAACAAGTAGAGCGAAATAGCAGTCCACCAATAGATACACTTTTTTTTTTTTTTTTTTCCTTTTCGCGAGCCTTCGTAGCAGTCAAATATTCCAACATGCCACCCATCAACCAGTCACACAAACAGGCTTACAGAGTTACATTTCCTTCTACTCAAGCTCCTGTTTCGGGTTTCTCCTAATAATCCCTACCCCAGCATTGTCAAGCACTAAAGCTCTCCTAATCATTTGTGGGATGTCAGCTCAGCTTCGTAGAATTTGATGTTCAGTAAGAGAAGGTGAAGAGTTGATGGGTTGTGTCAAACAACCATTTACTCCAAAAGCTTAAGCTGTCAGAGTGTGGTATATCAATGTATATCAATGTATATCAAGAGACTTTATCACTTAAGCTGTCAGAGTGTGGTATATCAATGTATATCAAGGGACTTTATCACGTGTGGGGTGGAAACTCTGCACAGGAACATACTGACGAGGGTGGAGGGATGCTCACACCATAAATAGGCCGGGCTTGATTTCCCGTTTCCTGGTAATTGGGCCAAACCTGATTTTTCTTGACCCCCCGTGGGAGAATAATAAATTTGAGCGGCATATTTTCTGCTCTCGAGATTCGAACATAGGGCCTTTCGCTTTAATACCATGTCAAACAACCATTTACTCCAAAACTTACGCGGTCAGACTGGTGTGTCAATGTATATCAAGGCACATTATCACTTCAACAGGTTGGGCTTTCTAATCAGTACATATATATTATAAAATATATATATATATATATATATCTATATATATATATATATATTATATATATATATATATATAATATATATATAAAAGACATCTGTGATAAGGCCCACTGAACTGAACAGAACTGATTGGTACATCACCGGCCCATCTGATTTGTTCCGCTGTAGATGGACATCATTGACATACTATAGGTGCTCAAAGCTTGAAGTGAAGCGACAACAGCATTAGGATCGTGCATTAAGAATCATACGGTTCTGATCCTTGGCATGACCCATGTGATGAACGGTTGAGCACTGAACTGTGGGCCTCCTTCATGTTGGATGTGAGGCATTCGCAAATATGAAACAGTAAAATCTCCTATTCCTATCAATCAAAGCCTCTGATTCATATCCGAATAAAACATTACATAAACAAAAATCCCAATATTTCTAACAGGTTTACTAAGCCAACACGTATGGTCAACACGTGTGTAAGATCTGGCTTTCCATCAGGTGGGTGACACTGATTAGATCTTCCAGCTTAAAATATCAAGCTGTTTCACTCCTAAAGTGGGCCATACTGTTAGAAGCAATTGTACATCTTAAACAACATCTTTCTAGCCATCCCATTTTCTGTACTATGGCAAATGGCCTGATCTCTAGGTCTGTAGACCACCTAATGGGAAGCTTGGATCTCAAACATGTGTGCCATGTTGGCACGTGTGTATACTTAGCAAACCTGGGATTGGTAAATGATAATAAACCAAGAAAAGATAACTAAGTAAGAGAAGTCATCTTACTTGCATAGATTAGTGAAATAAAAAGAACAAGGCAGCTCTCATATATTCCCCCTCTAAGGGATCCCCCAGAGAAGCCCTTGAGGGAGAATGAATGATAAATGCCTTGGAACAAAACAATCTCTCACACCCTTCCTTCTACCGTCCATCTCCACCTTGCATGCTAATACCAAAGAGAGGTGGGCCATTTATATAGGCCTATGGTTGTGGGGACCCTGAAATCTTTGATGATTTTGCATAGATAAGATGTGATAAAGAATAAGTTCCTCTTGTTTGTCGATTAGGATTCTTCCATAATCTCAACAGAAGATTGCTTTTTCTAAGATAATGTCTTATGGCATTTGGTCACGTGCCAAAAATTTCAAAATCTAAATTATTATACACATGCATACGCTATTGAAAGTGGGCTATACGTGAAACATCGAACCTACCCAATGAATCGATTGCAACCAATTGATTAGTGATGTACAAATGATCACGAAGAGAGAATTTTAACTGCACACTTGGAGGCATTTGGATGGCAAGTTACTTTACTTAAGCCATTTATACCTCAAGTTGCTCATCTTAATTTCTACTTTTTTCAGTAGATAAGGAGTCGTTTGGCACCTTGGATTGGAGGGAATTTGAGGGGGTTTCAAATCCCCTTTGTTTGGCAGCATAAAGTAATTGGGGGTTTCAAATCCATGGGGTTTCCAATCCCCCTCTTTGACGGGGTCTATAATCGACGGTGTGAGTTTGGATTACACCTAAAATCATTTCAATAGTTGCAGGTGTAACATGTGTGTCACTATACACTATCATTCTATTGGGCACATGGCCCACTAATGATGATCAGCACTGTCCAAACATTGTCCATGTAAATCAACGATTAAAAATTATTGGTTAGTCACTCAGTCATGATCTTGTGCATGTGGCCCATCTAAGACTTGGAATTTCATCATTTTTGGGCAAAGCATATACTTCAAAGGGCTTATCACAACCTTGTGTCAAAAATTACATATATCTCACTAATTAGAGATATTAAAGTTGATTTAGTAATTAAATTCAAACCCCCATAAATATACCATGGATAGGTACTTTGAATTAAAGTTATTCACTCCAGGGTGCCAAACACACTTGGAGGATTGCAAATCCAGGGGGTTTCTAATCCCAAATCCAGGTGGGTTTTAATCCTTGGGTTCCGAATCCAGGGGGTTCCAAATCCATGCTCCCAAACAGGGTATGTTTAGTAAACAACATACTCATTAGTTAAAATATAGAAAAATATGTTTGGTTTTCAACCCGCCATTAAGTACTTATTTTCAAGTTTGTTTGGTCCACTCTTACTATCCAACCTCCATCATGTGGGCCCAACTTTTGATGTGGACAGTTCTTTATACGCCCACCTTTACTCTGTCTTCAATGTAAAGCAACTATCATGTGTGGCCTACCATCAGCGTAGACCATGCACCTCGCGAGGCCCACCTTCAATGTATGCTATCCATCATGCAGGGCCGATTCTCAGTTGTCCGAAAAGACTGAATGGTTCAGATAATTGTAGATGTATGTCATATGTACAGTATAGAATGTGGCCGATGGGAAAATTTATCCTCC
>JAJHSJ010000008.1:73588018-73645597 GCA_021015155.1 Magnolia officinalis | reverse complement strand
TTCAGTCTTTCTATTTTGGCTGACCAATACCACCAATTATAAGCCATTTGGGACAGGCAATTCAGAGACTCCACCACAAGCTTCGAGTTTGATTCGACCACCACCTTGGATAGGCCTTGGTTTAAACAATGGGTGAGGCCATCATACAACGATTGCAACTCAAGTCTGTTGTTGGAACCCACTCCATACCCTATAGAGAACGTGAAAAGGAGGTCATTGTTTTCCCCTCTACAAATGCCTATGCCTCCAGACATCCCCAGGTTTCCTCTACCTGACCCATCCAGATTCAATTTAATCTATCCCTTCTCTGGCTTAAACCACTTCACTAGAGCATACTCTTTTCTTGGAGGACTTGTAGCTATTACCCCCAACTCTTTGAGGGTTAGCCGATTGACCATCAATAGAGTTTTGGGAGTAGGAGTCCTCTTACTAAACCACGTCAGCCACCACTTGACTCGAGTTATCGGTGCAACAGCCAGAACCAGCTTGCTGTCGAATCTAATGGCATTTATGGCTTTCCAGATTTCCCACAAAATCAGACATGGGGCCAACCCACGTAGCACCGCTATGATGACCCCCGAAGGAGGCATCAGCCACCATTGGCTCATTCTTTCCTGGACTGATTGGTCAGCCATGAGGACAATGCTAAAAGTTGCACTGAAATAACGCCATACCTTCATAGCCAGGCTACCACTGACGATATGGGAAGTCTCCCATTGACGGGAAGAGTTTTACACTCATCCAAAATCAATCTGGTCCCTGTCTGATGATATGGAAACTCTGGAAATCCAGAAATGTAGCTGTTTATGATGGCAAGACCCCTGCCCCAGCTTCTCTGCTTGCTCGCATCACCTGGTGGATGTCCACAAATCTTTCGGCCCCAATAACGTGATCCACACAGGAGTTGCAGCCTCCCATAATCCTCTTCTGTCAACGTCATCAAGGAAATCCTTTCATTCTTCGTGGTTAATGGTTCAAACTGAATAAAGATTAGGTTAGGTTAATGTTGACGGGTCCTCTAGAGGAAACCTTGGTAAAGTTGGTGGTGGTGGCGTCTGTAGAGGTGAGAAGGGTGAGCTTCTCTTTGCTTTCTCTGAGGGTTATGGGGTGGGCTCGAATACGTGTGCCGAGCTTCGAGCGGTACATGATGGGCTTTCCCATTGCTTCTCCATGGGATATTTCAAAGTGGTGGCAGAATCGAACTCTCAACTTGTGGTGAAGGTCAAGAACGAGTGTGCCCTCCTGGGGTGAAAATGGAAATACTGGCTCACCAAGATAGAGAGACTTTGGCTTAGAGGTCAGGTCGAGTTTCGGCATATCTTTAGGGAAGGTAACGCCCCAGCTGATATCTTAGCACGCTTGGGGAGCGATATCTAATCCCCCCTTTCCTGTCTCTGTAATGCTGATCTCCCTTCCTATCTCAGAGGGCTACTCTTCCTAGACAAGGTGGGGCTGTGGGCGAACTGTAGCGTGGCGATTGGCTCCCTCCCAATCTTTCAATTGCCTTTTTATTTTTATTTTTATTTTTATTTTTTATGATAGACGTTCTCCAAGTCCTTTTTCTATTGGGGATGTCCGAATGTAAATTTTGGACTCATCATTTTGAATAGAAATGACACTTGAAAAAAAAAAAAAGGCTACCGCTAACAAAGAGGTTGTTCAGGGATTCCGTGTCAAGTCGTCGTTCCGTTGAATCTCCATAGCAGATGCACTTTGACTATAGGAGAACCCCTGTTTCCTGGAATCTGACGTCAACCGGATGGCCTCCTACAACAGCCTCCAAACAAGTTGGAGATCTTGGGCGGCATCTTAGAATGCCATACCCATTTCGCCCAACCCCTGCACTGCCCTCCTTCTATATAAATCTCCTAGGCCTATTACCTGAAGGTTCGAGAGGCCATATGCATGAGTCTCTCTCATTTGATGTGCAAAAACCTCCCTGAAAGATGTGGTCCAACACTTCCTGGGGAAGAGTTTGCATTATGGTAACCAACTTTGGTTCATCACCACAACTCATCATTCTCATATGTCGCAATCATGCAGCTATCTAGATCATTTAAATTGTGGAGTGGCATTTGGATAAAACGTTTATTCCAATTAATTAAGGTCAACTATATAAATCATTTTCTGTCATTCCACTCGATCAAGGGCCATATCTCTTAAAATAAAACAATCTTAATTATTCATTTTATGGATATCAAAGTAGATTGTTAGAAGTAAAATAGTGAGTGGTCAAGACTCCAATGGATATATATAGAGCTGTACACGAGTAGACTATGGCTCGAGTACTCGCTCGACTCGACTCGGAATACTTGACTCGTACTCGACTCGCCTGAGTTAGAGCCGAGTACGAGCGGGTTTTCACTGCTCGTTTAGATTACGAGTTGAGTACGATTCTATCGGTACTCGACTCGTACTCGACTCGTACAAGTGTATATAAACGCCCGAAAAAAAAAAACTACCCCACTCGTCGTTTTCAACAAGCAGCGCTCGACCCTTCCCTCCCAGCAAGCTTTCAAAATCTCTCTCTCTCTCTCTCTCTCTCTCTCTCTCTCTCTCTCTCTCTCTCTCTCTCTCTCTCCTCTCTCCCTCCCAGAGCCCAGAGGCCAGAGCCCGTCCGGCCGTCCCTCTTCTTCCCTCTCTCTCTCTCTCTCACACGCCCTGTCCCCTGTCCGGCGGTGCTAGATCCTGCCGCTCGTCCCTGCGTCCCCTCCGGTGCCTCAGCTTGTCGCTGCCACTCGTCCGGTGCCTCAGCTCATCGGTGCCACTTATCCCGTCGTCCGTCATTGCCCTGCCTTGCACGCAGCTGCCGGTTGTCCCTCTTCTGCTCGCCCGATAAGGCCTGGGGTTAATTTTTTTATTTTTTATTGCTAATATATAGTAGAAATTGCTAATATAATTGTGGGATTAAGATCGTTGGAGGGGGATTGAACGCCCGGTCGGTACGATTGAACGTTCTAGGGCCCACTGTACTGTTTATTTGCCATCCAATTTTAGGGCCTGTTTGGCCGGGCGAACGCCCAGTCGCCCACCATTAAAAACTTTCTAGGGCCCACTGTACTGTTTACTTGCCATCCAATTTTAGGGCCTGTTTGGCCGGGCGAACTGGATGGGATTAGATCCAATTTTAGGGCCTGTTTGGCCGGGCGAACGCCCAGTCGCCCACCAATTTTAGGGCCTGTTTGGCCGGGCGTGTTTACTTAGATTTGGATATGCTTTATTTTTTTTGGAACACATTAAAATGAGATGGCAAAATAGATGGATATACAATACATACATTGAATTGACTTAATTTACTTTATAAATGACAGTTTACTTGTTACTTTGTTAGTGTTAAATGCCACCACTTTAAGATGCCTTTGGCTTTTCATTTGACATATTGTTATTAGTTAGTTAGATGATAAATGTCAATTTCAGCATGCTCTTTTGTTTGCATAGATATGAATTATTTGTATTGTTCTAGTTGTAGACTTGTAGTATAGGATAATCAGTTGTCCATTTGAGGATTTTTATGTTGCTAGACATAGATTCAGTGTGTTCTTGGATGAATAGAAATCGTTCAAATTGTCTCTTTTTGGACAGTTCAGGGTTAGATAGATTGTAATGTCTTCATTTATTCTAATTTAAATGCATATGCTTGTTCTGGTTTCGTCTCTCCTTTTTCTCTCTGGATATATTTCATGTATTTATTTTCGTCGTCAAATGTCCACACTTTGTGTTGATGATTGACATGAGAATCAAATACAAGATTAATATATTCTGGAGAGATAAGGGGAGATGCTGCCGGAATTTCGGCGTAGCATTTAAATTGAAAAATGAAGTATTACAATCCATCTAACTTTGAATGGGTAACTGATTTAGACAATTAAGTAATTATGCTCGTCTAGCGGTCTAGCTGTCTAGCCATCTAGGACCCTAGGTATAGCCATATAATATATCGAGAACTTTATTTTATAGATAGCTAGTTAAGACGAAAGCCCAAATACCCCTGGGGGTGCATCGGCCACATCTCCTCTAATAGTAGAGGGAGACACAGACACGTCAACCGCATACAAAGGGAAGAAGAAGAGATCAGCAGTGTGGGATGATTTCGAAGATGTGACAGTTAACGGTGTACAGAAGATAAAGTGTAATAATTGCAAAAGGTTATTTAGCAAGATTGCAGGGGGATCTATAACACATCTAATTAGACATTTAAAGACGTGTCCTAAGAAAGCAAGACTCCCTCCTCCCGGCCAACAGACGCTGTCATTTACGAAGTCAGAATGGGACGACTCCCAAGGCGTAGTGTCCACTCATAAGTTTGACAAGGAGAAGCTGAATGAGTGGTTTGCTAGATTAGTGATTTTGGAAGAAAAACCTTTCAGAATGATTGAAAGTAAAGGGTTTAGGGCTTTCTGTCAATTCGTTAACCCTCGGGTCGAGAATGTCTCCCGCGTCACAGTGCAAAGAGAAAACATGAAGATGTACGCAAAGGAGAAGATGAAACTGAAAGAAGTTTTAGCTTCAGTGAACAGAATAGCTTTGACTTCTGATTTTTGGACGACGTCCAATCAAAGAAAAGGATACATTTCATTAACCGCTCACTATGTCGATAAGGATTGGAAACTATGCAAGAGAATTTTGAACTTCAAACACCTTCCTCCTCCACATACTGGTTTACTTATTTCAGATTGCATCTACAGTTGTCTAGAAGGTTGGGGCATTGAGAAGAAAATTTCAGCAATAACTTTAGACAATGCTTCAGCAAATGATAGTGTCATTTCATGCTTACGTAACCAGTTTAGGGCTACAGGAAATTTATTTTTTTAAGGAAAAATATTTCAGGTTAGATGTTGTGCCCATATTATAAATTTGATTATACAAGAAGGGCTGAAAGTAATCGACGACACTATAGAGAACATAAGAGAAAGTGTGAAATATATAAGGGGGTCACCATCGAGGCTGAGTGTATGGAATGACATCATCCAAAGTTTGAATGTGCCATCTAAAAAAATGTTGAAGTTGGATGTCTGTACACGTTGGAACTCGACGTATGAAATGTTAGATGCGGCAATGGAATTACAGCTTGCATTTCCTGAATATGCGGCTCGTAAAAGAACGTATTCTTGGTTGTCGAACATAGATGATTGGGCCAAAGCACAACAAGTTCACACATTTCTCCAAGTGTTCTACGATTGCACGAAGATTTTTTCTGGGAATCAGTATCCAACCGCGAATCTGTTTCTTCCGTCTCTTTGGAAGATTAAGGATGCTCTGCAGAAAAATGCCAGTGCGGGTCCAGATTTCATACGTCAGATGACAGTTGGTATGAAGACGAAGTTCGATAAATACTGGTACGAATGTCATCTGTTGATGTCCTTGGCAGTAGTTCTTGATTCCCGTTGTAATATGGGATTGGTTAGCTTTATTTTCATGAAGCTTTATCCTATTGAAAGAGCGGTAGCAGAAACGTCTAAGGTTCGTGAACCCTTGAAGATCTGTATAAATCGTCTGTTAATACTTTACCTGCAGTGGGTGTTGAAGAAAGTAAAGATGCAGATATTTCTGTACCTGGTAATCCGGATGTGCTAAATGAATACATATCATATTTGGCACAAGCACGAATGAGAGTTGATACTAAGGAATCAGAGTTAGAAATGTACCTCAAGGAGTCAATCGTAGTGCGAGCTGAATTTGATGTGTTGGAATGGTGGAAGATGAGGGTTAGAGAATCAAAATACCTTACATTATCTGTGATGGCACGGGACATATTATCAATACCAGTTTCAACAGTGGCATCAGAATCCGCATTCAGCACAGGGAGCAGGGTTGTGAGCAAGTATCGAAGCTCACTTTCGTCAAACACAGTTGAAGCGTTGATTTGTACGCAAGATTGGTTGCGCCTGATATGGGGAGGAGATATGAATGATGATGATGAAGAAGAGGAGATTGAGATTCGTGACGAGTCTCTACCTACAGATCAGTAATTATTTTCGATTTTTCAATTTTTTGGCTGAATGTTGAATGATTTGTAATATTATTTCACTGCAACTGCAAACACGAAAGTGTTGGTCCTTTTGGAATGTGGTTTGGAAGACTTTGAATCATTGATATTTATTTACATATGTCTGTTCATTTGCTTTTATTTTTGAATTTTGATACATTTATATTGCTTTCCTTTATTGCTATATCAAGTTCAATTTATTTATCAATATTCTGATTTTTTTTATTAAAAATTGAATGTAGATATGTCGTCATCTGAGCCATCGACAAATATTTGGGACTATGCTTCCCTAGTTGAATCACTGCCACGGTTTGAAAAAATAAAGATTAAGTGTGGTTTGTGTGGCGCAAAGTTTGTGCACAAGACTAATCGCTTTCGCCTACACATGTCATGTCGAGGTGGTAATGCAAAACCATGTCCCAATGCTCCTAAGGATATCCAAATTTTTTTTCAAGCCCTGTTAGATTCGAATAGAAAGTCTTCCACTCCATCCAAACCTTCTGCTTCTGGATCTGGTACACAAATGACATTCACAAAAGATGCAGAGGAGGAAGCTAGATTAAAAGCTTTGGAGGAAGAACAATTCCAAATCGCCATAAAACGCAGTATGGAAGATGCTTCTAGACTTCAGCGATATTCGAGTCAAAGACAACACGATGTTGAAGTAGCGTCAAGTTACTCGTCGAGTACGACAAACAAGAAGAAGAAAAAGAGTAACAAATTGAAATTCCTGACTCGTCTCGGTGAATTTTATAGGGCATTGGGTACTACATATAATTCTTCACATAAAACAAGTTTGAAAAATCTAGTTGAAAGTGTAGAAGAGCACGAAGGAAAAATCTCTTCGCCTTCTGACTCAGAGGAAGTGAATCAATTTGTATATGAAAAAATAGATAGCAGTTCCGATGGATCCGATGACAATAAAGGAACAGGAAGACACTCATCTTATAGAGATTATTAGTTATAAATTGTCATTTTGAACAATGTAATGTAATTATGTAAATACGTTAATGTAATTATGTAACAATGTAATGTAATTATGTGCATTTTATATATTTTATTGTTTCGTTTAACTTCAAATTCCAATTGACAATCGAATTGAAATTCAAATTAATTTCAATTTATAACTTGAACTTGGCTCAATGCTCGAACTAGTTACTCGAAAACCCTACTCGAATTGGGCTCAAATTCGGACTCGGATTCGAACTCGCCTCGAAAACTCGCACTTGGTACTCAACTCGTGTGTTCGTACTCGGACTCGACTCGACTCGACTCGTTTACTACTCGTACTCAGCTCGTACTCGGGCGAGTAGAGTACGAGCAGGGGCCAAAGGTTTGCTCCCCATAGGTGAGGATTTGATTCCCCTCCTTGGCGTTACTGTTCATAAAAATATCAAAGGCTGATAGAATGAAAAGATGATCTAAAAGGCAAGTGTTGGTTTCAGTTTTGGTTGTTATGAATTCTGTTGTTAATTACCTGTGATATCATGAAATCAACAATTGGATCTCTTAATGTTGATAAGCTAAGATTACACTCTACACTCATGGATCTTAATGTTCAGAATTTGTCTAATTGATGGATTAATACCTTGAACTTGATTATGGAATTTACCTTGCACTTGAATCCAAAATAAAGTAATGCCCAACATTCCTGAATTTTAGAATTTTAGTATCTACATTGTGTCTCGAAGATCACCTGAGTTCATAGAAATTGTTCTGTAATTCTCAACTTAATTTTCGCATACTTTGCTCGGGACTAGCAAAATGCTGGTTGGGGGTTGTGTTGAGGGTCAAATATTGCATATCAGACCCCAACTATTGCCTGGATTTACGAACATGAAACCATTTAATGCCCTATTTTAATCGTGTTTGTGATGCAAGGTACATTTGCAAGCGTGAACTGAAAAAAATGCTAAAAGCCGAGATTTAATGCTCAGATTTCACAAAAGCATGGGACGGACCCCAGGGGACCAAGATCGACAAAATAACACGCATGAGACCCGAGAAAATTGAGAAACTGAAGCTCAAGTGGCCTAAAATTGGTACAAAATGCAAGATTATAGGGTTCCCACTATCCGTTCAGCTCGAAACTTCATATATGGACTGAAGACCTTAAATAAGCCGTACACGTCAAAGTTCAGTCGTTCGATCCCTGCGGAAGTGACTAAATGGACAGATAAGCCCCTAAGATCCTGATTTGGGGCCCGCCTAATATCTGGATATGCTTAAAATTTGGTCTCAACCGCTTAAAATGGATGAGCAAGCAAATGGACGACATAGATTTTTCATACACATCAATGAGGACCCTACAGTGCATCATGTGCACCACACTCATCCGTGCAACGGATGTGCACCTAGCCGACCGCCTTCCAAATCCGGATCGGATTTGAATCTCGCCTGCGGAAACGGAACAGAGACTTACGGGCAGTCTTCATGGGCCACCATCATGGTCCGAATGACCAATCTGGACTGTTCATTAGAATCCCAGTGTCCGTATTCTCATGGCCTAGGTGACGAAATGAGATGAAACAGCGAGGATGGGTCCCTATCAGTTCAAACGCAGGAATGGACGGTAGAGGCAAAGACTGAATGGGCCACATATCTAAGAAAAAATGCCCATGTCTGACCTATTTTCCGAGGGGAATGCAGTGAATGGCTTGGATTTCTCAGATTTAGTGTGGCCCATTCAGTCTTTGCCTCTACCGTCCATTCCTGCATTTGAACTGATAGGGACCATCCTCGCTGTTTCATCTCATTTCGTCACCTAGGCCATGGGAATACGGACACTGGGATTCTAATGAACGGTCCAGATTGGTCATCCGGACCATGATGGCAGCCCACGAAGACTGCCTATAAGTCTCTGTTCCGTTTCCGCAGGCGAGATTCAAATCCGATCCGGATTTGGAAGGTGGTCGGCTAGGTGCACATCCGTTGCACGGATGAGTGTGGTGCACATGATGCATTGTAGGGTCCTCATTGATGTGTATGAAAAATCTACGCCGTCCATTTGCTTGCTCATCCATTTTAAACGGTTGAGACCAAATTTTAAGCATATCCAGATATTAGGCGGGCCCCAAATTAGGATCTTAGGGGCTTATCTGTCCATTTAGTCACTTTCGCATGGATCGAACGGCTGAACATTGACGTGTACAGCTTATTTAAGGTCTTCAGTCCATATATGAAGTTTCGAGCTGAACGGATGGTGGGAACCCTATGATCTTACATTCTGTACCAATTTTAGGCTACTTGAGCTTTAGTTTCTCAATTTTCTCGGGTCTCAGGCGTGTTATTTTGTCGATCTTGGTCCCCTGGGGTCCGTCCCATGCTTTTGTGAAATCTGAGCATTAAATCTCGGCTTTTAGCATCTTTTTCAGTTCACGCTTGCAAATGTACCTTACATCACAAACACGATTAAAATAGGGTATTAAATGGTATCATGTTCGTAAATCCAAGTAGTAGTTGGGGTCTGATATGCAATATTTGACCCTCAACACTCATTCATAGGGCTTGGGTCATCCAATCGGCCTAATCCAATCTAACACTGGTTGGATTTTCTACTTCAATTTTATGAAATGACTAGGTTAGTTGCAGGTGGATGCGAAGGATTCCCCCTCTGTTTTTGTTTTTCGTTTTTTGTTTTGAGGAATTGGTCTGTTGGTCCAGCTATATGGATGGACCATGATTCCAAAATCTCATTGATAGACTGAAATAGGGTAGATAGTTGAAAAGTACAGCAGCTGTTCTCTTTGAACTGAAAGACACAAGATTGATGGATTGTATCTTTTCTTATTCAAGATATGCTACTGAAAAAAAGAAAAAAGGTGGATCCGAAGGACATGGCTTGCAAGTGGTAAATAATGTAAGTGTTGTGACGGGAACAGTACTTCATCTTCATTCATTAAATGGCTTAAAAAAAAAAAAAATTTACCGAAAGCGAAATAACATTTTTAATGTGACATTTTCTCTATTTAAAAAATAAAAAAAGAATAAAATTGTTTTGTTTTCTTGAAAAGTCAATCTATCAAAAAGATGTTGCCTAGGATCTAATATTTTAAATGGTAAAATTGATGGGAAAAAAGTTTTTCTTTTAAAATTGCAATTCAAACACAAAAAATTGAAATGAGAATCATTTTCCAATAACAAAACTAACAAGAGTAAAGGATTTTATTTTCCTAAATGTGATGTCACTTTTTAATTCTTCTCATATCACATGTATAAAATCCTCCATTCATTAAGTTCACCAATCCTTGTTCATCCTTGATCCAAAAAATTAGGCTGATTTTACACACAGGTGCACCACCACATAAAAAAAAAAAAAAGAAGCTTTAACTTCACATGATACTGCCTGAGTTTTGGAATACTGTGATTTTTGTATAATTCAATAGTTCCTACGAAGCACATCAGATGATTGAACTGGATGGCATAGAATCCTACAATAGCCCTGTGGAAAACTAATGGTGGAGTGTCCTGATTATTAGGGTGGACATGAAGCAGTGTATCTATTGGACTGTGTGGATCTCATGAAAGTTCCACCAATATGGCACTGTGGTTGTTCATGGCACTTTAGTTAACTAGCATGAGGTGTGCGAACCATGTGTCACCATGGAGAAGTGGACTGGGCTTAATATATTTTATCCACCGCCAATTAAAGAACACTATATAAAAGCTTAGGACCTATATTGGAAATGACAACATCATCATTTCATGCAAGAGTCTTTATTTTTTTCTCCACGGCTTCCACCCGTGATACATAGGTGTGGCATGGGATGGATTGCATACAACTTCCGCGCGTCCATAGCTGGGCAAAAAACTGTAATATCAAGAAGTCTCTCAAATGGGTCAAACGCATAGATGTTCTTGCCCAAGATATTAAATCTTATTCGTTCAGGAGACAACCTTGATTTTAGAAATATATAAAAGAGAACTTTCAATTATTTAATTTAATTTTTTTTTTAATTTAAATTTATTTGAAAGGTGAGAATATATCACCTGAAACTTTGTTGCAGGTGGGCACCATAGAAAGACATTGGGCCATGACAAAGAAACAGCAAAAAGCCAAAAAAAGAAAAGAAAAAAAAGAGTAAAATAAAAAATAAAATTATGAGCAGTAGAGATACATGACATCCAAAGCCACAGCCACATGCTTGTGGTTTTGGACATACATTTGGTAGTGAACCTTTTTTTTTTTTTTTTTATTTTTAACTTTTTGTTTTTGTTTTAAAAATAATGGGAGCGCAACACCTGTAAATTTAGAAGAGAAGGAGAACTAAGTAAGTTTTCTTTAGCCAAAAAATAGTTTCATAAGCCATGGACAACTTTACAAGCATACCGACCAAGTTTGTGTGTGAGATCAGGAAAGCTCAGTTTATACACACACATGCATTTGGCCATTGCAGTTATCTCACAATACACGTGGCAGGGTAATTTACCCATATGGACCGTCCATATTGTTACCCCTACTGTCGCTAATAAGTGGCTCAAAATACATCTTTATTTTTATTTATTTATTTTTATTTTTATGAAAGGTGGGAGCACACCACCTAATTTTTTTAATATCATGAACAGAGATGTACAACCATAGATGAAGGAGGTCTCCACAGAAAGATAAATCGAAGCCACCCTGAAGATGACTGAGCTTCAAAATATCCTCTCCTACAAGCATAGAGATAAGACTCTGAACCACCTCTATACGGAAATGGCAGCCACTAACGCAAAAACCAGTAGCCCAAACCTTGAGCTGGGAGTGAAGAAGCACTAGATAGGAGCCAGCGACCTAGAAGCGTAAACCGCAGGCCCTACAGCCTTCCACTCCAGCAGAGATCCCCACCCTAAATGATCCACCCGATCAGAGCCAGCCCTGCCACCACCTAACAAGTAAAGCAAAATAGCAGTCCACCAATAGATCATAGCAGTCAAATATTCCTACATGCCACCCATCAACCAGTCACACTAATAGGCTTACAAAGTTACATTTCCTTCTACTCAAGCTCCTGTTTCGGGTTTCTCCTAATAATCCCTACCCCAGCATTGTCAAGCACTAAAGCTCTCCTAATCATTTGTGGGAGGTCAGCTCAGCTTGTGTAGAATTTGTTGGGGCACCCTCGCTAGCCATCCTGGCTATGGTATCCGCTACCGAGAAGTTTATTTTTTTATTTTTTTTATTTATTTATTATTATTTTTTTTAACCTATAGATTGGATGATTCTGATCGCCTAATCAAGTGGGCTTTAGGAAACAAAAGTGATTGATAGTCAAACGTTTAAGAGAAGGTGAAGAGATGATGGGTTGTGTCAAACAACCATTTACTCCAAAAGCTTAAGCTGTTAGAGTGTGGTATATCAATGTATCAAGGGACTTGATCACTTCAACACCCCCTTGCACATGTGGGGTGGGAACTCCACACGGGAATATACTGACGAGGGTGGAGGGATGCTCATACCATTAATAGGCCAGGCTTGATTTCCCGGTCGTTGGGCCGAACCTGGTTTTTCTTGACCCCCCTTGGGAGAATAATAAATTTGAGAGGCATATTTGCTGCTCTCGAGATTCGAACATGACCTTTTGCTTTAATACCATGTCAAACAACCATTTACTCTAAAAGCTTAAGCTGTCAAGTGTCGTGTATCAATGTATATATCAAGGGACTTTATCACTTCAACAGGTTGGGCTTTCTAATAAGTGTGTGTGTGTGTGTGTGTGTGTGTGTGTGTGTGTGTGTGTGTGTGTGTGTGTGTATATATATATGTATATATATATATATATATATATATATATTATTAATATATATATATATATATATAGACATCTGTGATAAGGCCCACTGACTGAACAGAACTGATTGGTACATCACCGGTCCATCTGATTTGTTCCGCTGTAGATGGACATCATTGACATGCTATAGTTGCTCAAAGCTTGAAGTGAAGCGACAACAGCACTTTGATAGAATTAGGATCGTGCATTAAGAATCATATGGTTCTGATCCTTGGCATGACCCATGTGATGAACGGTTGAGCACTGAACTATGGGCCTCCTTCATGTTGGATGTGAGGCATTCGCAAATATGAAACAATAAAATTCCTATTCCTATCATTCAAAGCCTCTGATCATCCATATCCGAATAAAACATTACATAAACAAAAATCCCAATATTTCTAACAGGTTTACTAAGCCAACACGTATGGTCAACACGTGTGTAAAATCTGGTATTCCATCAGGTGGGTGACACTGATTAGATCTTCCAGCTTAAAATATCAAGCTGTTTCACTCCTAAGGTGGGCCATACTGTTAGAAGCAATTGTACATCTTAAACTTCTTTCTAGCCATCCAAAATGGCCTGATCTCTAGGTCGGTAGACCTAAACAGCTTGGATCTCAAACATGTGTGCCATATTGGCATGTGTGTAGACTTAGCAAACTTTGAATTTGTACATGACAATAAACCAAGAAAAGATAAATAAATAAGAGAAGTCATCTTACTTGCATAGATTAGTGAAATAAAAGAACAAGGCAGCTCTCATATACTCCCCCTCTAAGGGATCCCCTAGAGAAGCCCTTGAGGGAGAATGAATGATAGATGCCTTGGAAGAAAACAATCTCTCACACCCTTCCTTCTACCGTCCATCTCCACCTTGCATGCTAATACCAAAGAGAGGTGGGCCATTTATATAGGCCTATGGTTGTGGGGACCCTGAAATCTTTGATGATTTTGCATAGATAAGATGTGATAAAGAATAAGTTCCTCTTGTTTGTCGATTAGGATTCTTCCATAATCTCAACAGAAGATTGCTTTTTCTAAGATAATATCTTATGGCATTTGGTCACGTGCCAAAAATTTCAAAATCTAAATTCTTATACACATGCATACGCTATTGAAAGTGGGCCATACGTGAAACATCGAACCTACCCAATGAATCGATTGCAACCATTTGATTAGTGATGTACAAATGATCACGAAGAGATAGAATTTTAACTGCACACTTGGAGGCATTGGATGGCAAGTTACTTTACATAAGCCATTTATACCTCAAGTTGCTTATCTTAATTTTTACTTTTTTTAGTAGATAAGGAGTCGTTTGGCACCTTGGATTGGAGGGGATTTGAGGGGGTTTCAAATCCCCTGGTTGTTTGGTAGCATAAAGTAACTGGGGGTTTCAAATCCAGGGGGTTTCCAATCCCCTCTTTGAGGGGGTTTGTAATCGACGGTGAGAGTTTGGATTACGCCTAAAATTATTTCAATAGTTGCAAGTGTAACATGTGTGTCACTATACACTATCATTCTATTGGGCACATGACCCACTAATGATGATCAGCACCATCCAAACATTGTCCATGTAAATCAATGATTAAAAATTGTTGGTTAGTCACTCAGACATGATCTTGTGCTTGTGGCCCATCTAAGACTTGGAATTTCATCGTTTTTGGGCAAAACATATATTTCAGCGGGCTTATCACAACCACTGTGTCAAAAATTACATATCTCACTAATTAGAGATATTAAAGTTGATTTATTAATTAAATTCAAACCCCTATAAATATACCATGGATAGGTACTTTTGAATTAAAGTTATTCACACTCCAGGGTGCCAAACACACGGGGAGGATTGCAAATCTAGGGGATTTCTAATATGAAATCCAAGGGGTTTCAATCCTTGGGTTCCTAATCCACGCTCCCAAACAGGGTACGTGTAGTAGACAACATACTCATTAGTTAAAATATAGAAAAATATGTTTGGTTTTAAGTACTTATTTTCAAGTTTGTTTGGTCCACTCTTAATATCCATCCTCCATCATGTGGGCCTAACTTTTGATGTGGACAGTTCTTTATATGCCCACCTTTACTCTGTCTTCAATGTAAACCAACTATCATGTGTGGCCTACCATCAGCGTAGACCATGCAGCTTGCGGGGCCCACCTTCAATGTATGCTATCCATCATGCGGGGCTGATTCTCGGTTGTCCGAAAAGGCTGAATGGTTCAGATAATTGTAGATGTATGTCATATGTACAGTATAGAATGTGGGCCGATGGGAAAATTTATCCTTCTAAGGTGGACTGGATCTTATTCCATGTTTGGTTAGAAAGTGACAATGACATGCATGGGATATGGCTCTAGAACAGGATGTGACCCTGATAATGTGGGAAGGTTGGTTTCGTTGACCCTTTGCCAAGCTTAAGAGGTGCCTTCTATCTCCACTGAGGGAATAAAGTATACTAGGAATAATGTGGCCTGTAAACAAGTTGATATTTCTCCATTGACCTTCAAAAGGATATCATTGGGAACCTCTCCTTTTTCTTCCTCTTGGCTCTTTTCTAGAGCCCGGTCACACCTGCCAGCATGGTCCAAGCTGTGCGAAATCTGCGTCAGTTCATCTGTGGGCCTTACCTGGTAATTTGACTCTCCCAAATCAGATCGGTGTGCTCATCAGTGTGTAATAAGAATGAACCCATATAATAATTAACCTTCTCATTTAAATTAGAGAACTTTATAAAATACTACCTCATTAATACCTAATTTACATCCGGGTACCTTTTAAATTTAACTATTCATTAGGTTACCTCATTAATGAAGATAATTGTCAAATGGGTACCTTCCATCACTTTTCTCTTCCATCACATTTTTTTATTATTCGTAAAATGACAAAAATAGCCATCATGTTATTAACTTAATTAAGTCGGATCGAAGGAAGAATAAACATTGGTATTGGGTTGATGTGGCACTCTTATCTTATTATTATAATTAATTAATTAATTAATTAATTAATTAATTAAAAAAAAAGAATTTATTAATAGGAGATGGCTATATACTGGACTCATACATTTGGGCCAACCCGAGACAGTAAACAAACTCCCGATCGAGTTTGCCTATCATATAACCCAAAGAGCGAAACCAACAATATAACTGTCCACGACAGAACCTGGCAACCAAATCTTCTCCCTCCCTTAGGTTATCCAACTCACACAGCCTAGGAGGAGGTTTCCTTGGATAGTGCGGCGAAGATCAACTATAAGTGTGAAGGACCTATCCCATTGGGCCTCTTGCTCTCCAATCGAGTCAGCCCATCAGCAACACTATTAGTTTCTCTCGGGCTATGAACAATTCGAATATCCTTCCTCATGACCTGGCAAACATCATGGTTTTTGTTGTTGCCAATTCAATCAAACAAGGTTATACGTATGAAAATGGTCTATATATGGGTATGATGCGTGGGTGTGGCAAAGCCTACTCGACTCAAGGTTTGATTGAAATGCTGATGTTCCTCTATGATGAGATGGACAAATTAGAGATTGAACACAAGATCCAATTATTCTCTCAATGACCGGATGTGCTCAATGTTCAAGTGATTTGTGAAAGGGTAGGAGTTAGCCATTCCAAATGGATTCTTTTTACCTTATGACAATAGATGTGAGTCTATGAACTTAAAAGGCCTTTTCTTTCACCAGTACTTTCAGCTCAATATTTCTCAAAGAAACAAGAATGTATAGATAAATGAAAGAAGGCTAAACAATGCCAATTTTATTAATATTTGAATGTATGGCCCATTACAATTGACAGAGCATTAAATAACTAAAGAAATAAATGAAAAAGAAGGATAAATACCTGATTCATTATTGGAACATACGATTTGAGGTGGCTGGTTAGTAGGATGTGATCGGATGTGTATTATCAGCTAAAACTATCTAAAAAGTAGGTGGACGCTCTCATCTATAATGAGATCAAATGCAACACTAGAGTCATCCCTGTATATCAACGGTAACTTGCAATCTCTCGATGGATTTCTTCTGAAAGGTGGCGGCTTCACCTCTTTATATACCTCAATCTGCAGCTCAAGAGGTTCCCTAAGTGTCTTACCATTGTCTAATTCCACATTAGTAATTGACTTTTTCGTTTTCTTTTGCTCATCCTTGCAAAACAAGGAACTCTCATAAAATTTGACGTCCCAACTAATAATGATCTTTTGTGAAGCACAGTTTAACAACTTGTAATGTTTCACCCCATCACCATATCCAACAAAGGTGTATTTTTTTGCCTTTTGATTTAGTTTATCTATCTTTTTTTTTTTTTTTCTTCACGATTCATTCTACTAAGTGATCACTAGCTATCTTTCAATGATGGATTTGTGGACATAAGATCGATGTATTATTACTTTTTCACTCAATGTATTAATAATACCTCATCATTCCATAATTTCTTAGGCTTGGACTCTAACTTATTATTATTATTATTATTATTATTATTATTATTATTATTATTATTATTATCTATTTTTAACCAAAATATATTTATATTTCATAAAGCCCAATGACAACAGGGAAACCCTATACAACTTCAGGCCGAACCCGCTACAAAAAAGGGGGCGGACCGCCTATCATATACTAACTCAAAACATTTAGTTTATCTATCTTAACAGATGATACATGAGAAAAAACATCACAACAATAGATTGTAAAATCCAAGTAATCAACTGCCTGACCACTCCGCGTGCGCTTTCTCAGGAATTTTACAAATAATAACCGTAGAGGAAAATCTATTCACCAGATAAAAAGCTGTAGAAATAGCTTCGGCGAAAGCTTTTTGCCCACCCCAGAATTGCTCAACATACTTTGAGCCCTTTTAAAAAAAGTTTGGTTCATACGTTCTATTACACCATTATTCTATGACGTATGCCTCATTATGTTGTGCCTAACTATTCCCTCAATCTTACAATACTGATAAAATTCTATTGAAATTAAATTTCTACTATTATTTATCATCAAAAGTTTCACTTTTTTTTTTCTATTTGTTTTTTCAACCATTGCTTTCCATATCTTGAAAGTGACAAATATATTGGATTTATGTTTCAAAATATAAACCTAAACATTCTTAGAGAAGTCATTTATAAATATGATAAAGTAATGGGAGTTAGGTCACAATAGCAAAAATCAAATGAGACCTTTGGATATATATATATATATATATATATATATATATATATATATATATATATATATAACCATCCAATAATATGTACCAACCAATATTTAGATAATCAAATATGACCAATTTTTTGTTCACGATACATCAAACCATGACACATAATGCATATCAAATCTTTTTAAGCTTATTGGCCAACATGGATTTTTTTTTTTGGAAGAGAATTTTATTAACAAAAGGGGCTATACAGGGCGGAGATACATTGGGGCAGCCCATTGGCACGAAAGATGCTACGGCCTGCCTATTGTAAAGACTCTACAACCTAAGAACTAAAGCGGGGCCAGCCGATCCACAAGGATGCCTAGAATTTCGAAATCCCTGAAATTGGGTGGATTTTGATATGCATAGATTTTAATGGATTTGAAATCATAGCTCTAAACTGGCATTTTAAAAAGAGAGCTCTTTTGAGCTTTGGATTCCTCTCAAATCCAAATCCCCAATTTCTTGCTGTCAAACAACCAAAAAAAAACAACGTATCTCCACAAATCCCTCCCATTCTATGCTGCCAAACGAGAGACTAAATTAGTCGGATTATGGGCAAATGTATGATATTGCAGTACTTATGTATAATTCATCACACTTTACTACAATATCAAAACTCTCCTCTTATTTAGGCCATGTTTGGACACGAGAAGGTTAATTTCAATGGCCAGCATCTCCATACCCATTATTTGCTGTGGTGTGGGCCTCATGTGTTTTAGATCTTTCTAATTTTTAGGCCCACATTCTAGGATGAGCTGGTACGACAGATTGAAGGAGTAGATATATCTAACACATATATCGCAGGATCCCACAGAGCTTTTTGTCATACAGCTCCCAGCAAAGAGTTGCGGGAAATTCACGTCCATTACAGTGGTACCCACCAGATTGATACATGAAGCGTGAACGAACATCAATGGATGAGATTGGCCCTTAAATCACCATCGACCGGCTAAGAAAAGGCCCTCCACATACACAACTTCAACTCTGCGAATCATGCCTATGACAAATATTATAAAGCATTTTATCTTTAAAAATATCTCTTATTGAGATTATGAGAGAGACCGAAGTTGGCAAACAAGAGGAATTTATTCTTTTATCTCATCAATTAGCCAAAGGAAAAGATCAAAGATCTTATGGGCCCCACATGCATGGCCCTATATATGTAAGTAGTTGGCTCGCTTTGTTATGAAGCATGGATGGTGTGCAGGTTATCTATTTCTTCTACGTCTTCCAGGGCATCTTGCATGCACTCTCCCTCAAGGGCTTCCTCACCTGCCATCATCTCTTATTATAGGTGGATGTTGAAGCCCTTTGGGTTGAGTACATGACAGCTGCCCTTGCTCTTCAATGCCCTGAGTTTGCACTTTCTCCGCTACAGCCAGTAACCTGAGAGAGAGAGAGAGAGAGAGAGAGAGAGAGAGAGAGAGAGAGGTGGTGGGTGTCACTCTTAGGCGGAAGACGAGAGGCTTGCTGATGATGGCACGCCGGGGGGTTGGGGATTGAGATTTAAGTATGGCTGTTTGCCAAACATACTTATGTGTTGAATCAGTAGCAACTAAGATATGCTACTTGAGGCATACTTGAAACAAAACGACTCAAGATTTGAACATGCCCTTGAAATCATATTAGTTGGATACCTTTATGTGGTCACCATAATCATGCCATAGACCAAAATTCAGGCTCGCACAGTCTTAAAGAAGGATCTTCAAGCACTTTGTTTATTTATTATTATTAGGGTTTTGCTAAAAGCCCTTATGAGGTCCCCAAAACTTTTAATTGATATGTTAGATGTCTTATCATTAATTTGAATAGTCTGTTCGAAGCAAAAACAAGCTGCCCGTTATGGTCCCTGCAAACACCACCACTTCCACCTCCACCAGGATTCCACCTAGCCAACCCATCAACATTGAGCTTTAGCCAACCCCATTAGGCTTAATCTATTTAGCAAACCTATTTTTTATATCGAACCCTCATTCATTGACTTGCAGCCCCAAGGATCTCAGGGTGAGGTCTTCTCAGAAAGATTCCTTTTTCCCAATAAGAAGACGAGAGCCCACCTCTCTCAGCCAATAAAGAGTTTTAAAATTGATGGCCTCCGCTGGCATCCTTTTACCCCTGTATCTATCAACATTTCTGCTGAGCCAAATTTCCCAAATGATAAAACCTGGTGTCAATCCTCTCAACATTTTAAACCTTGTTGAAGCCCCAGCCCTGCTTGTGATCCATTGATTAATTCTCTGAGCAATGGACTGGTTGTGTTGGAAATGCATATCGAATGGAGTATAGAAAAAGATCCATACCTAGGTGGAAATACATCCTGAGCTAAACAGATGATCGATATCTTTGACATGGTGCAATGAATGGGGCTAGTAAGAAGAGGCATTATCATTTGGGATTATGTTGCTTTTATTGAAGAATAAAAACAATATAATTCAATTACGTGTCTTGGTGCTGTTTTGCACGACTTAAAAACTTGTATTATTTTGTCTTGTATAGATGTTCATGCACTGGGAACTCATGGTTGTTGTTAATGTATTTATGAGAGGTTGTCTTACTTAGTCTATAAAAGAACTCATTTACAATGAGAAAAAAATTCATTTCATTTTTGAGTTACAGAAAAAAGAAAAATACTCTCCTGCAAATTTTCAGCAGAAGAAAGAGTTTAAGTAATTCATCTTTGATTGCGAGTGATTCAAACTTCTCCAGTTTATTAGCACAACTTTGTTATTGTAGAAATTTTCAGTTTTGATAGGAAGAGGGAGATCCGAAACCTGCCTGAAGAAGAGGCTTCCCTGATCAAGCTCGCTCCCCAAATGGGCTAGCCCATCTACTGGGTAATTTCCTTCTCTCAGGACGTGAACAAAACGAATAAGCCCCCTCTTCTTCAGTCTTTCTATTTTGGCTGACCAATACCACCAATTATAAGCCATTTGGGACAGGCAATTCAGAGACTCCACCACAAGCTTCGAGTTTGATTCGACCACCACTTTGGATAGGCCTTGGTTTAAACAATGGGTGAGGCCATCATACAACGATCGCAACTCAAGTCTGTTGTTGGAACCCACCCCATACCCTATAGAGAACGTGAAAAGGAGGTCATTGTTTTCCCCTCTACAAATGCCTATGCCTCCAGACATCCCCAGGTTTCCTCTACCTGATCCATCCAGATTCAATTTAATCTATCCCTTCTCTGGCTTAAACCACTTCACTAGAGCATACTCTTTTCTTGGAGGACTTGTAGCTATTACCTCCAACTCTTTGAGGGTTAGCCGATTGACCATCAATAGAGTTTTGGGAGTACGAGTCCTCTTACTAAACCACGTCAGCCACCACTTGACTCGAGTTATCGGTGCAACAGCCGGAACCAGCTTGCCGTCGAATCTAATGGCATTTATGGCTTTCCAGATTTCCCACAAAATCTGACACGGGGCCAACCCATGTAGCACCGCTATGATGACCCCCGAAGGAGGCATCAGCCACCATTGGCTCATTCTTTCCTGGACTGATTGGTCAGCCATGAGGACAATGCTAAAAGTTGCACTGAAATAACGCCATACCTTCATAGCCAGGCTACCACTGACGATATGGGAAGTCTCCCATTGACGGGAAGAGTTTTACACTCATCCAAAATCAATCTGGTCCCCTGTCTGATGATATGGAAACTCTGGAAATCCAGAAATGTAGCTGTTTATGATGGCAAGACCCCTGCTCCAGCTTCTCTGCTTGCTCGCATCACCTGGTGGATGTCCACAATCTTCGGCCCCAATAACGTGATCCACACAGGAGTTGCAGCCTCCCATAATCCTCTTCTGTCAATGTCATCAAGGAAATCCTTTCATTCTTCGGTGGTTAAATGGTTCAAACTGAATAAAGATTGGGTTAAGGTTAATGTTGACGGGTCCTCTAGAGGAAACCTTGGTAAAGCTGGTGGTGGTGGCGTCTGTAGAGGTGAGAAGGGTGAGCTTCTCTTTGCTTTCTCTGAGGGTTATGGGGTGGGCTCGAATACGTGTGCCGAGCTTCCAGCGGTACATGACGGGCTTTCCCATTGCTTCTCCATGGGATATTTCAAAGTGGTGGTAGAATCGAACTCTCAGCTTGTGGTGAAGGTCAAGAACGAGTGTGCCCTCCTGGGGTGAAAATGGAAATACTGGCTCACCAAGATAGAGAGACTTTGGCTTAGAGGTCAGGTCGAGTTTCGGCATATCTTTAGGGAAGGTAACGCCCCAGCTGATATCTTAGCACGCTTGGGGAGTGATATCTAATCCCCCCTTTTCTGTCTCTGTAATGCTGATCTCCCTCCCCATCTCAGAGGGCTACTCTTCCTAGACAAGGTGGGGCTGTGGGCGAACTGTAGCGTGGCGATTGGCTCCCTCCCAATCTTCAATTGCCTTTTTATTTTTTATTTTTTATTTTATTTTTTATGATAGACGTTCTTGTTCACTCCCCAAGTGCAGGGTTGTGATGTAGTAATAAATTCGGTAAGACCGAGGTCGAATCCATAAGGACTGAAACCTTTACGTATTCTAAAACTAAGTAGAACTAGAACTAGATTAAGATGAAATCTAAATCAAACATAATTTGAACAAATTTTGTGAAGTATTAATTTAAAACTTAAGAGAAATTCAGAGAAGGAATACTAGGGATTCAGAGGATCCACTTGTAGAGATCAGGGAGATCTTATGCCTGGATTAAAAATCAGGAAAATTAATTGAACTGCCGTTGATATAGTTTTCAAGAGATGAAAGGTATATGAATTAGAATGGATTCCATCACCAAACCATGCCCAGGAGACAAAGCAAACAACAGAATTAAACTAATTGACAACCAATCAGATGATTATGAAGGTTAGGAAGGGTACCGACATCCAACCATGCCCAGGAGACGATGGTGAACAACAGGGCTTCCTAACGTCATAATCATAAAAAGGAAAGGAACATGCTTAAAGCCATCGCAGACCCATTGTAATTTTAGTCACAACAGACCATTAAAAACTAAAAACATTCCCTTAATAATCAAACTAATAACAAATTCAATTCATAAATTCAAATTAAAATAAAGGCATAGAAAACACTCCCATCTCACTACAAGCTTCACCTCTTAGCCCTAGCTAAGTGGTTTACCCAACCATGATTAGGCTAAATCTCTTAAATAAAATAAAATAAAATAAAATAAAGAAAAAAAAAACAAACTCTATAATCTCCCTCTCTATTAGCCTCCACGGCTGCCCAAGCTGAGATCCCACGTCCTAGCCTCTGCTCCTTGTGCACGTCCTAGCAAAGATGCCCCCATCCGTTCTCTCTCTCTCTCTCTCTCTCTCTCTCTTCTTATAGGCCATGCAAGGAAGTCACTGCTGGTACGGAAGGCTGGAGTGCGAAAATCGTCCGCAGCAGACTCCTTGCGGAACTCTGCTTCTGCGCCAGAAAACGCCGAAACTGACTGCGTTTGGAATGAGTTTGAGAGGAGGAATCTTCTCCTCTTTGAAATCTATCAGCGTGGTGAAGGTAAGAACCCATTGACTGATCAAATGGATGGTTTGGATCAATGATCCGATCATGGACGGTGGCCCACAATCGCCCGCAAATTCCGGACGTCCGCGAAACAGGGACCGCGTAAGAGTTACGCTGGATCCTAGTGGGGTCCTTTGTCGGGATTTGATGAGAAATCCACGCCGTCCATTTGATTCCCAGCGAAAAACCGGTCAGGAAAGGTGGGTTTCTTTCAGGTTTTGTGTGGTCCATTGTACCAGATATTCTCACCGTCCGTCTTGCTTTTGGACGATCAAAAACGTATCTCCGATGCCTTTTGAAAATTCACCACCTAGGCTTGAGCGATAGGGTCCTCATGAATCTCATGGACGGTTTGGATTTTCCATATGAACAATAGTTGGGGCCCACTACGCGAAAACGGACGGACAGCGTCCGTTCGCTGTTTCCGAGCATGAAACGGATCGGGTCAGCGCCCGCTGACCCAATCTCTAGGTCCAGTGCACCTTGAGTGCACCTATGCACTGTGCACAGGTACGACCAGTTGGGCCACTTGAGATATGTATGAAAGATCCATGCCATTCATCTGTTTTGTCACCAATTTTAAGCTATCAAGGAAACTTTTGAAGCGTATCCAGGTAGCAGGTGGGCCCCACTTAGTGAATTAAGGGTTTGATCTGACCGTTGGGGCATTTCCATAGCAATTCGAGGGCTGAAAATTGACGTGTACGGTTAATTCATGGTCCTCAGGTCATGTATGAAGTTTCGAGCCAAACGGATGGTGGGAACCCTGTGATCCTGCATTCTGGCTGACTTTCAGGCCACTTGAACGTGAACGACTTGATCTTCTTGGATCCCTGGCATGTAAATCCGTTGATTTTAGTCTCATGGAGTCCGTCCTTTGCCTTGGTGTCATCAGAGCGTTAAATCCAGGCTTTAAGCATCATTTTCAGTCTCCGCTTGTAAATACATCCTGCATCACAAACACGATTAAATCAGGGCATTAAATAGCATTATGCTTGTAATTCCAGGAAAAAACAAGGGTCTAATATGCAATATTTTACCCTCAACACAACCCCCAACCAGCATTTGCTAGTCCCGAGCAAAGCATGCGAAAAATAAGTTGAGAATTTACAAGATAATTTCTATGAACTCGAGTGATCTTTGAAGAAAACAACACAGATTATAGAATTCTAAGATTCATGAATATTGGGCATTACTTTCTCCTGAAATCAAGTTCATATTAAACTTCATAATCAAATTCAAATTATTAATCCATCAATTGGAAAAAATTCTAAACATTGAGATCCACAGGTGTATAGTGTAACCTCGGCTAATCATCATTAAGATTTAATTCGTTATTTCATGACATCCTTGGTAACTAACAAGAGTACCCAGGACAATCAACTTAAACCAAAACTTGCCTCGCAGATCAACCTTTCCATTCCTTCAGCTTTCCATTAATAGTAATACCAAGAAGGGGAATTAAATCCTCACCTATAGGGAGCAAACCTATGATGAAGATTGTATACCCAAACCTTTTCTCATATTATCCATGGGGAATGAAATCCACACCTATAGGGAGCAAACCTATGGTGAAGATTCTTCGCCCACCCTTTTCCAAAGGCATTTGTATTTTCTTTTTCTTCAATTGATCATAACGGGTAATTTTTTTTTTTTCAAGCTAGTTCCTTACATGCTTAGTGATTACCAAGTTAAACCGTCAATATTAAACTAAAACCTCAATGGGTAAGCGGGATGTGACATGTGAAATCATGACTCAATCAATGTTTACAACTTCTAATCATGGATTAGTAATTCAAACTTAACTGTGAAATCTAATAGACAACTGAATCCAAGAGTAGTAAATCACTAACATTCCATATCCTGTAATTCTAAATCAAAGATGGTTGTCAAAATCACTTCAAATTCACAAGAATTTTCAGAAAAAATTTTTAAAAATTTTCACAATTTTTGCTTAGGACCAAGAAAACACTGATTAGGAAACCTAATCTCCCACCCCCAACCTAAAATCTACATTATCCTCAATGTAAAAGATATGAGCATGTAATGCACATGGGACAACAAAAGTAAATGTGAAGTGATGGGAAGATAGTACCTGGATGATGAATCGAGAGAGACTTTCTAAGAAATCGCAGCATGTAAGCTGGTTAGCACAAGAGAGAAGGCAAAACAAAAATAACAAAAGATAAAATCTTACCTATACCACTTTCGTAGGTGCTCTCGATTGCATTTAGCATATGCAACAAGCCTTTAAACCCCTAGGTTCCCCTAGTGGACGAGTTGTAGTCTCGTGAGGGTTTGCAACAATGTTACCCACAAACATTGAACTAGGAAAATGAAATGGAAAGAAAAGCTGGGTTGCCTCCCAGGAGCGCTAAGTTTACCGTCTATCCTAAAATAACATAAAGCAAACTACCCTAGTCCTAAGAAAGCAGGGAAAAACTACTTAGTCATGCCGCAAGGTTCCTCTTCTGGCTAGTATCGTGATAAATTTCTCAGTAGGTTTCTTAACAGGATCATCCAAAAGCCCTTTGTGAAATAGGCTTGGATGCCCTGGAGCTTGACTTTCCAGAAAAACTTATGTATCTCATTAAAAATTTGACGTTGGTTCGCTTGAGGTATCCAAAGTATATATGATTCACCTGTGTCAGAAAAAGTTTCGAAGTTAGTATTCCATGGTGAATCAGAGACTACAAGTAGATCAAATTGAGAAAAATTTTCAAGAAGTGGTGTAGTCTCAACACATTCCGAAGTATCAGACATCAGTTCAATTTTTAGCTCCTCCTCCCTTAATGGTAAGCAGTGAGGATATGGGGAGGGAGGGGCGTCAAAGTAAGGGTTCTCTCGGTCAGTGATGACTACCGAGATGTTGTCTTGCAACGCATTCACTTTGTCTCTTATCATGAGATCGTTTGAATCTGCAAAGTGTGCCAAGCAATCATCCAAAGCATTGGGACATTCAGTTGAGAGTGACTCATTCTCCACATTGAAGTGTGTGATGATCTGTTCAAGGATTCTATCATTTTTAAAAGTAGACGAAAGTGTGCTCTCTTGCTCCAGCCCTGCACAGATAGATGGAGGATCAGTATACGAAGTATTGATGTGCGGACTCTGTTCATTGATACTACTCAGAAGAGGCCTGGTCTCGTCAAAATTCAACAGTTCAGATGGTGGCCTTAACTGGGTAGTTTTAAATTCTAGAGTCGTATCAAGTAACTCATTCATCTCCTGAATTATATCATCATTCAATTTAGGGGAGTGATCCAAACATGTCTCACAAGAGATAGAAGGGTTGGTTGTAAGGAGCTCATCCACTTTTAAATCAGATATGTCAGGTGAGTAGAGTAGCTCATTATGACCGCTCACTTCATGCACTTCTTGATCATTGACCTGTACCAAACTTGAGATTAATTCCAAGGGAACTGGGGCTGAACATTCATGATCATCATCCCAATACGCATCATTGTCTAATTATGTGCAGTGCACACTTAGGATGGGATCGCTTTCCTCACATTCTAAATTCGGTTGAGGTTCGTATAAACTAACCTCTACCTCATCATTGAGATCCTATGTGTCATGTAAGGAAAGTGTGTCATCATCACTGTATTTGAAAGACAACCATGTCTCTTCCCTATTCTTTTGAACAGTCATTGAGATCGACTCATCGGGGAATTGAACCGTATGCTCATTAATGGAATCCAACTCCTCATTCCAAATTCCAGATTTTGTCAAAAGCGAGTGAGGATCACTTTCCTTGCATTGTATTTCTGGATTGGGCTGTGGCTGCAATGAACTAGCCTCTATTAACCTATCAAGGCATGATTCAAGCTCTTCTATTAATTTTCTCATGTCCGCAGCAGAGTCTGTGTCACTTTGAGATGAATTCTCTTGGATCGATTTTGATTGAATCTCAAAGGTAGGTGATCCAAGAGAATTATCACCATAACATGTTGTTGGTTCATCTTTCCGACATTGATGGTTCCACTGATTAAAGTCGTACGGATCATGTGTGGGAGACTCTGATGGTTGGTAATACATATTATCACTCATAATATAGTCACGCATTGTTTTCTTTTTCTCGAATGAGTGATAATAATTCTCACTCCCATAGTTATGATAACCCCAACACTCACGTACTGTCTTGTTAATCCGTGGGGTGTAATTGTTCTCCTGCATATGATCGCGTAAGGATTTCTTAACCGATGAAGCGTTATACTCTGATCGGTTCTCGATGATTGTTTCAGGAAAATTCTGAGACATAGGTTGATTTCTATCATCATTATCATCCCAATATAGATTATTCCTCTCAGCATACTGACGTTCCCACTCGTGCATATACATGATGAGTCCCCAACTCAAATCCTAAGAAAATAGAAGAAAAGGTCCTACAACAGTATGGAAAGTAAGTAGAGGAGAAGTTAGAAGGAAGTTACCAAGTTAGAAATTCCTATGTTAAGATCCTGCAAAAGAAGACAACAGAAATTAATTCCTAAAAATAGAAAATACAACCCTAAGCCTAAAAATAGAAAAAGTAGAGAAATTAGAAAGATATCACCCAATTAGAAGTTTTTATCTTAGAATCCTACAAAACAAGAAAACAGGTTAGTTTCTATAAATCAGAAAAATCTAAACCTAAAGTTAGTAAAATCCTAATCTTAATCTAATTCTAAAATCAATTAATTTCAGAAATACGTAGCCGTCAGTCCCCGGTAACGGCGCCAAAAACTTATTCACTCCCCAAGTGCAGGGTTGTGATGTAGTAATAAACTCGGTAAGATCGAGGTCGAATCCACAAGGACTGAAACCTGTACGTATTCTGAAACTAAGTAGAACTAGAACTAGATTAAGATGAAATCTAAATCAAACATAATTTGAGAAAATTTTGTGAAGTATTAATTTAAAACTTAAGAGAAATTCAGAGAAGGAACACTAGGGATTCAGAGGATCCACTTGTAGAGATCAGGGAGATCTTATGCCTGGATTAAAAATCAGGAAAATTAACTGAACTGCCGTTATATAGTTTTCAAGAGATGAAAGGTATATGAATTAGAATGGATTTCATCACCAAACCATGCCCAGGAGACAAAGCAAACAATAGAATTAAACTAATTGACAACCAATCAGATGATTATGAAGGTTAGGAAGGGTACCGACATACAACCATGCCCAGGAGACGTTGGTGAACAACAGGGCTTCCTGACGTCATAATCATAAAAAGGAAAGGAACATGCTTAAAGCCATCGCAGACCCATTGTAATTTTAGTCACAACAGACCATTAAAAACTAAAAACATTCCCTTAATAATCAAACTAATAACAAATTCAATTCATAAATTCAAATTAAAATAAAGGCATAGAAAACACTCCCATCTCACTACAAGCTTCACCTCTTAGCCCTTGCTAAGAGGTTTAGCCAACCATGATTAGGCTAAATCTCTTAAATAAAATAAAATAAAATAAAGAAAAAAAAACAGACTCTATAATCTCCCTCTCTCTTAGCCTTCACGGCTGCCCAAGCTGAGATCCCACGTCCCAGCCTCTGCTCCTTGTGCACGTCCTAGCAAAGATGCCCCCGTCCGTTCTCTCTCTCTCTCTCTCTCTCTCTCTCTCTCTCTCTCTCTCTCTCTCTCTCTCTCTCTTTCTTATAGGCCATGCAAGGAAGTCACTGCTGGTGTGGAAGGCTGGAGTGCGAAAATCGTCCGCAGCAGACTCCTTGCGGAACTCTGCTTCTACGCCAGAAAACGCCAAAACTGACTGCGTTTGGAATGAGTTTGAGAGGAGGAATCTTCTCCTCTTTGAAATCTGTCAGCGTGGTGAAGGTAAGAACCCATTGACTGATCAAATGGATGGTTTGGATCAATGATCCGATCACGGACGGTGGCTCACAATCGCCCGCAAATTCCGTACGTCCGCGAAACAGGGACCGCGTAAGAGTTACGCTGGATCCTAGTGGGGTCCTTTGTCGGGATTTGATGAGAAATCCACGCCGTCCATTTGATTCCCAGTGAAAAACTGGTCAGGAAAGGTGGGTTTGTTTCAGGTTTTGTGTGGTCCATTGTACCAGATCTTCTCACCGTCCGTCTTGCTATTGGACGATCAAAAACGTATCTCCGATGCCTTTTGAAAATTCACCACCTAGGCTTGAGCGATAGGGTCCTCATGAATCTCATGGACGGTTTGGATTTTCCATATGGACAATAGTTGGGGCCCACTACGCGAAAACGGACAGACAACGTCCGTCCGCTGTTTCCGGGCATGAAACGGATCGGGTCAGCGCTCGCTGACCCAATCTCTTGGTCCAGTGCACCTTGAGTGCACCTGTGCACTATGCATAGGTACGGCCAGTTGGGCCACTTGAGATATGTATGAAAGATCCATGCCATTCATCTGTTTTGTCACCAGTTTTAAGCTGTCAAGGAAACTTTTGAAGCGTATCCAGGTAGCAGGTGGGCCCCACTTAGTGAATTAAGGGGTTGATCTGACATTTGGGGCATTTTCATAGCGATTCGAGGGCTGAAAATTGACGTGTACGGTTAATTCATGGTCCTCAGGTCATGTATGAAGTTTCGAGCCAAACGGATGGTGGGAACCCTGTGATCCTGCATTCTGGCTGACTTTCAGGCCACTTGAACGTGAACGGCTTGATCTTCTTGGATCCCTGGCATGTAAATCCGTTGATTTTGGTCTCATGGAGTCCGTCCTTTTGCCTTGGTGTCATCAAAGCGTTAAATCCAGGCTTTAAGCATCATTTTCAGTCCCCGCTTGTAAATACATCCTGCATCACAAACACAATTAAATCAGGGCATTAAATAGCATTATGCTTGTAATTCCAGGAAAAAACAGGGGTCTAATATGCAATATTTTACCCTCAACAGTTCTCCAAGTCCTTTTGCTCTTGGGGATGTCCGAATGTAAATTTTGGACTCATCATTTTGAATAGAAATGACACTTGAAAAAAAAAAAGGCTACCGCTGACAAAGAGGTTGTTCAGGGATTCCGTGTCAAGTCGTTGTTCCGTCGGATCTCCATAGCAGATGCACTTTGACTATAGGAGAACCCCTGTTTCCTGGAATCTGACGTCAACCGGATGGCCTCCTACAACTGCCTCCAAACAAGTTGGAGATCTTGGGCAGCATCTTAGAATGCCATACCCATTTCGCCCAACCCCTGCACTGCCCTCCTTCTATACAAATCTCCTAGGCCTATTTCACCAAGAACTTACCTGAAGGTTCGAGAGGCCATATGCATGAGTCTCTCTCATTTGATGTGCAAAAACCTCCCTGAAAGATGTGGTCCAACACTTCCTGGGGAAGAGTTTGCATTATGGTAACCAACTTTGGTTCATCACCACAACTCATCATTCTCATACGTCGCAATCATGCAGCTGTCTAGATCATTTAAATTGTGGAGTGGCATTTGGATAAAACATTTATTCCAATTAATTAAGGTCAACTATATAAATCATTTTCTGTCATTCCACTCGATCAAGGGCCATATCTCTTAAAATAAAACAATCTTAATTATTCATTTTATGGATATCAAAGTAGATTGTTAGAAGTAAAATAGTGAGTGGTCAAGACTCCAATGGATATATATAGAGCTGTACACGAGTAGACTATGGCTCGAGTACTCGCTCGACTCGACTCGGAATACTCGACTCGTACTCGACTCGCCTGAGTTAGAGCCGAGTACGAGCGGGTTTTCACTACTCGTTTAGATTACGAGTAGAGTACGAGTCTATCAGTACTCAACTCGGTACTCGACTCGTACTCGACTTGTATAAGTGTATATAAACGCTCGAAAAAAAAAACCTACCCCACTCGTCGTTTTCAAGCAGCGCTCGACCCCTTCCCTCCCAGCAAGCTTTCAAAATATCTCTCTCTCTCTCTCTCTCTAGCCTCTCTCTCTCTCTCTCTCTCTCTCTCTCTCTCTCTCTCTCTCTCTCTCTCCCCTGTCCCCTGTCCGGCGTTGCTAGACCCTGCCGCTCGTCCCTGCGTCCTCTCCGGTGCCTCAGCTCGTCGTTGCCACTCGTCCGGTGCCTCAGCTTGTCGCTGCCACTCGTCCTGTCATCCGTCATCGCCCTGCCTTGCACACAGCTACCGGTCGTCCCTCTTCTGCTCGCCCGATAAGGCCTGGGGTTAATTTTTTTTTTTTTATTACTAATATATAGTAGAAATTGCTAATATAATTGTGGGATTAAGATCGTTGGAGGGGGATTGAACGCCCGGTCGGTACGATTGAAATTTCTAGGGCCCACTGTACTGTTTATTTGCCATCCAATTTTAGGGCCTGTTTGGCCGGGCGAACGCCTAGTCGCCCACCATTAAAAACTTTCTAGGGCCCACTGTACTGTTTACTTGCCATCGAATTTTAGGGCCTGTTTGGCGAGGCGAACGCCCAGTCGCCCACCAATTTTAGGGTCTGTTTGGCCGGGCGTGTTTACTTAGATTTGGATATGCTTCATTTTTTTTGGCACACATTAAAATGAGAGGGCAAAATAGATGGATATACAATACATACATTGAAATGACTTAATTTACTTTATAAATGACAGCTTACTTGTTACTTTGTTAGTGTTAAATGCCACCACTTTAAGATGCCTTTGGCTTTTCATTTGACATATTGTTATTAGTTAGTTAGATGATAAATGTCAATTTCAGCATGCTCCTTTGTTTGCATAGATATGAATTATTTGTATTGTTCTAGTTGTAGACTTGTAGTATAGGATAATCAGTTGTCCATTTGAGGATTTCTATGTTGCTAGACATAGATTCAGTGTGTTCTTGGATGCATAGAAATCATTCAAATTGTCTCTTTTTGGACAGTTCAGGGTTAGATAGATTATAATGTCTTCATTTATTCTAATTTAAATGCATATGTCTGTTCTGGTTTCGTCTCTCCTTTTTCTCTCTGGATATATTTCATGTATTTATTTTCATCGTCAAATGTCCACACTTTGTGTTGATGATTGACATGAGAATCAAATACAAGATTAATATATTCTGGAGAGATAAGGGGAGATGCTGCCGGAATTTCGGCGTAGCATTTAAATTGAAAAATGAAGCATTACAATCCATCTAACTTTAAATGGGTGACTGATTTAGACAATTAAGTAATTATGCTCGTCTAGCGGTCTAACTGTCTAGCCATCTAGGACCCTAGGTACAGCCATATAACATATCGAGAACTTTATTTTATAGATAGCTAGTCAAGACGAAAGCCCAAATACCCCTGGGGGTGCATCGGCCACATCTCCTCTAATAGTAGAGGGAGACACAGACACGTCAACCGCATGCAAAGGGAAGAAGAAGAGATCAGCAGTGTGGGATGATTTCGAAGATGTGACAGTTAACGGTGTACAGAAGATAAAGTGTAATAACTGCAAAGGGTTATTCAGCAAGATTGCAAGAGGATCTACAACACATCTAATTAGACATTTGAAGACGTGTCCTAAGAAAGCAAGACTCCCTCCTCCCGGCCAACAGACGCTGTCATTTACGAAGTCAGAATGGGACGACTCCCAAGGCGTAGTGTCCACTCATAAGTTTGACAAGGAGAAGCTGAATGAGTGGTTTGCTAGATTAGTGATTTTGGAAGAAAAACCTTTCAGAATGATTGAAAGTAAAGGGTTTAGGGCTTTCTGTCAATTCGTTAACCCTCGGGTCGAGAATGTCTCCCGCGTCACAGTGCAGAGAGAAAACATGAAGATGTACGCAAAGGAGAAGATGAAACTGAAAGAAAGTTTTAGCTTCAGTGAACAGAATAGCTTTGACTTCTGATTTATGAACGGCGACTAATCAAAGAAAATGATATATTTTATTAACCGCTCACTATGTCGTAAGGATTGGAAACTATGCAAGAGAATTTTGAACTTCAAACACCTTCCTCCTCCACATACTGGTTTACTTATTTCCGATTGCATCTATAGTTGTCTAGAAGGCTGGGGCATTGAGAAGAAAATTTCAGCAATAACTTTAGACAATGCTTCAGCAAATGATAGTGTCATTTCATGCTTACGTAACCAGTTCAGGGCTACAGGAAATTTATTTTTTTAAGGAAAAATATTTCAGGTTAGATGTTGTTTACATATTATAAATTTGATTGTACAAGAAGGGCTGAAGGTAATCGACGACACTATAGAGAACATAAGAGAAAGTGTGAAATATATAAGGGGGTCACCATCGAGGCTGAGTGTATGGAATGACATCATCCAAAGTTTGAATGTGCCATCTAAAAAAACGTTGAAGTTGGATGTCTATACACGTTGGAACTCGACGTATGAAATGTTAGATGCGACAATGGAATTATAACTTGCATTTCCTGAATATGCGGCGCGTAACAGAACGTATTCTTGGTTGCCGAACATACATGATTGGGCCAAAGCACAACAAGTTCACACATTTCTCCAAGTTTTCTACGATTGCACGAAGATTTTTTCTGGGAATCATTATCCAACCGCGAATCTGTTTCTTCCGTCTCTTTGAAAGATTAAGGATGCTCTGCAGAAAAATGCCAGTGCGGGTCCAGATTTCATACGTCAGATGACAGTTGGTATGAAGACGAAGTTCGATAAATACTGGTACGAATGTCATCTGTTGATGTCCTTGGCAGTTGTTCTTGATCCCCGTTGTAATATGGGATTGGTTAGCTTTATTTTCATGAAGCTTTATCCTATTGAAAGAGCGGCAGTAGAAACGTCTAAGGTTCGTGAAGCCCTTGAAGATCTGTATAAATCGTATGTTAATACTTTACCTGCAGTGGGTGTTGAAGAAAGTAAAGATGCAGATATTTCTGTACCTGGTAATCCGGATGTGCTAAATGAATACATATCATATTTGGCACAAACACGAATGGGAGTTGATACTAAGGAATCAGAGTTAGAAATGTACCTCAAGGAGTCAATCGTAGTGCGAGCTGAATTTGATGTGTTGGAATGGTGGAAGATGAGGGTTTGTGAATCAAAATACCCTACATTATCTGTGATGGCACGGGACATATTATCAATACCAGTTTCAACAGTGGCATCAGAATCCGCATTCAGCACAGGGAGCAGGGTTGTGAGCAAGTATCGAAGCTCACTTTCGTCAAACACAGTTGAAGCGTTGATTTGTACGCAAGATTGGTTGCGCCTGATATGGGGAGGAGATATGAATGATGATGATGAAGAAGAGGAGATTGAGATTCGTGACGAGTCTCTACCTACAGATCAATAATTATTTTCAATTTTTTAATTTTTTTGGCTGAATGTTGAATGATCTGTAATATTATTTCACTGCAACTACAAACACGAAAGTGTTGGTCCTTTTGGAATGTGGTTTGGAAGACTTTGAATCATTGATATTTATTTACATATGTCTGTTCATTTGCTTTTATTTTTGAATTTTGATACATTTATATTGCTTTCTTTTGTTGCTATATCAAGTTCAATTTATTTATCAATATTCTGATTTTTTTTTATTAAAAATTGAATGTAGATATGTCGTCATCTGAGCCATCGACAAACATTTGGGACTATGCTTCCCTAGTTGAATCACCGCCACGGTCTAAAAAAATAAAGATTAAGTGTGGTTTGTGTGGCGCAAAGTTTGTGCACAAGACTAATCGCTTTCACCTACACTTGTCATGTCGAGGTAGTGATGCAAAACCATGTCCCAATGCCCCTAAGGATGTCCAATTTTTTTTTCAAGCCCTGTTAGATTCGAATAGAAAGCCTTCCACTCCATCCAAACCTTCTGCTTCTGGATCTAGTACACAAATGACATTCACAAAAGATGCAGAGGAGGAAGCTAAATTAAAAGCTTTGGAGGAAGAACAATTCCAAATCGCCATAAAACGCAGTATGGAAGATGCTTCTAGACTTCAGCGATATTCGAGTCAAAGACAACACGATGTTGAAGCAGCATCAAGTTACTCGTCGAGTACGACAAACAAAAAGAAGAAAAAGAGTAACAAATTGAAATTCCTGACTCGTCTCGGTGAATTTTATAGGGCATTGGGTACTACATACAATTCTTCACATAAAGCAAGTTTGAAAAATCTAGTTAAAAGTGTAGAAGAGCACGAAGGAAAAATCTCTTCGCCTTCTGACTCAGAGGAAGTGAATCAATTTGTATATGAAAAAATAGATAGCAGTTCCGATGGATCCGATGACAATAAAGGAACAGGAAGACACTCATCTTATAGAGATTATTAGTTATAAATTATCATTTTGAACAATTTAATGTAATTATGTAAATACGTTAATGTAATTATGTAACAATGTAATGTAATTATGTGCATTTTATATATTTTATTGTCTCGTTTAACTTCGAATTCCAATTGACAATCGAATTGAAATTCAAATTAATTTCAATTTATAACTTGAACTTGGCTCAATGCTCGAATTAGTTACTCGAAAACCCTACTCGAATTGGGCTCAAATTCGGACTCGGACTCGGACTCGAACTCGCCTCGAAAACTCGCACTCGGTACTCAACTCGGACTCGACTTGACTCGTTTACTACTCGTACTCAGCTCGTACTCGGGCGAGTAGAGTACGAGCAGGGGCCAAAGGTTTGCTCCCCATAGGTGAGGATTTGATTCCCCTCCTTGGCGTTACTGTTCATAAAAATATCAAAGGCTGATAGAATGAAAAGATGATCTAAAAGGCAAGTGTTGGTTTCAGTTTTGGTTGTTATGAATTCTGTTGTTAATTACCTGTGATATCATGAAATCGACAATTGGATCTCTTAATGTTGATAAGCTGAGATTACACTCTACACTCATGGATCTTAATGTTCAGAATTTGTCCGATTGATGGATTAATACCTTGAACTTGATTATGGAATTTACCTTGCACTTGAATCCAAAATAAAGTAATGCCCAACATTCCTGAATTTTAGAATTTTAGTATCTAGATTGTGTCTCGAAGATCACCTGAGTTCATAGAAATTGTTCTGTAATTCTCAACTTAATTTTCGCATACTTTGCTCGGGACTAGCAAAATGCTGGTTGGGGGTTGTGTTGAGGGTCAAATATTGCATATCAGACCCCAACTATTGCCTGGATTTACGAACATGAAACCATTTAATGCCCTATTTTAATCGTGTTTGTGATGCAAGGTACATTTGCAAGCGTCAACTGAAAAAGATGCTAAAAGCCGAGATTTAATGCTCAGATTTCAGAAAAGCATGGGACGGACCCCAGGGGACCAAGATCGACAAAATAACACGCCTGAGACCCGAGAAAATTGAGAAACTGAAGCTCAAGTGGCCTAAAATTGGTACAGAATGCAAGATCATAGGGTTCCCACCATCCGTTCAGCTCGAAACTTCATATATGGACTGAAGACCTTAAATAAGCCGTACACATCAAAGTTCAGCCGTTCGATCCCTGCGGAAGTGACTAAATGGACAGATAAGGCCCTAAGATCCTGATTTGGGGCCCGCCTAATATCTGGATATGCTTAAAATTTGGTCTCAACCGCTTAAAATGGATGAGCAAGCAAATGGACGACGTAGATTTTTCATACACATCAATGAGGACTCTACAGTGCATCATGTGCACCACACTCATCCGTGCAACGGATGTGCACCTAGCCGACCGCCTTCCAAATCCGGATCGGATTTGAATCTCGCCTACGGAAACGGAACAGAGACTTACGGGCAGTCTTCGTGGGCCACCATCATGGTCCGAATGACCAATCTGGACTGTTCATTAGAATCCCAGTGTCCGTATTCTCATGGCCTAGGTGACGAAATGAGATGAAACAGCGAGGATGGGTCCCTATCAGTTCAAACGCAGGAATGGACGGTAGAGGCAAAGACTGAATGGGCCACACTAAATGTGATAAAAAATGCCCATGTCTGACCTATTTTCCGAGGGGAATGCAGTGAATGGCTTGGATTTCTCAGATTTAGTGTGGCCCATTCAGTCTTTGCCTCTACCGTCCATTCCTGCGTTTGAACTGATAGGGACCATCCTCGCTGTTTCATCTCATTTCGTCACCTAGGCCATGGGAATACAGACACTGGGATTCTAATGAACGGTCCAGATTGGTCATCCGGACCATGATGGTAGCCCACGAAGACTGCCTATAAGTCTCTGTTCCGTTTCCGCAGGCGAGATTCAAATCCGATCCGGATTTGGAAGGCGGTCGGCTAGGTGCACATCCGTTGCACGGATGAGTGTGGTGCACATGATGCACTGTAGGGTCCTCATTGATGTTTATGAAAAATCTACGCCGTCCATTTGCTTGCTCATCCATTTTAAACAGTTGAGACCAAATTTTAAGCATATCCAGATATTAGGCGGGCCCCAAATTAGGATCTTAGGGGCTTATCTGTCCATTTAGTCACTTCCGCATGGATCGAACGGCTGAACTTTGACTTGTACGGCTTATTTAAGGTCTTCAGTCCATATATGAAGTTTCGAGCTGAACGGATGGTGGGAACCCTATGATCTTGCATTCTGTACCAATTTCAGGCCACTTGAGCTTCAGTTTCTCAATTTTCTCGAGTCTCAGGCGTGTTATTTTGTCGATGTTGGTCCCCTGGGGTCTGTCCCATGCTTTTGTGAAATCTGAGCATTAAATCTCGGCTTTTAGCATCTTTTTCAGTTCACGCTTGCAAATGTACCTTGCATCACAAACACGATTAAAATAGGGTATTAAATGGTATTATGTTCGTAAATCCAAGTGGTAGTTGGGGTCTGATATGCAATATTTGACCCTCAACACTCATTCATAGGGCTTGAGTCATCCAATCGGCCTAATCCAATCTAACACTGGTTGGATTTTCTACTTCAATTTTATGAAATGACTGGGTTAGTTGCAGGTGGATGCGAAGGATTCCCCCCTCTGTTTTTGTTTTTCGTTTTTTGTTTTGAGGAATTGGTCTGTTGGTCCAGCTATATGGATGGACCATGCTTCCAAAATCTCATTGATAGACTGAAATAGGGTAGATAGTTGAAAAGTACAGCAGCTGTTCTCTTTGAACTGACAGACACAAGATTGATGGATTATATCTTTTCTTATTCAAGATATGCTACTGAAAAAAAGAAAAAAGGTGGATCCGAAGGACATGGCTTGCAAGTGGTAAATAATGTAAGTGTTGTGACGGGAACAGTACTTCATCTTCATTCATTAAATGCCTTAAAAAAAAAAAAATTACCGAAAGCAAAATGACATTTTTAATGTGACATTTTCTCTATTTAAAAAATAAAAAAAGAATAAAATTGTTTAGTTTTCTTGAAAAGTCAATTTATCAAAAAGATGTTGCCTAGGATCTAATATTTTAAATGGTAAAATTGATGGGAAAAAAAAGTTTTTCTTTTAAAATTGCAATTCAAACACAAAAAATTGAAATGAGAATCATTTTCCAATAACAAAACTAACAAGAGTAAAGGATTTTATTTTCCTAAATGTGATGTCACTTTTTAATTCTTCTCATATCACATGTATAAAATCCTCCATTCATTAAGTTCACCAATCCTTGTTCATCCTTGATCCAAAAAATTAGGCTGATTTTACACACAGGTGCACCACCACATAAAAAAAAAAAAAAAAAAGAAGCTTTAACTTCACATGATACTGCCTGAGTTTTGGAATACTGTGATTTTTGTATAATTCAATTGTTCCTACGAAGCACATCAGATGATTGAACTGGATGGCATAGAATCCTACAATAGCCCTGTGGAAAACTAATGGTGGAGTGTCCTGATTATTAGGGTGGACATGAAGCAGTGTTTCTATTGGACTGTGTGGATCTCATGAAAGTTCCACCAATATGGCACTGTGGTTGTTCATGGCACTTTAGTTAACTAGCATGAGGTGTGCTAACCATGTGTCACCATGGAGAAGTGGACTGGGCTTAATATATTTTATCCACCGCCAATTAAAGAACACTATATAAAAGCTTAGGACCTATATTGGAAATGACAACATCATCATTTCATGCAAGAGTCTTTATTTTTTCTCCACGGCTTCCACCCGTGATACATAGGTGTGGCATGGGATGGATTGCATACAACTTCCGCGCGTCCATAGCTGGGCAAAAAACTGTAATATCAAGAAGTCTCTCAAATGGGTCAAACGCATAGATGTTGTTGCCCAAGATATTAAATCTTATTCGTTCAGGAGACAACCTTGATTTTAGAAATATATAAAAGAGAACTTTCAATTATTTAATTTATTTTTTTTTTAATTTAAATTTATTTGAAAGGTGAGAATATATCACCTGAAACTTTGTTGCAGGTGGGCACCATAAAAAGACATTGGGCCATGACAAAGAAACAGCAAAAAGCCAAAAAAAAAGAAGAAAAAAAAGAGTAAAATAAAAAGTAAAATTATAAGCAGTAGAGATACATGACATCCAAAGCCACAGGGACATGCTTGTGGTTTTGGACATACATTTGGTAGTGAACCTTTTTTATTTTTATTTTTATTTTTATTTTTAACATTTTGTTTTTGTTTTAAAAATAATGGGAGCGCAACACCTCTAAATTTAGAAGAGAAGAAGAACTAAGTTTTCTTTAGCCAAAAAATCGTTTCATAAACCATGGGCAACTTTACAAGCATACTGACCAAGTTTGTGTGTGAGATTAGGAAAGCTCAGTTTATACACACACACATGCATTTGACCATTGCAGTTATCTCACAATACATGTGGCAGGGTAATTTACCCATATGGACCGTCCATATTGTTACCCATACTGTCGCTAATAAATGGCTCAAAATACATCTTTATTTTTATTTATTTATTTTTATTTTTATGAAAGGTGGGAGCACACCACCTAATTTTTTTAATATCATGAACAGATGTACAACCATAGATGAAGGAGGTCTCCACAGAAAGATAAATCGAAGCCACCCTGAAGATGACTGAGCTTCAAAATATCCTCTCCTACAAGCATAGAGATAAGACTCTGAACCACCTCTATACGGAAATGGCAGCCACTAACGCAAAAACCAGTAGCCCAAACCTTGAGCTGGGAGCGAAGAAGCACTAGATAGGAGCCAGCGACCTAGAAGCGTAAACCGCAGGCCCTACAGCCTTCCACTCCAGCAGAGATCCCCACCCTAAATGATCCACCCGATCACAGCCAGCCCTGCCACCACCTAACAAGTAAAGCAGAATAGCAGTCCACCAATAGATCATAGCAGTCAAATATTCCTACATGCCACCCATCAACCAGTCACACTAACAGGCTTACAAAGTTACAGTTCCTTCTACTCAAGCTCCTGTTTCGGGTTTCTCCTAATAATCCCTACCCCAGCATTGTCAAGCACTAAAGCTCTCCTAATCATTTGTGGGAGGTCAGCTCAGCTTGTGTAGAATTTGTTGGGGCATCCTTCGCTAGCCATCCTTGCTATGGTATCCGCTACCGAGAAGTTTTTTTTTTTTTTTTTTTTTTTAAAAAAAACCTATAGATTGGATGATTCTGATCGCCTAATCAAGTGGGCTTTAGGAAACAAAAGTGATTGATAGTCAAACGTTTAAGAGAAGGTGAAGAGATGATGGGTTGTGTCAAACAACCATTTACTCCAAAAGCTTAAGCTGTTAGAGTGTGGTATATCAATATATCAAGGGACTTGATCACTTCAACACCCCCCTGTACATGTGGGGTGGGAACTCCACACGGGAATATACTGACGAGGGTGGAGGGATGCTCATCGCATAAATAGGCCAGGCTTGATTTCCCGGTCCTTGGGCTGGACCTGGTTTTTCTTGACCCCCCTTGGGAGAATAATAAATTTGAGAGGCATATTTGCTGCTCTCGAGATTCAAACATGACCTTTCGCTTTAATACCATGTCAAACAACCATTTACTCTAAAAGCTTAAGCTGTCAAGTGTGGTGTATCAATGTATATCAAGGGACTTTATCACTTCAATGGGTTGGGCTTTCTAATAAGTGTGCGTGTGTGTGTGTGTGTGTGTGTGTGTGTGTGTGTGTGTGTGTGTGTGTGTGTGTGTGTATATAAAAGACATCTGTGATATTAAGGCCCACTGACTGAACAGAACTGATTGGTACATCACCGATCCATCTGATTTGTTCCGCTGTAGATGAAGTGAAGCGACAACAGCACTTTGATAGAATTAGGATCGTGCATTAAGAATCATACGGTTCTGATCCTTGGCATGACCCATGTGATGAACGGTTGAGCACTGAACTATGGGCCTCCTTCATGTTGGATGTGAGGCATTCGCAAATATGAAACAATAAAATCTCCTATTCCTATCATTCAAAGCCTCTGATCCATATCCGAATAAAACATTATATAAACAAAAATCCCAATATTTCTAACAGGTTTACTAAGCCAACACGTATGGTCAACACGTGTGTAAAATCTGGCATTCCATCAGGTGGGTGACACTGATTAGATCTTCCAGCTTAAAATATCAAGCTGTTTCACTCCTAAGGTGGCCCATACTGTTAGAAGCAATTGTACATCTTAAACTTCTTTCTAGCCATCCAAAATGGCCTGATCTCTAGGTCTGTAGACCTAAACAGCTTGGATCTCAAACATGTGTGCCATATTGGCACGTGTGTAGACTTAGCAAACTTTGAATTTGTACATGACAATAAACCAAGAAAAGATAAATAAATAAGAGAAGCCATCTTACTTGCATAGATTAGTGAAATAAAAGAACAAGGCAGCTCTCATATACTCCCCCTCTAAGGGATTCCCCAGAGAAGCCCTTGAGGGAGAATGAATGATAGATGCCTTGGAAGAAAATAATCTCTCACACCCTTCCTTCTACCGTCCATCTCCACCTTGCATGCTAATACCAAAGAGAGGTGGGCCATTTATATAGGCCTATGGTTGTGGGGACCCTGAAATCTTTGATGATTTTGCATAGATAAGATGTGATAAAGAATAAGTTCCTCTTGTTTGTCGATTAGGATTCTTCCATAATCTCAACAGAAGATTGCTTTTTCTAAGATAATATCTTATGGCATTTGGTCACGTGCCAAAAATTTCAAAATCTAAATTATTATACACATGCATACGCTATTGAAAGTGGGCCATACGTGAAACATTGAACCTACCCAATGAATCGATTGCAACCATTTGATTAGTGATGTACAAATGATCACGAAGAGATAGAATTTTAACTGCACACTTGGAGGCATTGGATGGCAAGTTACTTTACATAAGCCATTTATACCTCAAGCTGCTTATCTTAATTTCTACTTTTTTTAGTAGATAAGGAGTCGTTTGGCACCTTGGATTGGAGGGGATTTGAGGGGGTTTCAAATCCCCTGGTTGTTTGGTAGCATAAAGTAATTGGGGGTTTCAAATCCAGGGGGTTTCCAATCCCCACTTTGAGGGGGTTTGTAATCGACGGTGAGAGTTTGGATTACGCCTAAAATTATTTCAATAGTTGCAAGTGTAACATGTGTGTCCCTATACGCTATCATTCTATTGGGCATATGACCCACTAATGATGATCAGCACCGTCCAAACATTGTCCATATAAATCAATGATTAAAAATTGTTGGTTAGTCACTCAGACATGATCTTATGCTTGTGGTCCATCTAAGACTTGGAATTTCATTGTTTTTGGGCAAAGCATATATTTCAGCGGGCTTATCACAACCACTGTGTCAAAAATTACATCTCACTAATTAGAGATATTAAAGTTGATTTAGTAATTAAATTCAAACCCCTATAAATATACCATGAATAGGTACTTTTGAATTAAAGTTATTCACACTCCAGGGTGCCAAACACACGGGGAGGATTGCAAATCTAGGGGATTTCTAATATGAAATCCAGGGGGTTTCAATCCTTGGGTTCCTAATCCACGCTCCCAAACAGGGTACGTGTAGTAAACAACATACTCATTAGTTAAAATATAGAAAAATATGTTTGGTTTTTACTTATTTTCAAGTTTGTTTGGTCCACTCTTAATATCCATCCTCCATCATGTGGGCCCAACTTTTGATGTGGACAGTTCTTTATATGCCCACCTTTACTCTGTCTTCAATGTAAACCAACTATCATGTGTGGCCTACCATCAGCGTAGACCATGCACCTCGCGAGGCCCACCTTCAATGTATGCTATCCATCATGCGGGGCCGATTCTCGGTTGTCCGAAAAGGCTGAATGGTTCAGATAATTGTAGATGTATGTCATATGTACAGTATAGAATGTGGGCCGATGGGAAAATTTATCCTCCTAAGGTGGACTGGATCTTATTCCATGTTTGGTTAGAAAGTGACAATGACATGGGATATGGCTCTAGAACAGGATGTGACCCTGATAATGTGGGAAGGTTGGTTTCGTTGACCCTTTGCCAAGCTTAAGAGGTGCCTTCTATCCCCACTGAGGGAATAAAGTATACTAGGAATAATGTGGCCTGTAAACAAGTTGATATTTCTCCATTGACCTTCAAAAGGATATCATTTGGAACCTCTCCTTTTTCTTCCTCTTGGCTCTTTTCTAGAGCCCGGTCACACCTGCCAGCATGGTCCAAGCTATGCCAAATCTGCGTCAGTTCATCTGTGGGCCTTACCTGGTAATTTGACTCTCCCAAATCAGATCGGTGTGCTCATCAGGTGTGTAATAAGAATGAACCCATATAATAATTAACCTTCTCATTTAAATTAGAGAACTTTATAAAATACTACCTCATTAATACCTAATTTACATCCGGGTACCTTTTAAAATTAACTATTCATTAGGTTACCTCATTAATGAAGATAATTGTCAAATGGGTACCTTCCATCACTTTTCTCTTCCATCACATTTTTTTATTATTCATAAAATGACAAAAATAGCCATCATGTTATTAACTTAATTAAGTCGGATCGAAGGAAGAATAAACATTGGTATTGGGTTGATGTGGCACTCTTATCTTATTATTATTATTATATTATTATTATTATTATTATTATTATTAATTAATTAATTAATTAATTAATTAAAAAAAAGAATTTATTAATAGGAGATGGCTATATACTGGACTCATACACTTGGGCCAACCCGAGACAGTAAACAAACTCCCGATCGAGTTTGCCTATCATATAACCCAAAGAGCGAAACCAACAATATAACTGTCCACGACAGAACCTGGCAACCAAATCTTCTCCCTCCCTTAGGTTATCCAACTCACACAGCCTAGGAGGAGGTTTCCTTGGATAGTGCGGCGAAGATCAACTATAAGTGTGAAGGACCTATCCCATTGGGCCTCTTGCTCTCCAATCGAGTCAGCCCATCAGCAACACTATTAGTTTCTCTCGGGCTATGAACAATTCGAATATGAGCCTTCCTCATGACCTGGCAAACATCATGGCTTTTGTTGTTGCCAATTCAATCAAATAAGGTTATACGTATGAAAAGGGTCTATAAATGGGTATGATGCGTGGGTGTGGCAGAGCCTATTGAACTCAAGGTTTGATTGAAATGCTGATGTTCCTCTATGATGAGATGGACAAATTAGAGATTGAACACAAGATCCAATTATTCTCTCAACGACCGGATGTGCTTTTTGTTCAAGTGATTTGTGAAAGGGTAGGAGTTAGCCATTCCAAATGGATTCTTTTTACCTTATGACAATAGATGTGAGTCTATGAACTTAAAAGACCTTTTCTTTCACCAGTACTTTCAGCTCAATATTTATCAAAGAGACAAGAATGTATAGATAAATGAAAGAAGGCTAAACAATGCCAATTTTATTAATATTTGAATGTATGACCCATTACAATTGACGGAGCATTAAATAACTAAAGAAATAAATGAAAAAGAAGGATAAATACCTGATTCATTATTGGAACATACGATTCGAGGTGGCTGGTTAGCAGGATGTGATCGGATGTGTATTATCAGCTAAAACTATCTAAAAAGTAGGTGGACGCTCTCATCTATAATGAGATCAAATGCAACATTAGAGTCATCCCTGTATATCAACGGTAACTTGCAATCTCTCGGTGGATTTCTTCTGAAAGGTGGTGGCTTCACCTCTTTATATACCTCAATCTGCAGCTCAAGAGATTCCCTAAGTGTCCTACCATTGTCTAATTCCACATTAGTAATTGACTTTTTCGTTTTCTTTCGCTCATCTTTTCAAAACAAGAAACTCTCATAAAATTTGACGTCCCAACTAATAATGATCTTTTGTGAAGCACAGTCTAATAACTTGTAATGTTTCACCCCATCACCATAGCCAACAAAGGTGTACTTTTTTGCTTTTTGATTTAGTTTATCTATCTTAACAGATGATATATGAGAAAAAACATCACAACAATAAATTATAAAATCCAAGTAATTAACTGCCTGACTACTCCGCGTGCGCTTTCTCAGGAATTTTACAAATAATAACCGTAGAGGAAAATCTATTCACCAGATAAAAATCTGTAGAAATAGCTTCGGCGAAAGCTTTTTGCCCAACCCAGAATTGTTCAACATACTTCGAGCCCTTTTAAAAAAAGTTTGGTTCATACGTTCTATCACACCATTCTTCTATGACATATGCCTCATTATGTTGTGCCTAACTATTCCCTCATTCTTACAATACTGATAAAATTCTATTGAAATTAAATTTCCATTATTATTTATCATCAAAAGTTTCACTTTTTTTTTTTTTTCTATTTGTTTTTTCAACCATTGCTTTCCATATCTTGAAAGTGACAAATATATTGGATTTATGTTTCAAAATATAAACTTAAACATTCTTAGAGAAGTCATTTATAAATATAATAAAGTAATGGGAGTTAGGTCACAATAGCAAAAATCAAATGGGACCTTTGGATATATATATATATATATATATATTTAACCTTCCAATAATATGTACCAACCAATATTTAGATAATCAAATAAGACCAATTTTTGGTTCACGATACATCAAACCATGACACATAATGCATGTCAAATCTTTTTAAGCTTATTGGCCAACATGGATTTTCTTTTTTGGAAGAGAATTTTATTAACAAAAGGGGCTATACAGGGCGGAGATACATTGGGGCAGCCCATTGGCACGAAAGATGCTACGGGCTGCCTATTGTAAAGACTCTACAGCCTAAAAACTAAAGCGGGGCCAGCCGATCCACAAGGATGTCTAGAATTTCGAAATCCCTGAAATTGGGTGGATTTTGATATGCATAGATTTTAATGGATTTGAAATCATAGCTCTAAACTGGCATTTTAAAAAGAGAGCTCTTTTGAGCTTTGGATTCCTCTCAAATCCAAATCCCCAATTTCTTGCTGTCAAACAACCAAAAACAACAACATATCTCCACAAATCCCTCCCATTCTACGCTGCCAAACGAGAGAATAAATTAGTCGGATTATGGGCAAATGTATGATATTGCAGTACTTACGTATAATTCATCACACTTTACTAGAATATCAAAACTCTCCTCTTATTTAGGCCATGTTTGGACACGAGAAGGTTAATTTCAATGGCCAGCATCTCCATACCCATTATTTGCTGTGGTGTGGGCCTCATGTGTTTTAGATCTTTCTAATTTTTAGGCCCACATTCTAGGATGAGCTGGTACGACAGATTGAAGGAGTAGATATATCTAAAACATATATCGCAATGGATCCCACAGAGCTTTTTGTCATACAGCTCCCAGCAAAGAGTTGCGGGAAATTCGCGTCCATTACAGTGGTACCCACCAGATTGATACATGAAGCGTGAACGAACATCAATGGATGAGATTGGCCCTTAAATCACCATCGACCGGCTAAGAAAAGGCCCTCCACATACACAACTTCAACTCTGCGAATCATGCCTATGACAAATATTATAAAGCATTTTATTTTAAAAGATATCTCTTATTGAGATTATGAGAGAGACCGAAGTTGGCAAACAAGAGGAATTTATTCTTTTATCTCATCAATTAGCCAAAGGAAAATATCAAAGATCTTATCGGCCCCACATACATGGCCCTATATATATAAGTAGTTGGCTTGCTTTGTTATGAAGCATGGATGGTGTGCGGGTTATCTATTTCTTCTACATCTTCCAGGGCATCTTGCATGCACTCTCCCTCAAGGGCTTCGATCCTCACCTGCCATCATCTCTTATTATAGGTGGATGTTGAAGCCCTTTGGGTTGAGTACATGACAGCTGCCCTTGCTCTTCAATGCCCTGAGTTTGCACTTTCTCCGCTACAGCTAGTAACCTGAGAGGGAGGGAGAGAGAGAGAGAGAGAGAGAGAGAGAGAGAGAGAGAGAGAGGTGGTGGGTGTCACTCTTAGGCGGAAGACGAGAGGCTTGCTGATGATGGCACGCCGGGGGGTTGGGAATTGAGATTTAAGTATGGCTGTTTGCCAAACATACTTATGTGTTGAATCAGTAGCAGCTAAGATATGCTACTTAAGGCATACTTGAAACAAAACGACTCAAGATTTGAACATGCCCTTGAAATCATATTAGTTGGATACCTTTATGTGGTCACCATAATCATGCCATAGACCAAAATTCAGGCTCGCACAGTCTTAAAGAAGGATCTTCAAGCACTTTGTTTATTTATTATTATTAGGGTTTTGCTAAAAGCCCTTATGAGGTCCACAAAACTTTTAATTGATATGTTAGATGTCTTATCATTAATTTGAATAGTCTGTTCGAAGCAAAAACAAGCTGCCCATTATGGTCCCTGCAAACACCACCACTTCCACCTCCACCAGGATTCCACCTAGCCAACCCATCAACATTGAGCTTTAGCCAACCCCATTAGGCTTAATCTATTTAGCAAACCTATTTTTTATATCGAACCCTCATTCATTGACTTTCAGCCCCAAGGATCTCAGGGTGAGGTCTTCTCAGAACTCATGGTTGTTGTTAATGTATTTATGCGAGGTTGTCTTACTTAGTCTATAAAAGAACTCATTTACAATGAGAAAAAAATTCATTTCATTTTTGAGTTATAGAAAAAAGAAAAATACTCTCCGGCAAATTTTCAGCAGAAGAAAAGAGTTAAGTAATTCATCTTTGATTGTGAGTGATTCAAACCCATACTGATCATGTGATTCCCAATTCATCAGCAACTTCTCTCCAGTTTATTAGCACCACTTTGTTATTGTAGAAATTTTCAGTTTTGATAGGGAGAGGGAGATCCGAAACCTGCCTGAAGAAGAGGCTTCCCTGAAGCTCGCTCCCCAAATGGGCTAGCCCATCTACCGGGTAATTTCCTTCTCTCAGGACGTGAACAAAACTAATAAGCCCCCTCTTCTTCAGTCTTTCTATTCTGGCTGACCAATACCACCAATTCCAAGCCATTTGGGACAGGCAATTCAGAGACTCCACCACAAGCTTCGAGTCTGATTCGACCACCACCTTGTATAGGCCTTGGTTTAAACAATGGGTGAGGCCATCATACAAGGATCGCAACTCAGGTCTGTTGTTGGAACCCACCCCATACCCTATAGAGAACGTGAAAAGGAGGTCGTCGTTTTCCCTTCTACAAATGCCTATGCCTCCAGACATCCCCAGGTTTCCTCTACCTGACCCATCCACATTCAATTTAACCTATCCCTTCTCTGGCTTAAACCACTTCACTAGAGCATACTCTTTTCTTGGAGGACTTGTAGCTATTACCCCAACTCTCCGAGGATTAGCCGATTGATCATCAATAGAGTTTTGGGAGTAGGAGTCCTCTTACTAAACCACGTCAGCCACCCCTTTGTTGGAAGTCCAAACCAAAACCAGTGCATCTTCCCACTGTTCGCTGGATTCTCAAGGACCATAAATGATGGAAGAAGCTTCCAGCAAACAGGGTGTTTTTCTCCATGCGACTGTTCAGTTCCAGATGCAATCTTTTAAATGTTTCTTTTGATATTTGTTATAGCAGTTAATACCTTGCCCCTATAGTGTAATTTAAATGGGCATTTGTGTCTTTTCACCTTGATGGAAAAGTCTATATAAGGAAGTTCATGTAATCCGTTTGGAATCAAGTCAAGTCAGCAAGCTTGTAAGCAATATAAGAATTACAAAGTTTCTCTTCTCTTCTACGTGTCCAGTGAGCTCAAACCCAAGGCTTTGTAAAGCCAAGCAAACTCTGGCTAATATAGCCAATAAACTGGTATCAGAGCACAGGTTTTTCTCCTACGGGGAAGTTTTTCCAGCAGTTTTTCAGCGAAGTATAGATTTTTCTGAAAAAAAAAAAAATCTGTTTAAGAAAATTTTCTGCTTCCTGGTTGGAGATTGTCAGCAGTTTTTTTTTTTTTTTTTTCAAGAAAAAAAAATTCAGATTGGAGGGCCGAAGCTTTTGCTGTTTGAAGCTGCCGGCAAATTGTTCCCAGCGAAAAAAAAATCCGTTAAAAAAATTGTTTTCTTCCAAGCCAAAATTTGAAAAATCTGTTTGCAAAAAATCTGGCTAAAGAAAAATCTATTTAAAAAATTCACATTGCAGAGTTCAGTTTTTTTTCTACAAGAGTTTCCAGCATTTTTCAGCCAAGTCCAGATTTTTCTGAAAAAAATCTGTTGCAAAGCCAAGTTTTTTGAGTTCCCTGTTGAAGTTGCCAGCGGTTTTTTATTTTTTCCCAGCCAAAGGAAGAAAAAGCTATTTCAGCATTTTTTTTTTTTTTTTTTTTTTTGTCAGCCAAAGAAAAAATAAAAATAAAATCAGGACTTCAGCTATTTTGTTTTTCAGCCAAAAACTGTTAAAAAGAAAAAAAATCAAATTTTCCGCATTTTTTTTTTCAGCCAAGAAAAATCAGATTTCAGCAAAAAAAAAATAATAATATAAATAAAAAATAAATCAGATTGTAGAAGTTTTTTTTTTTCAGCTAAAAAAAATCTGTTAAAAAAAAAAAAAAAAAAAAAAAAAAAAAAAAAAAAAAAAAAAAAAAAAAAAAAAAAAAAAAAAAAACCATATCTTCTATTCCATCCTTCTCTCCCTTCATTAAAAAAAAAAATCAGTTATTTCTTCCTTAAAAATAGAAAAGATGGCTAGCTCAATCCAGCCACAGGTTCCTACATTGTCTAAGGACAATTATAAAAGGTGGTGCATCCAAATAAAGGCGTTATTCGGGTCGCAAGAACTATGGGAGATCGTTACTGATGGGTATGTGGAACCCACTATGGAGAGAAGAAGCCGCCTTCACCAACGAAGAAAAGACGGTTCTAAAAAATCAAAGGAAGAAAGATAACAAGGCGTTGTTCCTCTCTATCAAGGGTGGATGAATCAACCTTTGAAAAAGATTGCCGAAGCGACATCAAGCAAGCAAGTTGGGATACTCTTGGCACCATCTTCAAGGGTGTTGATCGAGTGAAGCGGGTTCGCCTTCAAACACTAAGAGCCGAGTTTGAAGCAGCGCACATGAAGGAAGGTGCGAGTATCTCTGACTACTTCTCACGTCTAATGGTTATTATTAACAATTTAAAAAGAAATGGTGAAAAAGTTGAAGACATACGTGTCATTGAAAAGGCAATGCGATCTCTCACAACCAGTTTGAGCATGTGGTTGTGGCGACGAAAATCAAAGGACCTTGAAAAACTGTCCATTGAAGAACTGATGGGATCATTGCAAGTGCATGAGCAACGAATGCAAAAGAATGCTGGTTCAAGCTTGAACATGCTTTAGAATCTAAGTTCACTCTAAATGAACAAAAGAATGGCCATACACAACGAGGCGGTCGTGGCACTAGCAATCGTGTAAGAGGCAGAGGGCGTGGATATCATCCAAACCATCAACAAAATCAACAAAAGTTTACCAATTTCCGTGGAAGAGGAAATGGTAGAGGCCGATTCACACGTGGTACTGGAAACACAAAGAATGTTCAATGCCACAATTACAAGAAATTCGGCCATTATGCCTCTGAGTGTTGGAGCAAAGTGGATCAATATGAACGATCCAACTTTGCTAAAACATCACACCATGAACAAGAAGTCTCTACACTCCTCCTCGCACAAGAAAAGGCATGTGAACGGCCAGATGTGTGGTATCTCGACACGGGTGTAAGCAACCACATGAGTGGTAACAAAGAACTGTTCGTGGAACTCACAGAAGGAGTTTGTGGCGACGTGAGTTTTGGCGACTCATCAAAGGTACCCGTGATAGGCAAGGAAAAGTTAAAATCTATTAGAAGAATGGTGAGCCAAATACATCTTAATGTGTATTACGTACCAAACATGAAAAATAACATCCTAGTATCGGCCAACTCCTTGAGAAGGGGTATGTCATACACATAGAGAACTGCTCACTCTCTATAAGAGATGCTCACAAGAGACTTGTGGCTGAAGTCCAAATGGCGAAGAATCGCATGTTTCCGCTCCATATTAATACAAAGGCTGAGAAGTGTTTTTATGGACTCGTGAAGAATGATTTATGGAGATGGCATCTTCGCTTTGGGCATCTCCATTTCAGTGGCCTGAAACTTTTATCCTCATCAAGCATGGTGCATGGCTTGTATTCACTCCCCAAGTATAGGGTTGTGATGTAGTAATAATCTCGGTAAGACCGAAGTCGAATCCACAGGGACCGAAACCTGTACGTAGTCTGAAACTAACTAGAACTAGAACTAGACTAAGATGAATTCTAAATCAAATAACAATTGAGAAATAATTGTGAAATAATTAATCTAAAACTTTAAGAAATTCAGAGGAAGGGAAACTAGGGATTTAGAGGATCCACTTGTAGAGATCAGGGAGATCTTATGCATGTATCACAAATCATGGAAATTAAATGAATTGATGTTGATACAGTTTTCAAGAGATGAGAGGTATATGAATTAGAATGGATTCCATCACCAAACCATGCCCAGGAGGAGACAAAGCAAACAACAGAATTAAAAACTAATTACAAACCAGTCAACATGTTTATGAAGGCTAGGAAGGGTATCGACATCCAAACCATGCCCAAGAGACGATGGTAAACAACAGGGCTTCCGACGTCCATAAACATTAAAAGGCAAGGGAAATACTCAAAGCCATTGCAAGAAACCATTGTAATTTCAGTCACAACAGACCATTAAAGACTAAAAAAATATTCTCTTAATAAAACAAATATCAAAGTTAAATTCATAATTAAAACCAAGTTATAAACATAAAATTTAATCTCCCATCCCATACAAGCTTCACCTTAGCCCTAGCTAAGGGGGTTAGCCAGACATGAATGGGCTAATCTCCTTAGAATCCATAGAAAAAAATAGAAAAAGAAAACAGAAAAACCCTCTCTGTCTGCCTTCACGTCCAAGCCGAGCTCCCAAGTTCCAGCCGTGAATCCTCCTCCCTTTCTCCTCTCTCTCTCTCTTTCTTATAGGCCAAGATGTGTGAAGAACGAGTTCCGCACCCTCTTTACGCATTGTAATTTGCCCAAGAGAGCGGACTGCCCCACCTCTGTTTTACGCAGCAAAGAAAACTTCTTGCGTTTGGACTGAATCCGAGACGAATGGTCATCCATTTCGTGGATTCCGACTGCATAGGAAGGGTGAAAACCCTCCTCTCCACCTTTTGGACGGTCTGGATCATTGATCCGACTTCGTATGTGATCACATAATGGCCCACAGGGGCCGGTTTTCTTGGCGCAGGCGGACTGCGAAGCGGACCTGCGTTGGTTCTTGACGGGGCCCACTTCTGCTGACGTTGGGACAAATCCATACCGTCCACCAGATTCCTCTCAGAATTTCGGTCAGGATGGACTGGTTTTTGTCGAGTTTTGGTGTGGTCCACTGATGGTTTGCTTCCGCCGTCCATCCTATATTTGATCGCAATTTACACATGTGCGCACACATGGGACAAAAATTTCACCTAGGCGAGGGTAATACCCCCCCTTTGGTCACCTTGAACGGTCCAGATTGCTGTTTTGAATGAGGGGGTGGGCCCACAACATGAAACCGGCGGACGACAGCGAAAACGCTGTTGCGTTTTTGGATTTAGAGAAGAAAAATGTCGGTCAGCGCAGCGCTGACCGACTGTACTTCATTCGGTGCACCGCGCCTGTGCGTGTGCTTGTGCACACTCACCATGTAAAGTGGGTCCCACCTGATGTGTACGAAGAATCTGCTCCGTCCAACCTGTTTTCACATAATTTAAACGGTTGAGACCAAAATTGAAATATTTCCAGATATCAGGTGGGCCCCACTTCAAGGAATTTAGGGGCTGATCTGCTTGTTGAGCCACTTCCACAGGGGTCGAACGGCTGAAAATCGACGTGTACGGTTTATTGAGGTCTTCCGGCCATATATGAAAATTTGAGCTGAATGGATGGTGGGAACCCTGTGATCTTGCATTCTGTACAAATTTCAGGCCACTCGAGCTTCAGTTTCTCGATTTTCTCAGATCCTGGCGTGTAATTCCGTTGATCTTGGTCCCTGGAGTCCGTCCCCTTGCTTTGGTGAAATCTGAGCATTAAATCTCGGTTTTAACATCTTTTCAGTTCACGCTAGCAATGTACCTTGCATCACAAACACGATTAAAATAGGGCATTAAATGTCATCATGTTCATAAATCCGATAATAACTGGGGTCTAATATGCAATATTTGACCCTCAACACAACCCCCAACCAGCATTTTGCTAGTCCCGAGCAAAATATGCGAAAAATAAGTTGAGAATTACAGGGCAGTTTCTATGCAACCAAGTGGAATCTTGAAAACCGATTAAGATACGAGAAATCTAAGGTTCATAAATGTTGGGCATTATTCTCTTCTAGACTCAAGCACACGGTAAACTTCATAATCAAGTTCAAAGTATTCATCCATCAATTGGAAAAATTCCAAACATTGAGTTCCATGGGTGTATAGTGTAATCTCGGCTTACAACATTAACTTTCAATTCTCCATTTCAGGATATCATTGGTAACCAACAAGAGGATTCAGGACACCCAAAACCTAAACTAAAATGTGCCTCATGAATCATTTTTTTTTCATTAAAGGTAACGCCAAGAAGGGGAGTCCAATCCTCACCTATAGGGAGCAAACCTATGGTGAAGACCGTACACCTAAACTTTTTTTCATATATCATCCATGGGGAATTAAATCCACACCTATAGGGAGCAAACCTATGTGAAGATTATTCGCCTAACCTTTTTTAATGGTATCTTTTCCTTTCAATTGATCATGACGGGCAATTGTTCAAGTTGGTTCCTTCTATGCTTACTGATCACCAAATTAACCCTTCAGTTTTAAACTGAAATCTTAATGTGTAAGCAAGATGTGACATGTGAAATCATGACTCAATCGATGTTTAAAACCTCTAATCATGGACTAACAATTTAAATTTAACTGTGAAATTTAACCGATAACTGAATCCAAGAGTCATAAATTGCCAACATTACTTATCTTGTAATTCTAAATCCAAGATGGCCATCAAAATCACTTCGAATTCACAAGAATGTCCAGAAAAAATTTTAAAAATTTTCACAATTTTTGCTCAAGGCTAAGAAAAACACTGATTAGGTTACCTAATCTCCCACCCCCAACCTAAAATCTACATTGTCCTCAATGTAAAAGATATAAGTATGTCATGCATATGGGACAACGAAAGTAAAAGAGAAGTGATGGGAAGATAGTACTTAGATAACGAATCGAGAGACTTTTCAAAAAATATCAGAAGAGAGTAAGTTAGCGCAAGGAGAAACCAAACCAAGTAAAACACAAATAAAAATCCTACCTATATCACTTTCGCAGGTGCTCTCGATTGCATTTAGCGTATGCAACAAGCCTTTAAATCCCTAGGTTGCCCCTAGTGGACGAGTTGTAGTCTCGTGAGGGTTTGCAGTAATGTTACCCACAACATTGGACTAGGAAAATGGAATAAAAGGTTGGGTTGCCTCCCAGGAGCGCTAAGTTTACCGTCTTCAGCCAGACAAATACAATAAACTATCCTAGTCTTATGAAAGCGATAAACCTACCTATACCTCCATCAGACTAGGAGATCATTCCTGGTAAACAGGATCAGTCAGAGGCATGGACATGTCTTCTGAATCAAATTTCTCGACAAATGGCTTTAAGCGATGTCCATTTACTTTAAATTCCTTGCCATTGTCGGGATCTCTATCTCGACGGCCCCATGAGGATATGCAGTAACAACAATGTAAGGGCCGGTCCAACGGGATCGAAGCTACCCCGGAAAGAGATGTAATCGAGAATTATACAAAAGGACTTTCTGACCTAGCGTGAATGATTTTCGTAGAAGAATATGTTGGTCATGAAAGCCTTCATCCTATCCTTATAAATTCTCGAGTTCTCGTATGCGTCGTTCTGAATTTCTTCAAGTTCATTTAATGAAGTTTGCGTAGCGAGCCGCGTTGTTCAGATTGAAATTCAGATTTTTGATCGCCCAGTAGGCTCTATGTTCCAGCTCCACAGGCAAGTGGCAAGCCTTCCCTAGACGAGTCTAAAGGGAGACATTCCAATAGGGGTTTTAAAAGCAGTACGGTAAGCCCACAAGGCATCGGTCAATCGGATTGACCAATCCTTACGGTCAGGGTTAACCGTTTCTCCAAAATGTGTTTGCTTCCTATTGGAAAATCTCAGCTTGCCCCTTGTCTGTGCGTGGTATGGGGTGCTCCCTTATGAGAGATACCGTATTTCTTCATTAAACTCTCGAATGGCCTATTACAAAAGTGTGAGCCCCATCACTAATGATGGCTCGAGGCATTCCAAATCGGGACAGGATGTTTTCTTTTAAGAATTTATTGACTGTGCGATGGTCCATTAGTTCGACATGGAATTGCTTCGACCCATTTAGTGACGTATACGGCAAGCAAAAATATATAAATTTCTGAAAGATTGGGGGAATGGTCCCATGAAATCGATGCCCCAGCAATCAAATTGCCTCTATGATAAGAATGGGATTCAAGGGCATCATATTTCGATGAGACAATGCTCCCAATTTTGACAACACTCACACGCTTTGCAAAACTCATGAGTGTCCTGAACATAATGGGCCAATAGAAGCCACACTGCAGAAGAATTTTGGCCGTGGTCTTTTTAGCAGAAAAGTGACCACCACAGGCCTGTGAGTGACAGAAGGAGATGACACTCTTATGCTCATCATCTGGCACACATCTCCTTAAGATCTGGTCTGGGCAATATTTAACAAATAAGGATCATCCCAGAAAAGTTGCGAACCTCGGTGAAGAATTTCTTCTTATCTTGCGCAGTCCCTGTGTCGGTATGGAACCTGTAGCAAGATAATTAGCAATATCAGCGAACCAAGGGAGTGGGAGACTCTGAACAATTGTTCATCAGGGAACATGTCGTTGATATGGGTCGCCTCAAGGGAATCAGAGGGTATTAAGGCGAGAAAGGTGATCGGCCACTACGTTCTCTACTCCTTTTTTATCTTTAATTTCCAAATCAAATTTCTTGGAGTAGAAGGATCCATCGTATCAGGCGGGGCTTAGAATCATTCTTAGAAAGAAGATATTTAAGTGCCGCATGATCTGTATAGATAATGATCTTGGATCCAATCAAATAGGACCTAAATTTGTCCAAGGCGAACACTACGGCTAAGAGTTCTTTTCCGTAGTCGAGTAGTTCACTTGGGCAGGATTAAGGTCCTACTTGCGTAATGTATGACGTATGGCCTCTTATCTTTTCTCTGGCCTAAAATCGCTCCAAGAGCATAATCAGAAGCGTCGCACATAAGCTCAAAAGGAAGGCTCCAGTCAGGTGGTTGCATGATGGGTGCTGTGGTTAATATGCCTTTAAGCTTAGTGAAAGCTTCCTGGCATTGCTCAGTCCACTCGTATGGAGCATCCTTTTGAAGAAGATTACAGAAGACGAGAGAGAAGGACTAAAGTCCTTTATGAATCGCCTGTAAAAATCCTGCGTGTCCTAAGAAGGATCGCCATGTCCCTGATGTTCTTGGGTGGAGGTAGGTTAGAGATAAGATCGATTTTTGCCTTATTTACCTCAATTCCCTTGGACAGATGATATGTCCAAGGACAATCCCCTTATGAACCATGAAATGACACTTCTCCCAATTAAGTACCAGATTCTTTTCTTCAATCTTTTCAGCACACATTGAGATTCTCTAAGCACTCGCTGAAAGATGAACCGAAAACAGAGAAATCGTCCAATAAAGACCTCTAGATATTTCCCCACCATGTCAGAAAAGATACTCAGCGCAGCGCTGACCGACTGTACTTCATCGGTGCCGCGCCTGTGCGTGTGCTTGTGCCACACTCACCATGTAAAGTGGGTCCCACCTTGATGTGTACGAAGAATCTGCTCCGTCCAACCTGTTTTTCACATAATT